>JAINUG010000014.1:1322500-1717500 GCA_029706075.1 Aldrovandia affinis | reverse complement strand
GACCATGTCACATCTTTTACATTTACAGGGTAAGGGGGCATGGATTAGGTTATTTTTGTATGTATAATGTACATTGTGTATACTGTGCGGGCACCAAGAGACAAAATTGCCATGTTCTTTTAAACATGAGTAATAAAGATCAATCATTCAGTCGATAAATCAATGATGTGTCTCCTTTGAGAATGTGTACGTGTGTTGTGTGTGTGCGTGTCCGTGTGCGCATAAGCGTATGTGTGATAGACAGGGTTGGATGCAAAGGGCTGGGTATTCGGTAAAGCCTTGAGTAAGGAGTTGAGATTTACTGGTGTCTGGGTGAGTCAGTGTGCAGAAGCGACTGCAATAAAAAAGAGACTATCTCTGCAGCGCAGGGGAGTGAGGCTAACGGCCTCCTGTGGCAGGAATCTCAATTATTGTTGCCGAGCACATTTTCGTAAATTGAATTCCGTTTGGCTGCAGTAAAAAAAATCCACAATAGTATTGATAAGCAATCAGCCGGCTATTGTGGCTGCTCATTGTGGGTCGCGCTCGCCTCAGAGTGCAGGGGCAAAAGAGGACTGGAGGTGTATATTTTACATTTCTCATTTGCTCAGTGGATGATACAAGGCACACATTCATGAATTTTAATACATTTATTTATTATATTCATGTTATATATCTAGGTTGTGTGTATTTATATACAGTGTATATACAGTAGTATATACAGTATATATATATATATATATATATATATATATATATATATATATATATAAACATAAATATCAGTGCTGGCTGTAAACCTGGGGGCAGTTGACAGCGCTTTAGATTTATATTCATTAAAGCTTTATATTAAAATTGTGTATTAAAATATAAAATCTTGGGGCGGCGGATAGCGCAGCAGTCTAACGGTGCCGTATTTTGGCCAATATAGTGTGCGCTGCCTGTTAGGGACGTGGTTTGAAACCTGTCTCTACCAGACCGGCCCTGGTTGTCAGCCCCGTGGCATTTGGCCACCCCAGGGGGAGGGGGGAGGGTGAGCCAGCTCGTGTCCATGGTGAAGCATGTAAGGGAGTCTCCAGAACGTGGGTGGGCGAATTCCGTCTCGAAGGAAGCACAGAGTTTGCTGGCCTCGGAGAATTAGCTTGCTTTATAGAGATGAGCGGTGGGCTTGTGTGGGGAGGGTAAATTGAAATAAATAGAGGGTGTAATTGACCCTTCGCTAAACCACGCCCCAAAACGCAAACTGGCCAATCACAGCGCCGTGTTTTACATACTCCGACAGAGGGTCCGACATGCCCTCCATTGACTTTCATGCAAAAATTAATTAATTTTTCTTCATTTTCGAGCTGGTTTTACGGATTTTTAGCAAATTATGGTTAAACGTTGTGCCTGGGGCACGTGTAACAGTGACACTCGTTACCCAGAGAGGTTTGAAGGAGATATACGTTTTTTTCCCTTTACAAAACCTAAATCAAATCCTGAAAAGTGTAGACTGTGGATAAAGCTATGTGGACGTCCTCATGCCCAGTTGAACACCTCCAAGATCAATAAGCACAGCTTTGTCTGCTCCAAGGTAAGTAATTACTCTTATCAACCGTAAAATAATGTTATGCTGTTGTTATCAGATGTTAGCTGGTTAACCTAAATTATCGTAAGGTTCGTAGCTATCCGTGGCGCTAGCAAGCTTAGCCAGCGATGCTAACGTGGCTACGGTCTGGATATACAGCTCTGGGTTGCAACGTTGGTAAAGTTAGACTAAATGTTAGCTTTGTTATTCGTGATCCAGCCAGCTTGCTAACGTTAAGATGTTACTATCATTACTATTTCAGCACTTTGTCAATGGGCGCAGAAACCTGTGGAGCTAACCAGAGTAATGTCGTTACAGCACAGGCTACTAATGTTACGTTAGTTAGCTAATGCTAGCTAACTTACTACTGAATGTAACGTTATATAGGCCTACTGCTTTTGCTTTTTAATGATTGTAATAGTGAATAAAGTGAATAAAGACCTACCCAGCTTTACAGGAACAGTGTTGCTCCTTAATGTCGTTGTCCTCTGTCTCAATCACCAGGTGATTCACTTTTACTTTGTGATCTGTAGGCTATCCCTTCTATCCAAAAATGTTTTGCATAATTTTTTTGCAGAGTAATTGTGATATCCTGGATATAACCTTCAAAGCATACTGTAGGCTCTTCTGTCTGGTTCTATCGAAATCTTTTGTCTATTTTCCAAAAATTGATAAAATTTCTCCAGGGAGAGCAGTTAGCGACAGCGGTAGCGCCATGCTGGCTCCGAAAGCTTGACGGACTTAGCAACAATAACTAAGGGGGGCGTGGTTTAGCGAAGGGTCAATTGGCTACCAAATTGGGAGAAAAACTGGAAGAAAAAAAAATATATATTTTATATTATTTATATATTTGTTTATTATTTTTCTCCCAATTTGGTAGCCAATTAAGGAAATATTTCCTTAATTGTAGCTATGTCAACAAAATGGATTTGCAATCATGGTGCGTATCATTCACAGCCAAATCTATCATGCCTAATTTGCTTTATGTTGTTGTCAAAAAATATTAAGCCAACATTAAGTTTAACGTTACATTTTTTAGTTTTACCAATGCACTCATGTACTCCTTATAATTTTGCATGACATGTGACATCACAGTTAAAATTTTGGACATTGTCAAATACATGTTTTGTGCAAAAGAGCAGGCAAGGCAAGCAATTACCTGTGAGCCAGTGAGCCACTCCACCTCTCTGCCATGGTCAACTGCTATTATCTAGCTAATGTTAGCTAACAAGGTTTCGAAGCTAAGGGGAAAATGCACCTAAATTAGCTTGCTAGTTAGCTCACTAATTGCTAGCTAGTAGGAAACATCAGAAATTTAGTTTAGCTTTGTTCGACAAAGCTGTAATTGAATAAGACAGGTTTTTGGGTCATTTCAAGAAAAAAAATGAGGAAGGATGGAAATATATGGCAGCACTATTGCTCAATCCACTGTAAGACATGGTATGGCTGTCATTTTAGGGAGCTGTGATTGGGTTAAAGCGCTGCCTCCACTCATGTGACTTTTCATGATTATAATGACTGAACTCTTAGTTTGAAAAAAACAAACAAAAAAACAAGAGCCTCTGGTTTTTGATACATTCGTATAGTAGACGACAAGCTCCTTTGGAGGCAAGTTCGAGATTGGCCTCTACTATTTAAATTTTGGTCGAAAGAGGTCACTGTTTCTGCCATTTTTATTTGAAAAACTATGATGCAAAAAATGATTCCCTTTGCTCTCACGTGTTTATATTTGTCATGATTTAATTAATTTCATTTCATTTGGATTGCTACTCTTAATTTCCATAATGAGCTCTTTAAATAAATATTCTTGACAATTTGACAAGAAAGTGCCTCCTTTGCCTACCTGGAGAAGCTTCCACATATATAGTATAATATACTGTATATATATTTATATAGTATGTATATATATATATATGTGTGTGTGTGTGTGTGTGTGTGTATCGGAGTGGGGCACAGTTTGTAATGCTTAATAACTGCATTATTCTTCCTTGTAAAGACATTAGTGATTTTAGTTCAACATGTATAAATATGATTAAATATGATATTGAGGAGAGGTGAGAAATTCCACCCCTGGTACAGTACTGTTGCCTTGCTATACAGTGCACTCCCATCTCAACGGAGCACATTAAAATCTTGTGTGGAGTTTTCTCAATCTGGCCACCCTGTCCCCATCTATAATAACACAGTTATCAATGTTGACTACCCCTCAACAGTGTTATAATGTTATATTTGTTTGATGCTATATTGAGTTATTGACAATATATTGAGCATTTATAACCATATTATAAAGTATTAGCAGACAATTCCTAAAGAAACATTTAAATAAACAATTTAAAAGGACAGACCCAGTTCCTTAACCGCTACTTCACACTGACAGCAGCTGTTTTCATTTGGGTGGGGTTTGGACTGTTGGGGTGGCGTTCCTGTCTGCACTTGAATATGCCCCCCCTCCCCCTGCAGAATTAAAATATCACTACCAGCTTTGCATTGTGCTTCCGTTTTCTCTGCTCCATAAACCGTTTTTGTTGCATTTTGGTGAAAGGATCACTGTGTTCTTTACGCTTTCTTGCAGTCAAACGAACTCTGGTCTGTTCCAATGGTCGCCTCTCACACAACGTACGACTTGATGAAGCGTGTGGTTGTGCATTAGGGCGCGTTTGCAAAGACACCCGGAGCGATTTGTCATCTCGCAGGCATGCCGTAGAATGGTTACCGCTCGTGTGCAGGAGCGGGCTCAGGGAGCGAGGCACAGACATGGAGGGTTTGCTGGAGGGGGGCTGGGCTTTGACCTGCAGGGTTTATCAGGAAAGAGGACTGTTATGGTTATTAGCGGCCTCTTTTTTTTTTTTAAACACTGGGTAATTTAACACTGTCACCATAGCCCTCGGGGGTTCGAGAGCCGGCGAGCGGCGATGACAGCGGAGGGGTAAAGGATGGACTTCCTGAAAGAGTGTAATATTCCCCTGCGCTTCTCATCTGCAGCTGCAGACGGGGGAGCGAGAGCGGGGGAGACAGAGGGGAGGGGTGACACCTCAAGCGGGGGAACACGAGAACCTCCTTCCTGGAACATTCCACGTGGCCAATGTTTTATTGTTTTTTTTAATGGAAATGTGGATATGTTCGGTTTTTTTACCAGGATTTCCCTAGCGACTGGCTCCCCACAGGAGAAGAAGGTGATGGCGCAGGGAGGCCAGGGGACACCATCCCAGCAATGCATGGGCCGCAGAGGAGATCCTGTCGAACAGTGACAGACATAGATATGAACATAGATACAGACATTACAAATGATTGGTATAATTGGTATAATAGCCATATTGGTATGGGTATAATTTAAAAGGCCAAATAACGATCAGCACTCAACTAACAGCCGAATTAAAATGAATTCATGGAGAGCACAGCTGAAATCAAAATATACTATATTTCATGTTATTTGTGTTAAGACAACACAAAATCGGAAAGAAATGGAAAAAGCCTTGGAAGTGCACATCACATACACTGAGCTGCAATATTACTTTTCATAACATTCATTAAAATTGAACCTCTAGATGTATGTTTGTTGAGCTGTTCAAGCTGTAGATTTGAATATGAATAGAAAAAGAAACTGAGCTAATTTTGTGAAAGCATTTCTCATTCCCCTCCCCAAATTTCATCAGTTACATTATTGTGTCCTTCCAATACAGTTCCAGACATTTGTAGAACCTATGCTAAGATGCATTGAAGCTGTTCTGGTAACTCGTGGTGGCCCAACGCCCTATTAAGACACTTTGTATTGGTGTTTCCTTTATTTTGACAGTTATCTGCATGCATGTATGCATATATGCAGCTAAAATGGAGCTCAAATAGATTGAGCCATGTAGATATACAATCATTTGGTGGAATTATATGAATATAATTTAAAAAATGCATTTTCCCTGTGTAATATATTTTTGATCGTTTTTTAAATGGGTGATTCATTATTCTGACCAGAGGTGGTATGTGAGAGTGTACTGTGGGCCGTGCACATGTGATCACACTGCACTGCAGAATATTTACAGCTTTATTCAATCTCACAATATTATTATTGTCTCAGATGCCCCTGCTTGCATAGGGCTGCCTTGCAGTAGTGTCGAGTGTGTGTGTGTGTGTGTGTGTCAAGCATCAAGTCTTCACTCAGTGGTCTCCCCATCCTGTTAGCTTGTCCTGTAGCTGGGTGTGTGAGACTGTGTGTGTGTGTGTGTGTGTGTGTGTGTGTGTGTGTGGTATGTGTGAGACTGTGTGGCATGTGGGTGTGTACAGTAAGTTTATTTACTGTAGTCTAACATGTTACTACAGGAGGAAGTTCAGAAGGCTGCTTAAATATTTATTGACACATTTTGTTAACTTGTTGTTGCATCTGGTTCGTTGACTGACCTCACGTGCGGAAAGAGGTTATTCTTCCTCTCTAACAAACACACTGTGCGTGACTGCTGAAAGGTCTAAAACAAGCCTAGAGAACTAGGGATTTATGCAGTATGTTTGTGGGTGTACATGAGCGTGTGTGTGTGTGTGCGTGTTTGCTTGTCTTTCTATGTGTGTGTGTGTGTGTGTGTGTGTGTGTGTGTGTGTGTGTGTCTGTGTGTATGTGTGTGTCTACATGTGTGCATGTTTCTGTGCGTGTGTGTGTGTTTGTGTGTGTGTTTGTGTGTGTTCGCCTGTCTTTGTATATCTGTGTGTGTGTGTGTGTGTGTGTGTGTGCTCGTGCATGTGCATATGCATGTGCATGTGAGCATGCGCGTGCGCGTGTGGGTGTGCACGACTATTACATTTTTGTATGCCTGCATGAGTGTCTTTCTCATTTAGAAGTAGCACATCTCAGAAGTAGCACACAAGGTTACCTATGGCTTGCCAAAGCCCTTTACAAGTGGAAACAATAGATGGGCCCTCTCTCACTCTCTAGTAAGCAATTGCATTATTTATCAATGTCTGAAAACTCTTCCGCTCAAGCCCGCCGTTCATCCCCCTCTCATTTTCTTTCCTGGCTTTTCCATCAGCATTTGTACTCCTCTCTCTCTCTCTCTCTCCATATCTCTCTTCCTCCTTCACACAGAAGCCCACAGCACTTTTTGTTATCTCACAGATCTTGCCTTCTACAGAGGAATGGCTATAATATCTTCCTTGTCACACCTTTGATATTTCTGCAGTATAACAGTGCCCCTGAATGTATCTCTCTAAACTAATTCTGTGTCCATAATATCTGTAAATTATATGGCCTACTATAAAATGTATTCACACACAGACACACACAGATATCTTCTGATTAACCCAAAATGAGACCCGTCTCATCGCCTTTCCTTTCCTCCTCAATTTCACAGTCCTTTCTTACTTTTACATTGTAACACGTCTCCAGCCTTTCATCTCTTTTATTTCACTTCACCCCTTTCTTCCACATTGCCGCCATCTCCCCACCCCTCTCCCTTCTCCCGATCTCCATGCGTCATACATTACCAGCAGCCAAATGCTCTCTTTGTGCAAATTTCCAAAGCCAGTATAAGATATAAGCCCACCAATGCAGCGATCTTATTAGGCCTGGGCAGCCTGCGGTTCTGCTTAAATGACTCACCTGGACTAAGGCGCCTGCTTCTTTGTCCAGTCTCTGATTTGATATATGGATTTCAGTGTTAAACAGCGAAAGAGCCAACCTGAAATAGTAGGAACTCATTTATTGATTGATTGATTTATGAACCTTTTTTTGTGTGTGCAGTAACGGTGATGTAAAATTTAGACCGGCCTCAGGCTTCAGAGAGCAGAACATGTAACGGGCCTGCCTGGTGAAAGAGAATCGGTCGGATTTGATTTCATATGTCACATCTCAACAGAGGCATTACGCTCTTTGCAGACTGTGTTACATAGAGTGTAAACAATTAAAGTGGCTATATAACCCAAAGAGAAGAGAGGCCTACCAGATTAACTCACAGTTACAGTTACAGAAAGTAAGATATTATATAAATGGTTTGCTCATGAGGGGACCAAAATCCATAAAAGTAAAGTAAATGCATATAGATACATGTATATGATCTCAAAAGTGCATTACAGCGAAGGGGGAAATGCTCTCAACTCAGTCACTACAATTCTGAAATGCCATGCGTCAGTGGAGGCGGAGGGAATTATTACGACAAATAAACCGTTGGGCAATTAGGTGGCCAGATTAAGAGAGTGCATAAATAAATAAACACCAGCGAGGGAAAAAGAGGAACATTTTTTCCGTCGGTCCCCTAGTGGCAGCTGAAGTAAAACCTTTAAGAGCAAGCATTTTATCTGAATTAGGCTAACTGGAGAAGAGACTAATCTGCAGCAGATGTTCACAACTTTGAGAAAAGATCTGCTTTCACTATGGACAACCTTAATTTGATAATAAGACGATCAGTAGCTTCACAAAACAATAAGTACAAACCGAATTTCTCCAAAGCACTATATCATTTATGATTGCTTACACACAAAATGCAAATGAAAAACGTTTGTTTTTTTCAAAAGACAAATCTCTACAATTGACACAAAAATCTATGAAATGAGCACTGTTAATCAAAATGGATTATATTGTTCTCAGTTGAATGCTATTTCTCGCAAATTAATTTATTCATATGCACCTTGTACAAACACTCATTTACAAAATACTGCATTCAACAATGAACACAGTAAAGCACTGTACAAGGGGCATGTGAATAAATTAATTTGAGAGAAATAGCATTCAAGTGAGAACAATATAATCCATTTTGTTTAACAGCGCTCATTTAGTTGATTTTTGTGTCAATTGTAGATAATTGTGTTTACTGTTCTGAAAAAACATTTACATCTTACATTACATCTCAAATCTTACATTTGCACTTTGTGTGTAAGCAACCATACATTATATAATGTTTTGGGGAAATGCTGTTTGCACTTATTGTTTTGAGAATGTAGATACTGTTTCAAGAAATGTGTTAAAGCGGTTGAGAAAAAATGGCTAAATTATTGTTATTATTAAAAGTAGAAGCAAAACTAGTTATTGTAGTGGTATCCTAACAAATGAGAGACAAATGGAGGTATGCAAGTTCACAGTTGGATGTCCCAGAGAAGTTTTCACAAACGTCTGTGGTTATAGACGAAAATATAGCTGATTGCTTTCAACCAACACAGTGCAGCAAATCAATTCCAGCTGCAGGTGAACTAATTGAGGCAGCGATATCAAATTTGATTGGCATCCCGTAGATGAAGCAGGAAGGTGCAATTTGAAGCAGAGACTGGAGCCTGCAGGCCGCTGCGGGGTTTTGAAATCGGGAGCTGGTGCCCGTTTAAGAGGTCGTCGACAGTCAGTGTTTGAGAAAGTTCTGAACACTTTACTTTACAAGCATTTAGCTCTTATCCAGAGCGACTCGCACAATTTACATTTCTTTACATGCACTCCATTTACACGGCTGGATATTTACTAAAGCGATTCGGTTTCAGTACCTTGCTGGGAATCGAACCTGCGTCCTTTGCACCGCAAGCCCCATTCCCTAACCATTACACTACACTGCTGCCCCCGAACATGTATGCGATGAGACCGAATGCTGAAAAACATGATGCAAACCTCTGTGGCTCCTCCCGCTCAGGCCCTGGGTCCCAGTGTGTGGACGTTCGCCACAGTCTTGTATTGGCCGTAGAGTCAGGCCAACTGTGGGTGGTTTTTAACTTTTTAAGTTATCAGGGTTGCCCTTGCATCAATTTTGTGAGAGCAACTCCTGAATGCTGGGAGAAATTACATGTGGGGGTGTACGTTTTTAAGGCATGGGATAGCTTGCGGGACTCGCAGTAGAAGCAGAGTCTCTTAGGGCGTTCAAGACCAGGCTTGACGCAGTGTTAGATGTTCTCTTGGCAATAGGCAACATGATGAGCCTAGATGGGCTGAGTCGCCTCTTCTCCTCTTTGTTCTTAAGGCAAATTAATCAGACAATGCCAATGAAGACAAACTAGCATTGTGCTCCACGGAAATTGATTGTATTGAGTTGCATATCCTTTGTTCCTCTGAGTCTACCGTGCTCACCTTGCTGACCCCGTCACACAATCAGCCTATGTCACAAGCCCATAGTCATCATGCTGCAAGCCCATTGGTTGAGAAAAGGCAGGCACAAAATCACACCACAGTTGCCACAACAAAGAGGCATGCGGTTTTACCCTGGTGAACACAGTAGTGATGCGTTCTCATTTTATAGCGCAACCTGTATACATTATTTTTCACCTCTACGTTAAAGTTAAACTTGTGGAATTAGAATGTTTGACAGCGAGCATGAAGTTACCTGCTTTGACATATTCCCCCCACCCCCATCTCATATATTTTTTTCTAATTCTCTAATGCTTTGGCGCTCTTGAACTCTACTAAATACTGTATATTCAATACTATGCGCATATGCGTCAGTGACCCCCAAAATTTCGTCTGGACCCCCAGTTGAAACATTCCTGGACCCTGCTCTGCACTTGACCTCTACATAGTCGCTACTTCTCCCGAGGTCTCCTCCTCCCCAATTCGCAAATATGAAGTCACTCAGCGGAGGGAGGACATTGGACTCCTTTTATGGCCGTAGTTTCCTTCCTCTCCTTGGTCGCTTCAGGCAGATCGATGGGAGGAGGGACTCCCCTCTCTCTCTCCTTCCCAGAGAGAGAGACAGGCAAGAGGAAAGTGGTTATTTCGCACGGTACGCGTGTCTGATTTTTTTCCTCTCCCCTTTGACAGCGCTTCTTTTGCTACGCAGCCATTTACTCAAGTCACACAAAGAGCATTGCGCGCTCGTGAGAGGGGGAGGCCACTTCTCTCTCTCTCACACAGTCTCTTTTACTCTTATCATCAGCTATATTGAGATTGGCATAATAAATTCGTGCATATGCAAATGCAAGAGAGATTGCCCTCTTCGTTTGACACCTGTTCGTAGCGGTTGCGCACAAAGGGAGAGGGGGCAGCGGGGACGATTCACACAACGGCCGGTCTTACCTCGGACCCCCTAATCGTGTTTTCCCAGTGCATTTCTCCCCTCCCTCCAGCGTTCACCGGTCTCTGGAATGAGCTGTTTTTCCGCCTGTGTCGTTTCCACTCCAGCATGGGAACCGCCGTGTCCAAAAGGAAGAATCTAAGGAACGATGCGATATCCTCGGTGGCGGCAAAAGTTAGGTGAGTGACAGGAGGGGGCACTGCACGGGGAACAGGGGTACCGAGTACCAGGGCTGTCGCTACATACTTGCTCTTACAAAGTGTACGCCGTGCAGGTAAAATATATAGCACATAACACAAATTAACCAGTTCCCCGTGGTACAAAGTGATAATAATCAGTTTTTATTGAATACATAATTTTACATTATTGTTTATGCGTTTGTATACTGTATAGTAGACTGACACCAGTCGTAACATCACCAACAGAACAGCCTGCAATGTGGTGCCACACAACTAGCTTTTGATTCGAGCTACAACTACATTAAGGGAGTACGTAAACTGAGCACCCATAGGAAACCGACTGCATTTACTATAACAAGAGGTTTTACTACCGGAGTCCTTAGCGGGATAGACCCAGGCTGAGAGACCAAAACGCATTTCGTTCGTAGTATCCTCGGAAATTCATTAAATTTGCTTTTGTGAAGGCAAAGATAATTCAGAGTTGTAATGACACTGATTCCGTTAAAAACAACACAACCCAGTTATACTTCAAACTTGTAGCTATATGTAATCCATTGTATTTTAGACTATTGATGCGCGTTATCCCCGTTAGTATGAATTGCGTAAATACATTATTTTGACAGCCAGTGGGTATTTTCTTTCTCTCTCCTCTTGAAATCCATCGGACAAATATTAAATTCGAACGAAAATGTCTGTTTTGTTAACCTTCGACACGTAATGCTGGTTTCATTTAATTTCGTTGAATTCTGTTTTTGAAAGCCATAGGATTCCGTTCCAAGATCTCAGTGATATCACCCTCTCATCCTAAATTAAATTAGCAATACTAACGCAATGTGGCTGCCTGTTTTGATCTCAAGTGTCTTTCAGTGCGTTCCGTATCTATTCTTTCAGGTGAACCCCGTCACCCGTCACATCATAATGAACAAATGCTTTAAAAATACAACTTAACGTTTTCGTGAAGGAGTGGTAAAAAGAAAAACGCAACAGCAAGAAAAAAAGCCCACATTCATATAATTATATATTATACAAACATTAATACAAACTAATATATATAGTTTGATCTGTGGGCATCTATAATCTCTCAGATGATTGTATCTTGCCTACGTAACACGCATATTCAAGACAAAAAGGAGATTTTGGTCACGTAATATTCAAACGTCGATTCAGCCCAGCTATCTGCTCCAAGTAGTCCTACGTGAGCTTACAAATATGTCTGTCGTGCTTGATATGCGAGGTACGAAGGCTTCAGTCGTGCATGCCCCAAGGAATGGAGAATGGTTTTGTTGGACCATCGCGTCTCTGTCTGGCTCTATTGTGCTAAATTCATTATGGATGCATCACGTTAACACACGCAGAGGACTTCATTTACGAAATGCAATTATGAAACGAGCTATTGTTAATTGCAGTTGTAATTTACAGAATTGCATTGGGTTGTTGGACAATAGAACCTCTGTGGGTCGGGGGAAAAATACAATATATCAGTAAGAACAATCAAGGTTGACGGGGGTTATTGAACTCCTTCTCACCTCATTATCACATGGGATTTATTGACCACACTGACTTATAGACGTGGAGAGGAGGAATGTGCTTTTTTGGAAGTTTCCTTGTATGCACTAGCATTACTCTCAATCGTTTGGCACCAGCTCCCCGGGTGACTGTTTAAGCAGAGCGAGATTTCCACTGATGTGTGATCAGCGTTGTGCTGCAGACAGCTGCTCGCCACTAATGCTCTGATTGGTCTGCTAATCTATCAATTAATCAATTAACTGTAATTGACTAGGTGGCCCTCTGGGGTTGTGCGTCAGCATGAGTTATGGTCTTGAGGGAGCACAGAGAGTGAACGAAACAGAAGACCCTACACAGATACAGTACCTATCATTTTACAGGCAAGACTATTTGTGCCTTGGCTAATTTCTTCCGTGGCTACAGATGAATGAATTGGGTTAAACATCTATACCTGTTCTTTGAAAATGTATTGTACAAAAAGCAGCAAGTGTGTAATGTCTTGCTTTTATAATTCAAGCCTGTCTGCAAGGACTGTCATTATTCTTTATATCAATATATTTGGATTACTCCCAAGTAGCATATTCAGTGTTTCCTGCAAATCTTGATTCTCCAGGCTTAGGTTTTTGGGGTGCAGCAGTGGTGTCTGGGGCTACCTGTGTTTAAAATGATCTAATCTAACAATGATATAGTGTGAATATTTATCTATCTGTAGGGTTGTGCATTGACACAAAATGTTAGAATGAAGAAAGAATATCAAGGTTTTTTGAATACTTTGGTTTATTAATAATGTTTGTTTGACATTCAAAGTCACTCCTCGGGGGCTGAAATAATGACCCTGTGAGTGGGTGCTGTGAAGGCTGGTCATTTCACCTCAGATTGACGTGTATCAGAAGCTCACATGTTTCTGTGTGTGCTGGCCCATGCTGTGTGTGTGTGTGTGTGTGTGTGTGTGTGTGTGTGTGTGTGTGTGTGTGTGTGTGTGTGTGTGTGTGTTGTGTAGAGCACTGTGGACTGAACGGCTGAATCAGGGAGAGGATCCCGGAATCAGACTGTACCCAATGGGATCTGAACTCCCCATTGACTGACCTCATTCTGCAGTCTATGTGATCTCACTGCAGTGGAACAAACTCTCACACACTCAAACATATACACATGCACTCACACACACAAACACACACACACACACACACATGCACAGCACACAGACACTGGCACACTCTCATGCATGCACACATGCACACTGATGCGCACAATTACACAAGCAATCACGCACACACTCATGCATGCATGCATGTACAGTCACACACACACACACACAAACAGTACATGCATGGGTTGCATACTCACATACATACACACAAACACAAAGACATGTATGAACACAAAAAACATGACAATCAATTGCACAAACCCACACCCACACCCACAGAGTAGTATATCAGTCACTCAAATGCGGAACAGATACACACACTATCACACACACACACACACACACACAAGACACACACACACACACACACACACACACACAAGACAGCTACAAAACAGCATTCCTCATCAAAGGCACACAATGGAATGAACGCAACAGTGGAGGTGGGTTTTTAAACATCTGTGCTCAGGGCCGGTTTAGACCCCAGCCACAGAAAGCTATTAAAGCACTATCAGTGTCAGCAGGGAGCACTCTGGGGTGGAATACGCTCTTTCAATACAGCACGCATGAGGAGCGTCTCTCAGTGCGCCACAGAGCGCGACGGCCTCCCAGGCCTTCGGCTACAGTTACCACCGCTGGATCGCGCTCTCTCGCGCTCTCTCGCGCTCTCTCACGCTCCTGGGCTCATATTGTCTCCTAACGAGCCTCGTCTGGTTTTTCAAAATGGCCAACATTTTATTTTAATCGCCCATAAAATATATGGACAATTAAAATATTTATATATGTATTTTATGCATCCAGAACCCATAACTCTTTTGATTATGAATTGCTATTGTTCTTTTGTTGTCATTTTCTAAATGCTGTTATCCTGAAATGTAATGTATAACTATACCTACAGTATAAATGTCAGGCAGATAGCCTTCATTAGTTCAGCGGAAGACGGCGTTTGCAGACGGGAGTAATTACCGACGACATTTGTCAAATCCCTCGCATTGTATCGGATGTTGAAACTCTGTCCTGAGCTGCTGCTGTTTCGGAAAGCAGGGCTGACAGATGAGGTGAAAATAACTGTCGACACCTCGGCCCCTCGTCCGCCGTAGCTGCCGCAGCTGAGACTCGGCCAACTAGGTGCTCGGTCAAAGCAACCTGAGCCGTCTCTAAGCCACCGAACGCTTCAGCCGACGTTCCAAAAACGAAATCGCGGCACGTCACAAGGGTCTCCTCTTATTAATTTACGTAGTTACTCAACTTTTTATTTTGTTGCAGTTCAACTTCTGGCGGTTTCCTTTTTGCAAGAGGGAAGCTGTGAGGCTTACTAATGAACTTATTAGTTCAGACTGGCGCTCTCAGACAGATGTGTCCCGGTTGCTGTCGACAGACTGGCAGTAATAATTAAAAGTGCCACAGTGTGCGTGTGATTATTATTTTTAAAAATATGTCGCGCAGAAAGCATGGTGTGCATTTCGGATTTGTGCGCCGAGGTCCCGGGAAAGGACCCAGGCAGGCTGTTAAACGGTCACTCCGGACGGGGATGTTGCAGTGGCTCCGCAGTTGCGCCCGCCTCACCTATTAGAGTGACCTTCACCTGGATCGCACGCGCTGCCTTTCGCCGTGCTCAGAAAGAGAGAGGGGCTTGATCACTTATTCATCTGTTATCCATTATTTATCTTTTCGGCCCGACGAGGCTGAGGCGCGGCGCTCTGTGTGATCTACGGCCAGGGTGGAGCGGGGCCGAGGGTGGGTGGGGGCTGTGGGGGTGGGCTTGGTTTCACTGTGGAACATACTGCCCCGCCACACAATGAGACCCCTGTCAGCTCACGCGGAGAAACGTGGCACGCGCCAGGACTGAAGTGCAGGAAAATCAGATGCTGTAATGGCCTTCATTATGCTGGTGCTGTGGTATGGGAGGCAATAATACTGTCAGTGAGATGGACTGGCAGTAAGTAAGAGGTGGGGCGGTAGGGGGAGTGGTGCATGTGTGTGTGTGTGTGTGTGTGCGTGTGTGCGCTTATGTGTGTTTCTGTGTGCTTGTGTATACACAATGTGCGTAAGTTTGTGTGTGCATCCGTGTTTTTGTGTGTGTTTGTGTTTGTATTTGTGTGTGGGCGCTGGGCTGTGAGGCTTGGAGATGCAGCAGCATTATAAGAGAACTAGGCCTCAGTCGGGGACTGAGGTGCTGTTTCACTGGAAGGGGATGTACAGTACTGTACCAGCGAGGTGGCCTATTTTATTGATTTATTTATTTGCTATTATTTATTTATTTGTGTTTTTTTATTATTTTATTTCCTCTCTCATACCTGTAAACGGGGACAGCCGCCTGCCGACGGGACGCGCCTGAGCATGGGAGCGTCAGGTAATGACCCAGTGCGCAGGAAGTCCTTCCCTATCCCCGCTCATCATGTGAGCCCGTGTGCAATGTGGACTCAACAGCGCTCGAATGAAGGCGACGCAGTCTGCACTTCTCTCCCCCAGTGCAGACCGCCTAAAAATGGTAAATGTGGGTCAGTCCTATTGCCGCAGCATCCTCCGTCGATGCGGGCGAGCGCGGGCGAGCGCGCGGGTGCGGGCGCCTGGTTGCGGGCGCCTGACGCTGCTCGTCACTCTGCGCTCCCCCCTGCCGAGCTGCCGCGGTCACGGTGCTGACGAACTGCGCAGCCGGGCGCAGGCAGACCGATCATCCGGAGGGGTCGCTATTGAGTGCCGAGGCGGGGGATATCCTCCCAACTAAATCCCTCCCTCGCTGGGCGATGCCATAGCCAGTTACGCAGCAGCACTCCCAGGGACAGGCAGCACTGACGCGGTCAGGATTCCGTCTGGACTGCGTGGCCCTTCATTGCAGAACCAGCGTCACGTTCGGATGCGCCACCCGGAAGGAAAGGCCATGCGGTTCACCTCACGATCCAGATCTCTCATGCAGCATAACTGCGAAGGGACTTGTGCTGCATGCAGTGGTTATAATCTGTGCCCATTCGGTGCTCCCCCTCTGTTTTACTCAGACTGATGGCACTGAGCCTGCACAGTGTGTGTGAGGGTGGGGAGCTGCTGTTTGTGTCTGTTTTTAAGTTTTGCCTTCGATGCACTTGACACAGATAGAAAACTTTATTGCCCTCGAGAGGGAGTTTGTCTTGCACATATGAAGCTCTGGCAAACCAGCACATAATAAAACGTACATAGTACGTATAACCTACAAATGACAAAATGACACACAATACAATACAATACAAAAAGCTCTTGTATAGCGCTCTTCTTGCGAACAACTCAGGGCGCTTTACAAAGAGAAAAACATAATAATAATAAATAAATAATACTAATAATTAATAAAATCGAATAAACCTTCAGTAGTGGGTCCTACAAACACACGGACCCGCTACCGTCACCAGGTTGAGTGAGTCAGTAACGCCGAAGTGATTAGTATTATTGTAATAAGAAGTTGCAGTGGTTTCGGCCAGACCTCAAACTAACCACGGTTCCCCCGAGCAAGGCCCTTAACCCTGGTTTTGGTAATGCCCAGCTGTATCAATGGTAAAAATGACAACAATATAAATGTCTCTGCCTAAGACCATCCCCAAAATAACTAAAGAATGTAATGTAACTTCTTTTTTTTGTCGTTTGATGGGGATTTTGAAAAAATTGTTTTTTAAATGGTATAGAATCGGTCAGATAGAGTAGCTTATTGTGGGGTTAGGGTTTGACAGAATGGGGTTAAAATAGCTTTGTGTAGAGATACAGTAGATAGGGTAGGGTAGGGTAGTCAGGTAGAACAAAAGATGAAAGAGAGACTTGAACATACAAATGTTTCGATCGAGAGGTTGTGCTGATTATCTGTCGAAAAAGAAAAAAAGACAGACACGTGACGAAACCAGTTCTGAGCTGGAAGTGGTGAAAGCACTAGATCTTATACAGTACTTGACTTATCTATAGTTGACATGCAGAATTGAGGGTCTCCATTGTCGGAGTGCTTGACCCTGCTGTCGGCGTTAAGGTCGGCCTCCTCGACCAGCTCTCAAAGCTGCGTGAAGAAAGAGGGGCGGCGGGGTGGCGTGAATCTTTCTCTCCGTCTCCTCTTTTCTCTGCCTTCATTCCTCCCCTTTTTTTTTTACAGTGGAGGATTGCTGCCCTGAGGGCTTGGACGGCTTGCGGTAATTATGCTGATTACTGGATAACCCTTGCGGTAATGGTGTGGGTAGCGGGAACGGCTCTGACACCCTGTGTAATTACGGAACGGAGACGGTGTTGCTGTGCAGATGCTCCGCATGATGAGGCCAGCTCTGGGTCAAGGGGGGAACAGAGTTCTGCTTGTTGGGGGGTGAGGGGGCTGGTTCAGTTCAGCAGCAGAGGCTTGCGGTTTCAGGTAGAGCATATTGGCGGTTTGACCCGTCGAATGCATGTTTGCAGTTTGCGCTCAGCTTTTTGAGCTGCGCACACAGGTGTCTGAGACTTTCTGTCGTACCCCCGCACATGTGTGTTGCCCTGCTTTCTTGATGCCATTACTCGTGCACTAATCCACTGAGGACCAGCAGCGGAGTTGTTTTAGTTCACTTGTACTGCACACACACACACACACACACACACACACACACACACACACACACACACACACACACACACACACACAGACACACACAGACAGCTTCTGCTTTCTTCAGTGAGAACCATCATGGTCAGGATTTGATGTAGACCATACTGCACTGAGATAAACCACCTGAGAGCCACAAAGGGTATTCTTGTGAGCTGTCGCCACGATGAGCTGGGCTCCAGACTAACTTTTCTGGATCATGAGATTTCCGTCGAGTGACTCACAGATGCTGTGCTGCTCACAAACACTCATACATGTTCACCCTCTTCACATCCCTCAGAATAGCCAAACGATCCACACACATTGCAAGATAGACTAATTATGTAACCCCCTCCTCACAGACCCCCCCCTCCAGACTCCTATAGATGGTCTGGGTTTGTCTGTGGTGGTCCTCAGCCTTTGTGCCTAAATAGTAAAACCGTTCGTACTGAACTGAGGCCAAAAGCGTTCGAGGAATTCAGGAACGTGGAACATAAAAGATTTTTCTTCTGACTGATCTTCTGTGGGCATGATATTAATGAACTCACAGAACTCATCGAATTACTAATTATGATGCATTCCTAATAGAGCGAACTTTCTTGCCTTTTGTTCGAGTGTGTTGCATATGAAACAATAACAAATGGTTCCATAAATTGCCTTTGGGGAGTGTGCAGAATGCAGGCGAGCTCAGAGCGGGGCCTGCCATGGACGTGACTGCTTGACGCTTATTTAAATGAAAATGTTATAAATGATAACCGGGAATATGAAATCGAGTCTGTGTATTAAAAAACAGAAAATGAGTTGTGGAATGGAGGAAAGGAAATCAGTGCTGTACACGCACTCCTCAACACCTTCCTGTTCTCTAATAAATGCACACACACACACACACACACGCACATACACACACACACACACACAGGAGTAGGAGAGAGAGTGGGGGTTTGGGGGTGAGCTGGAGAGAGAGTTGAGGGGGTTCAGGGATTAATCCAGTTCCACAGCAGGTGGCGAGTTATGGTTTGTAATCCTGCAGGCTTTTGTTAATTTTGACATGACACAGATTCTGGTCTTTAGTCTGGGCTGGAGAGCAATAGAAGACAGACGAAGGCATTACGAAGAGAGGGGGTGAGACGGAGAGGGAGAGGGAGAGGGAGAGGGAGAAGGAGGGATGGAGGGCGACTCAGAAGGAGGTCAGGTCGGAGCAGAGAGCCGCTTTGTCGTTGGAGGCTCCTCGACAGGCACGGCGAGGCATCTCAGAACAAACTGTGCTCTTTTCCAGATCAGTCTGACACAGTAAAACAGCCCTGATTACTGGCTCTGGGACACAGGGGTGAAACAGAGACGACTGGACCTGAAAGAGAGGAGCTCACACACACACACACACACACACACACACACACACACACACACACACACACACACACACACACACACACACACACACACACACACACACACACACACACACATACAGTCATACATACACACTTGCATACATACACGAATACACACATACACATACATACATACATATTTAGACACATACACACACACACACACACATGCACATATGCATGCATACATGCATATATACATACATACACGCACACACACACACACACACATACACGTGCGCACACTTATACACACACACACTTACATACACACACATACATGCACACACACACATCCATATCCGCACACACACACACACACACACACACACACACACACACACACACACACACACACACACACGTGTGCACACTTATACACCCACACACACGCACACATCTCTCTGAGATATATAGGTGGGAGCACATAGAGGGTTGAATAGGCATCTCAGATTGGACAAAAAGAAGGCACTCTTCCCTGCACGCACGCTGTGACTACATTAAAATGCTTAATGCTCTGCGCTTCCTCTGTAGGGTTTGTGCTGTTATTGTGCTCGTGCATCGATGTCTGCCTGCCCCGAGGTGATTTGTGCCTGTGCACATGTGGGCCTGCCTGTCTGTGTACTGTACCATGTGTTCTTGGAGAATATGCATTTTTGTGAGCATATTGCTGTTTATGCCTCTGCACTCTCTCTCTCTCTCTCTCTCTCTCTCTCTCTCTCTCTCTCTCTCTCTCTCTCTCTCTCTCTCTCTCTCTCTCTCTCTCTCTCTCTCTCTCTCTCTCTCTCTCTCTCTCTCTCTCTCTCTCTCTCTCTCTCTCTATCAAAGAACAAAGCAAGGTGACAGTTGCTTTTTCAGCTGTATGTTGTATTTCTGTTTTGCTCTCCGATTCTTTACTGTCGTGAACATTAACCGCATACACTTTGGCGATATGTATTGTCAAATGTGTCATGCCATTCGAAATTGAACTTGAAATTGAAATTGAAAGGGAGCGGAAGAGAGAGCATGAGAGAGAGAGAGAGCATGGGAGAGAGAGAGAGAGAGAGAGAGAGAGCATGAGAGAGAGAGAGAGAGAGAGAGAGAGAGAGAGCAGAGAGAGAGAGAGAGAGAGAGAGAGAGAGAGAGAGAGAGAGAGAGAGAGAGAGAGAGAGAGAGAGAAAGACACACAGCTTTCACTGTCTTACTGTTTTCTTCTCCCTGGCCAGTGAATGTCTTAATCCTCCTCCCTGCTGCCCAGGTGTCTCTGTGTTGCTCTTTAATCAAAGTTCAGAGGTTCTTCGGAGGAGCCGTGGCCTCAGGAGAAGGGGCGAGTGATTGCTTTTGACTCTGCGCCGAAGCGCAGCGGTAGGGAGCCGGAGCCTGGAGACAAGCCGCCAACAGGGGCCGGCACAGAGGCAGCGGGAGAGCGTGACCGAGTGCCGGGCGGCCGGGCGCGTCTGTGCTGTAGAGCCGCTCCCCTGTTGGTCAGCCGTCATGTCGTGCCTCTTGATTTGTCACCGGTCTTTAATCTGAAGACGGCGGAACGTACCGTGTCTACAGTGCGCGCGCCTCGCTGTCCCTTGTTCTCATGCAGCACCACGAGTTCTGAGGACAGTGTGAACCGTTTGAGTAATGACAGAACAGAGAGAGAGACAGGCAGAGATCCAACAGGAAGGATCGGTTTCTGCAGTTCTTTTCCGGGAGAAGGGTGCACGTGTTGAGTTTTAATTATTGAGAGTGTCATCGCGGGGGGAAGCGTAGCTATACCAACAACACAGCAATCCCATTTCACCGCAGCCCCCAAGAGGCATGGAGACAGTGCAATCTGTTGAGTGCGTGTCTCTGTGTGAGCATCTGAGAACATCTGTATGAACATGTGTGTGTGTGTGTGTACGCGAGTGCCTGTGTGTGGGTATGTATGTGAGTGCATGGTGTTTCTATGTGTGTGTGTGTGTGTGTGTGAGTGCATGGTGTTTCTATGTGTGTGTGTGTGTAAGTGCCTGTGTGTGGGTATTTATGTGATTGCATGGTGTTTCTATGTGTGTGTGTGTGTGTGTGTGTGTGTGTGTGTGTGTGTGTGAGTGCATGGTGTTTCTATGTGTGTGCGTGTGTGTATGTGAGTGCATGGTGTTTTTATTTGTGTGTTGCATGTGAGTGCCTGTGTGTGTGTGTTTATGTGTGCATGTGTTTCTATGTGTGTGTGTGTGTGTGTGTGTGTGTGTGTGTGTGTGTGTGAGTGCATGGTGTTTCTATGTGTGTGTGTGTGTGTGCCTTTGGGTGGATATGTGGCTGAATATATTCTGTGTTCACTGTATTTGCATCAGAGAGTGAGATACACTAAATCATGGAACAGGATCAAGATATCCTTTTCAGTTTTTTTCATGCCATAAGGAGTGCCAGAAATGTACACGATCTCTTTTTTTACATTTGGCTTCATTTGAAAAAATGAATCACAGTGATGTTTCCACAAAGATAGCAGTTGCATAGATGTTTAATGTGTGCGCATGTGGAATGCATGTGTGTGTTAGTTTGTATTTATTTGTGAGAGGTGACCTGATTCTGTATATCAATGTGTGAAAGTGTGCACACGTGTGCATTTATGCGTGAGAGTGTTTGTGTGTGTGCGTGCATATCTATATGTGCTAGTGTGTGACTGTGTGTATGTGTTTGATTGCATGTGTGTGATTGCTTATCTATGAGTGGTGTGTTAGAATGTGTTTTTGCATATCTGCTGTGTGTGTTGGTGTGTTTGCTTTTCTATGAGTGTGCGTGTCTGTGTGTGTGTGTGTGTGTGTGTGTGTGTGTGTGTGTGTGTATGTGAAGGTCTGGGTGTATGTACATCTATATAAACATATAAGTATGTGTCTGTGTGCGGCTTCAGGAATTGTGTGTGTGTGTGTGTGTGTGCATGCGTGCGTGTGTGTAAAATCTTGTTTTAGGTGTGTTCTGCAGTCTGCAGGGACAGACAGAGAGAGACCCCATTATGAAGACAAATAGTAATCCATGTTCTTCATAAAGGCACAGATGAGTCATTTAACAGCTGGCCTCCTCTCTCTCTCTCCCACTCTCACTCTCTCCTGCCCTGCAATACTCCCCAAGGATGTTTCTCAGAGATAGGCATCGCTGTATAACGTCGGATCTTAAGCATGAAGAGTATGTTCTGGCCCAGATGTGCTCGGTCCATTAAGGACTAGGAGCCAGAGAGACAGACTGATACCACAGGCAAGAAGGACAAGACACAGACACTGGTGGCATGTTTGTGGTGTAGAATCACTCTCCTATTGGTTGGTTTTTAATTGCCCTTGGATTGTCATTGGCCTTCAGTCTGGAGGTTGAAAGGCTTCTTCTTCATCATCATCTTAGAACCATCTCCTGCATCACTCGTCCTGCTGGGAGATAAATAATAATAGTAATAATAATAATAATCGTCATCATCATCGTCGTGACAGAATACACATCACCTTTCATACCGAATATTAAAATGGCAAATTGAAATTGAATGTTTATTGTAAAAGATGAAACACAGAGTAAAAAGAGGTAGTAATTATGCAACTGCCAGGAACAGACAGATTGAGACACTCAGTTCCATAACACAAACAAACTCCAACTGTGCAGCACAACCAAATCCCGCACAGATTTCACACACTGGCTGAGGCTGAGACTGACGTGCAGTAAAACAGAGCAGTGATACTAATGGTGAGACAGTGATGTAGTTTGTGTGTGTGTGTGTGTGTGTGTGTGTTGGTGAGACAGTGACGTAGTCTCCTGTATTCTGTTACAGAGCAGTGACACTAATGATGACACAGTGATGTAGTTTGTGTGTGTGTGTGTTTGTGTGTCGATGAGACAGTGACGTAGTCTCCTGTATTCTGTTACAGAGCAGCCAGAGCATTTGGAGAGTACCTGTCTCACACTCACCCTGAGAACCGCAACAGATCAGGTCAGGTGACACCTCCACCTCTTCCCTACCTGCTACCCTCTCACCCCATCTCTCTCTCTCTCTCTCTCTCTCTCTTGACATTTTCTCCTTTTCCCAGTTTCTTCTTCCTCTTCTTCTTCCTCATCACCTTCATCTTCTTCTTCATTCTTTAGTCAGCAAATCTCACTCTTCCTCACCTCCTCGTCTCCTCTGTCATCTCATCTCTCTTTCTCTCTCTCATTTGCCCTTTTGGCACAGAGGGTCTTCATTAATTGTTCTGTGATTTGCCGGCCGTCTCTGAGTCCTTTCCCCTCTCTCTATGGTCCAGATCACCTGCTATCTGACACCTTCATTGGCCAGGACTCCGACTCCCCCAGCGCCGGCCGACTCCAAAACAACAACCTCCACCCACACACCTGCTCCTCCCCGCTGGCCACGCCCGTCACGGACCAGGCCCCGCCCACCAAACCCCAGACCGCCCCCGCCTCCTCCTCCAAGCGCCGTGTGCCCCTGGAGCGGGGCGCCACTGTGGACGGGACTCTCCAGCCGGCGCGGGTCTACACTATCACAGGGGAGAGGGGCATGCTGGGAGTCCGGAGCAGCGAGGAGAGCCTGGAGCTCGAAGTGCTGAAGGGGGGCCGGGACCAGGCCCAAGCCCCACCCCCTGCTCCGCCTAACCCAAACCCACAGCAGCAGCCGCCGACGGCGCGCAACCACCACCGTGGCAACCATCACCATGGACACCATCACCAGGGCGCCCAGCCGCAGGGATCCGCCTCCCGCCAGTCCCAGCCCCTCCAGAGCTCAGGCAGTGCCCACAACATCCGGGACTGGGGGGGCCGGAGGCAGGACTCGCGGGAAGACTGCAGCCCGGATTGCGAGTCCTGCACGCGGGCGCCCTCCCAGAGCCAGCGCTCGCTGGACCTGGACTCCTCCCCCCATGATGCAGGCAAGCAGCGTAAGAAGCTGGAGCGGATGTACAGTGAGGATCAAGTGACTGGGGGGGAGAGAGGTGAGGGGGAGGGGCTGTGGGGGGTGTGCTCTGTTGTCATCTTTTCCTCTGTATCTCTCTTCTCCGTCCCTGTTGCTGTCTCACTCAATCCAGTCTGTTTGTGTGTGTTTATGTGTATGAGTGTGTGTGTGTGTTTATGTGTGTGAGTGAGAGTGTGCATCTTTGTGTATGCACCTGTGTACTGTATGTGTGTGTTTGTAAGAGTATTTGAGTATGTGTGTGTGTGCTGTTTTTAGCCTGTCTTTGCGCACACACACACACTCCCAGCCCTTTCTAACCATCCCCCTGTCTCTTCAGACGACAGTGCCAACGGCTGGTTCCCCAAAGAGAACATGTTCAGCTTCCAGACGGCCACCACCACCATGCAGGCGTGAGTAACTGGCACAGCCAACTCTCCGGGAGCTTACTCGCTCACACCGTATCGCACTGTATCGCTCGCACACACCCTATCGCACAAACGCTGTCAACCTGCTGACATCGTCATCCGACCTTCAGGAGCAGGAGGTGTGTGTGTAGGGGGGGGGGGGACAGTGGGCCATGAACATCACGCTCCTCGCTGAAGGAGTACCAAACACGCTGGGCGGAATAGACCTGCCCCCACGGCAGGCCACGCGCTCTGCCGACTGCTTAATTATCACCTGTCTCCCGGAGGTGGTAATTACATCCCCCCCACACTGTGCCCTCCTGCGTAGGCCGCATCGCTGTCTCCCTCCCTCTCTCCCTCCCTCTCTCCGCCCCGTGTCTTTATCCCACGCTCTGGGCCTCTGCGTGGAACACGGGATCGAGGGCTATCTCTCGTTTGCGTGTTGTGGTTTGTATTTCCTCGCTGTCCCTCCTTCCTTCTCGTCACCTCTTCCTTTCTTGATTTTCTTTAATCGGTCTTCTCCCCTCACGTTTCTTTTTCCCCCTGATTGCCCCGTCTCTTTGGTGAGCACTGGGGCATAGCAAAAGCCAAACGGCGCTCGTCTCTTTCTCTTGTCCACCCCCGCCACGAGAAAGAGGTAGCTGCGCCAATGTTTCTGCTTGGAGTGTTCTGACGTGTCTTTCTCTCTCTCTCCCTCTCTCTTTCTCTTTCTTTCTTTCACGCCTGTCCCTGTCTTGTTGGCCTGAAGGATATCGTAAGTACCCTGCAGTCATTTGGCGTGCCCCCCCCCTAAATGGGCTCCCACCCCATCCAGACCTTTCCTCTGTGGTACTCCTTCCCTTTGACCTTTCACCCCTGACCCTCAAACCCTCCTAGCTCTGGACTGAGTGTTTGAAGTTATAAAGGCAAGAGGCGCAGGACCAGACTGTGGGCCTCTCTGCCCCGCGGTGGTAGACACACCTGGACAAAACGTTCGCAGCCAGCAATGCGCCGTCGCAGCCGTGACAAGTTCATATGTTCAGAGGGACGTTCCTTTTTCAGGGCCGGCGCATTTCAGGCGGCGGTTTTCTCACAGCACAATTAGGCTGGGAGCGAGCGCCGCGCCGCTCTTCAAAGGGAGTCGCGGCAGCTGCACTCAGGGCCAGATCGCTGAAAGCATTTCAGAAGCATTTCAGGGAGAATCTGACATAATACAACATAATGGAAACCACACAGTGAAGGGGGAGAGGGGGAGAGAGAGAGACAGAGAGAGAGAGGGCAAGAAAGGAGGCAGACACCAGGAAGTGTATTTATTCATCTGTATTCACACTGAAAGGGTTTCGCTCTTTGCTCTTCGACGATATCAAAGCAAAGGAGAGATGCATTGGGAACTGGATTTAAAGGCACATAAGAAGTTGATTATTTATAAATAGACACAGGTTTAACATAACATAACATCTTGTAGCTCTTGTAATCTTTCACAAGGCTCGACAAAAAATTGTTTCAGCACATACCATTAATTATGATGAAAAGGCTATAATTAAGACATGCATGGCCCACATTTGGAACAGTGGATGAGGTTTTAGACTCAGGACAGACTGCTGTAGTCGTGCTGTGGTAGTGAAGCTCCTCTGTAGTGTGCACAGTGCTGTTGTCTGTGTGGTGTGCCTCAGGACAAATGTCGACAACTGTGTCTGTATGCTGCATTGTAAAAATACAAACGCGCACACGGGCACGCGTGCACACGCGCGCGCACACCCACGCACATCGCCGTCTCTCTGGCTTTGTTTAGAGGACAGGACAGTAATTCGAACTCAGGACTCCTTCGCTGATGATAGATATTGAGTTTGTCATCACGTCACGGTGGATGCTCTGTGACAGCTGCTGTGTGTAATTATGAAGCCCCCCCAAATAGCAATATGCACACACACACACAGCATATACTGACACACACACACGCACACACACACACAGCATATACTGACACACACACACACACACACACATATACACACACACACACACACACACACACAGATGCACACAAACACACAGCACATACTGACGCACACAGATGCACACACACACACACACACACACACACACACACACACACACACACACACACAACACACACAGCACATACTGGCACACACAGATGCTCACACACACACACACACACACACACAAACACACAAACACACAAACACACAGCACATACTGGCGCACACAGATGCTCACACACATATACACATACACACAAACACACAAACACACGGCACATGCTGGCACACACAGATGCTCACACACACACACACACACACAGCACATGCTGACACACACAGATGCTCACACACACACACACACACACACACACACACACACACACACACACACACACACACACAGATGCACACAAACACACACAAACAGATGCTCACACACACACACACACACATACTGACACACACAGATGCTCTCTCACACACACAAACATATAGCACATACTGACACACACAGATGCTCTCTCACACACACACACACAGCCAGTGGCGGCTGGTGGGCGGGGAATTTTAATTGGTAAAGACATGCACACTCACAGACCTGTGCACGTACGTGGGATGCAGCCAGCAGTTTGTCCTTGTGTCCTGTGAGTGTGTAGTCCGTCTGTGGTGGATACTAAACACTCGTGTCCCAAATCCAACCCACTACCAACCCCATACTAACCGAGAGCTGGCCCTCACACTGATCCAGCCCCCTGTCCCTGCCCCTGTCCCCTACCGCCCCCCCATTAACGCTGTGACACGTCCCAGCAGGGCTTTCCGGGGCATTGCTGAAAGAAAGAGGAGGAAAAGAGAGCAGGAAGCGGCAGCTGTCATGGAGAGGTACCGTGTTCTGGATGTCCTGTCCTGTCATGTGTACCCCCAAACCCCACCCCCAAAATCCCTCCCACACCCACACCCAAGCCCAACCCACCAAACCCAACCCACTCCCACTCCCCCAAACCCCAGCCACTCCCACCCGCTAAACCCCACCCATTCCATCCTTCAAACCGTACCCCTCAATACCCCCTCCCCCTTTGTCCCACACTGGCATAATCCAGACCACTCTAATAGGTAATAATAATTATATATTTATATATTCAGTATTATTTAAAAAAAATTCTAAAAAAAAATATATATTTTCTCTTTCTGCTGTTTTCTCCCAATTTTTCCCCAATTTTAGTAGCCTCTTTTGTCATGCCAATTATCCCCCTCCCTCATATTGAGAGCTCGCTGCTGTAGTCCTGATGCCAGCAGTAACATGTGACGGATCGCCCCCTCTTCCGAGCTGGAACCCGCCATGCCGCCATCGTAACTCTGGTATGCGCACAGGGCCACTCCTATACACAGCGAGCTCGTATCGGCTTCCCTCCCCCCACCCTGGGGTGGACAGCCAATTGCCACCCCCTAGTGGCACTCCTGGCCAGAGCCAAAACTGGCAGTGGCCAGCGTCAACATTCTACTGCTACACCACCCAGGAGGCCAGTATTATTTCATATTTGAGTAATATTTGATCCAGCTTTCTCCCAAATAGCACTTTAAACCATAGTTCTGTTTACTTAAATGACCACTGGAAAGTCATTTGTATTTACTCACACTCATATCACTCATTATCTGGGTTCCATTGGCTTTCCTCCATGAATACTGATGGCAAAAACTACAATAAATTACAATACAATACAATGCAATACAATACAATACTATTTAATTTATTTATTATTAACACACAACTGTACCTACATGCCCACATGACCCCCCCATCCCCGCCCCCCTCTCCACCACCACCCCCTAGTTTGTGTTTGACCACACAGTCCTAGTAGTGGAAACATATATTGATGTTGATAAAGCCAAACGGTTATTGGTGTTGGAAACAGCCTAGCTTAGAAGCCACGGGTCCAAATCGACAACACCGCTGATGACAGCCGCTCTCTGGACTGTAGACTCACAGTCAGAGCCAGTCAAAAGCAGTGGGTGTTTCCCCTGCTCAGTCAGCAAGCAGTGGGCCCCACCTCATTAAAATCAAAAGGGGCGGGGTCTGTGTTGCCATGATTTGTGATTGGTAGTGAGAATAAGGGAGCTGGTGGGTTGCAAGCAAAGCTTCTCCCTGCAGTTAGGAGTGGCCCGCACATGTTTATCTCAGTTCAGGGCATGGTTGAAACCAGCCATACGTCGAAGCAGCCTGAACGAAGCAGGGCTGGTACATGGCTTGTATTCGGCGGAAACATGCCGCACATGTCGTCACATTACACAACAGTGTGTCACATGACATTGTCAGCCACGATACTTTGCCATGCTTCAGGCTATTTTGCAATCTTGTGGTAGTGTGCAGTGTGCCCACCACCAACAGAACACAGTGTGAATGATCCCACAGCCCAGTGGTATGCAACTCTACTAATCAATGTGCTGCAATATTGTTGGTGTATTCACCCCTGTGAATCGATGTGTGACGATATTCAGCGATGTGTTCACTCTTGTGAATCGATGTGCGACGATATTCAGCGATGTGTTATATTCAGATATTCAGTGATGTGTTCACTCCTGTGAATCGATGTGCGACAATATTCAGCGGTGTGTTCATTCCTGTGAATTTATGTGTGACAATATTCGGTGGTGTGCCAACTCCTATGAATTGACATGGAAGGAAATTCAGTGGTATGTTAACTCCTATGAATCAATGTTCAACAGCATTGTGTGCCCGCATTTGTCGGTTTATGCCACTAATCACTATTTGTATTTTAAGGGTACTGTGTCATGTTGGCTTATTAATCTATGCGTGAAACGACTCAGCGGTGTGTGAATGTGTTCATCACACGGTTCAAAACAAGATATTTCTGCAGAAATAGACCACCGTCTCCTTGAGGAATGTGCTACCTGAATGTCTATGAGATTAACCTCATGAACGCACCTGTGGCCATGCATATTCCGGAAAGGTTCTCCAAGGACCAAGCTAACAGACAGGACCTGTGAGGTCAAAGCATTGCAATGGTTACAATTTGTAAAAAAAACTAAAACAAAAACCCCCACAAAAGTACATAATAATTATATCATTGTTTAAATAAGTCCCTTAAAGGAAAACTCTTTGTCATACAATGTCAAAAACATTGTCTCAGTTTTTCAGTTTCAGTTTTTGTGGGTATTTAGTTTTATTAGCCTTGCTTTCGTCAGTCTCTGTGGATGTCACTTAATATAGGATTAATAAAAAAAGAGTTCTGTTTCTGTAGTTTACGGTTTGATAAATAAGCCCTGTATGTGATATTCTGCATTGTCTATAGTTCTAAGATAGTAACACAAATGTTATATCACTAAAATAATATCACTGGTGATAATGTGTCATAGCTCTGTGCTCTCATTAATGGGACCAAAAAATGGTACCTGCCGTAAATGGTGAAGTGTTATCGTCATCAAACATTCTTATGTTCTTATGTTCTTAAACATTTGTGATGCGAAAGCGCACCGGAGGCCTGTTTGAAATGCAGTGCGCGGGCGGCACGGAGCAAACGGGCTCCAGAGCTCAACTTTCATGAATAACCCAAACTAAATCCGTGCTTGCGCTCCTCATATGTTATTCCCATCTCTCAACACTGGCTTTTCCTGCCGCCCTTTCCCCTCTGAGGACAACAGTAAATTTGGGTAACCTGAGGACACCCGCGCTCTCTCTCTCTCTCTCTCTCTCGCCCTCGCCCCCCTATATCCCATACTACATACTACAGCTGTTTTATCTTCAAGATGAAGCGTTGCCGTGGTTACAGGATGCCAGCCATCCAGTGGTGGTGAGAGAGACAGGAGAGGAGGAAGGGAGAAAGTAAAATCATATTTCTGTTCTTTATACTGGTATTGTAGACAACAGTATTATATTTTCTTATTTTCTATCTTTTTGTATGAATAATAAATCATTACTTAAATAGTGTTTAACTGTGCCTGTATTTCATAATCAGTACAGGAGTGTTAATACTGTTCACAGTTAAAGTTTTTTTTTTATGGTTCTGCTTGATTGGTTTAATAATTAAGATCCATTATTAAGATGAAGGCACAGTAATAACTGAATATTGCAGTTTGATTATTTAATTGTTGTTTTTTGTTTGCAGTGCATTGACACAAGTCTATTAATTACCATGGCTTAATACCATACCATTTGAATTTTGGAAAGACAGAGAGAAATTAAGAAGGAAAGAATGCACACTCATACATTCACACACATTCACATACATTCAGTCCATCACAGACACTCACACACATGTTTGCTTTTTAGATAAATAAGGACATAAGGACATTTTGTACAATAGGGGCATAGCAAGTTCCTCATTGTAGAAAACCCTTTTACAGATTTTTAGTAAAAACAGATACCCTGTGTTTCAGCTGAAGAGCATGTATGTGGTAACACAGGACTTTGAGCTGAAACACAGCCATTTTCAACACAGAAATCTTTCAGCGGTGATAACAATTTCTTATTCTGACTGAATTGGGCTCCAGAGTGCCTCAGGATTGCAGCTATGCATCCTCGTGTGACCATGACATTTAACTGTGAATCTTGAGTGCGTAAAGTGACACAAAGCGGCTCTGTGTGGGAGTTGTCAAAGTCATAAGTCACTGAATGAACTTTGAGAAGGAAACTGCGGGGGATTTTGGTTTAGTGGTTTACAATGCTGGGTGTGAAAAACATGGCCAAAACTACAGAGCTGTACATGTGTTTTGAATTTTTTTTAAATTGTTGAATCTGATTAAACATTCGGTTTTGTTAGTGGAGCAATTTGGGTGAATCATGACCTCTGCATCTATCTAATCAGCTCTTCCAGGTGGGGCCCACATGTGTGAAAGAACACTGCTTCCTGTACCAGGGCTCAAATCCTGTCCTGTCTCACGTTTGAAGGGGTTCAGAGGCGATTGCTGTTTTAACTTCAAACACTCATCTTCAGGGAGCACAATTAGCCTATGTTGTTTTCATAGAAAGAAGGAAAGTGAACTAAAGTATTCCTCTCTCTTTCTCCATTCCCTCTCTGTGTCTGGTACTCTCTCTTTTTCTTTCTTTCTCTCTCACACTGGTCCGTCTGTCCCCTTTTTCTGGTCTCCTCTCTCCGCAGAAACTTCCGGAAACACCTGAGAATGGTAGGGAGCAGGCGGGTGAAAGTTCAAAGTAAGTCAGTCAGTGTGTGTGGTTGTGTTTTTGCGTCCATGTCCACCCCCATTAGAGTGTGTGTGTGTGTGTGTGTACGTGCGTGTGTGGCATGTGCATGCATCTCAGCAGGTGTTTGATCAGCACAGGTGAGTGTGTGTTGTGTTGATGTGAGAGGGGGGGATTTCTGTGGAAACACTCTTGGAAAAGGATATTACAGCCAATATAGCCACTAAATGTTTGTCATGTATTTATTTTATGCAATTTGTTGCAGTTATTTGTCTGACAGCGAAGCCAGGAGGATTGGCAATTGGCTGTTATATATCACCGATATACCCATGTACGCAGTGTGGCTGAACACTGAGCTGAACACATCTGTCCACCCGTAATTGTTGCTAAATGTTAACGATGTTGGTTAAGTCATTAATAATGTAACGTATTAGAGGAGAGGCCTCCTCCCGTCCTTCATCCTTAGCTCGGACAGGATCGGCACATCACCATGGCACCCACTCCTACTGTGTCTCTGACACTGGCACTCAGGAGCAGGAAGGGTCTTCTCTAGAGCGGGGTGCTGATTGAGTGTGGAGTGTGCGCGTGCAGTGTGTGCGTGTACGTGTGAGTGGGTGTAGCTGTGTGTGTGATGATTTCTCCTCCAAACCCCCCACCCCCAACACTAGCATTCGCCGACCGCAGAGCCAAGAGTTTCAGCCGATCCTGGAGCGACCCCACCCCCATCAAGCCTGACTCTCTACACAACTCCAGAGACAGTGAGTGCACAGACACACACACACACACACACACACACACACACACACACACACACAGACGCATACACACACAAACACACACATACATGCACAAACACAAGTTGACCTGTTGACTGATTCTTTGTCTCTCACTGCGTGACGGCCTCTCTTTGTATGTCTGTCTTGTCTACTGTGTGTGTGTGTGTGTGTGTGTGTGTGTGTGTGTGTGTGTGTGTGTGTGTGTGTACTGTATATGTGTATTTATTTGGGTGTCTGTGTTGCACGTGGACTAGTCAGAGTCTGAGTCTGTATGTGTTCCTCCACTGCTCATCTCCATCCTACTGTCTGTATGTCTGTCCGTCCGCCTGTGGCTCTAACTCTGTGTTTTCCTCTGACAGCTGCATGTTGCCGTCCATGTTTTCTGCGTCTCTGTGTTTTCCTGTGACCCGTGTCCCCGTAGCCGGGGGTTTGCCTTTCCCCTTTCAATCACACCCTCACCTCTTTTTCTCCATCTGTCTCCACCCGTCTCTCTTCTCATCCTCCCACCCCTCTTACCCTCATTCCTCCAACCCTCTCTCTTCTTTATACCCTACACCTGCTCATCTTTCCTCTCCTCCCTTCACCAATCTCTCACTCTACCCGTCTCCACCCATCTGTCCCCTTTCCTCCCTCCCCCCACCCCTCTCTTGTTTCACACTTCCACCCATCTCTCCCTCCACCCTTCACCTGCCTCCCCCCCCTCCACCTATCTCCCTCTCCTTCTTCCTTGTGTATGTCCCTTCTCTCCTCCTTCCACCCATCCCTCTCTCCTGTCCTCCGCCCGGTGCAGGCGGGGACCTGCAGGCGTCGTCGGGGACGCTGGATGAGGCAGCGTGCGAGGGCGTGGACTGGGACGAGGAGAGAGAGCTGGAGCGGTTGGCCTGCGAGGGGGAGGACTTCATCCCCCCAAAAATCATGGTGAGGGCACTGCCGCTTTAGCCCTTAGCAAAGACGCTAACGCAGATACCTTAAACGAATGGCCACAGCCCATATTCATAAAGCGTCTCTGCATAGGGGTGCTGATCTAGGATCAGTTTAGCCTTTTAGCTCATAATGTATAAAGTTAGGATGTGGACAAGGGAACCTGATCCCAGATCAGCACTCCTACTCTTGAGACGCTTTATGAATACGGGTCCAGGTGTTTAAACTGATTGTGAATGAGATTTAAATGGTATAAACTGCCCTGGAAACGTGCTCCTGCTAAGCTGGATTCAGAAAGTGCCTCTCGCGCAGATAGCACACAGTCCCTGGGCAGAGTGGCAGGAGATATAGCTCACAGTCCCATACAAGGCCCCCTGCTGTTAGACGCTGTGCGCTGAAATGGGTCACGCTGCTTGGCGCGTTTCTGAAATGGAGGAGCTCCGCTAACGCAGCGCCCTGCTTTCCCCCTCAGCTGATCTCCTCCAAGGTCCCGAAGGCGGAGTATGTGCCCACCATAATCCGCCGCGACGATCCCTCCATCATCCCCATCCTCTACGTGAGTGTCCTCACGGCACAACTGAACACAGTACACCCCAAATGTACCGACCTGAACACAGTACACATGTACCAAGCTGCACCAACATCCTGAACACAGTCCACCTCTACGGCACCAGTTTAGATTCATGACCGTTCCTATGGACGCTAATTAAATACTGTAATATATTTGTATCATGTACTGTATGCTAGATTGTATTTTCAGACTGTATGTACAGAAAAAAATCCTGGGCAATAAAATATCTATCTATCTACTGTGTTCAGGTTGGTACATATGAAGTGCACTGTGTTCAGGGTGTGTGCAGTAGAGCTGTACTGTGTTCAGGGTGTTGGTGCAGTAGAGGTGTACTGTGTTCAGAGTGTGTGCAGTAGAGGTGTACAGTGTTCAGAGTGTTGGTGCAGTAGAGGTGTACTGTGTTCAGGTGTGTGTGCAGTAGAGGTGTACTGTGTTCAGTGTGTTGGTGCAGTAGAGGTGTACTGTGTTCAGGGTGTTGGTGCAGTAGAGGTGTACTGTGTTCAGGGTGTTGGTGCAGTAGAGGTGTACTGTGTTCAGGGTGTTGGTGCAGTAGAGGTGTACTGTGTTCAGAGTGTGTGCAGTAGAGGTGTACTGTGTTCAGGGTGTTGGTGCAGTAGAGGTGTACTGTGTTCAGAGTGTTGGTGCAGTAGAGGTGTACTGTGTTCAGAGTGTGTACAGTAGAGGTGTACTGTGTTCAGTGTGTTGGTGCAGTAGAGGTGTACTGTGTTCAGGGTGTTGGTGCAGTAGAGGTGTACTGTGTTCAGGGTGTTGGTGCAGTAGAGCTGTACTGTGTTCAGGGTGTTGGTGCAGTAGAGGTGTACTGTGTTCAGAGTGTGTACAGTAGAGGTGTACTGTGTTCAGTGTGTTGGTGCAGTAGAGCTGTACTGTGTTCAGGGTGTTGGTGCAGTAGAGGTGTACTGTGTTCAGAGTGTTGTGCAGTAGAGGTGTACTGTGTTCAGGTGTTGTGCAGTAGAGGTGTACTGTGTTCAGGGTGTTGGTGCAGTAGAGGTGTACTGTGTTCAGTGTGTTGGTGCAGTAGAGGTGTACTGTGTTCAGGGTGTTGGTGCAGTAGAGGTGTACTGTGTTCAGTGTGTTGGTGCAGTAGAGGTGTACTGTGTTCAGGGTGTTGGTGCAGTAGAGGTGTACTGTGTTCAGTGTGTTGGTGCAGTAGAGGTGTACTGTGTTCAGGGTGTTGGTGCAGTAGAGGTGTACTGTGTTCAGTGTGTTGGTGCAGTAGAGGTGTACTGTGTTCAGTGTGTTGGTGCAGTAGAGGTGTACTGTGTTCAGGGTGTGTGCAGTAGAGGTGTACTGTGTTCAGTGTGTTGGTGCAGTAGAGGTGTACTGTGTTCAGGGTGTGTGCAGTAGAGGTGTACTGTGTTCAGGGTGTTGGTGCAGTAGAGGTGTACTGTGTTCAGTGTGTTGGTGCAGTAGAGGTGTACTGTGTTCAGGGTGTGTGCAGTAGAGGTGTACTGTGTTCAGTGTGTTGGTGCAGTAGAGGTGTACTGTGTTCAGGGTGTTGGTGCAGTAGAGGTGTACTGTGTTCAGTGTGTTGGTGCAGTAGAGGTGTACTGTGTTCAGGGTGTGTACAGTAGAGCTGTACTGTGTTCAGGGTGTTGGTGCAGTAGAGGTGTACTGTGTTCAGGGTGTGTACAGTAGAGCTGTACTGTGTTCAGTGTGTTGGTGCAGTAGAGGTGTACTGTGTTCAGGGTGTTGGTGCAGTAGAGGTGTACTGTGTTCAGGGTGTTGGTGCAGTAGAGCTGTACTGTGTTCAGGGTGTGTACAGTAGAGGTGTACTGTGTTCAGTGTGTTGGTGCAGTAGAGCTGTGTGTGTTCAGTGTGTTCAGGGTGTACTGTGTTCAGTAGTGTGTGCAGTAGAGGTGTACTGTGTTCAGGGTGTTGGTGCAGTAGAGGTGTACTGTGTTCAGGGTGTTGGTGCAGTAGAGGTGTACTGTGTTCAGTGTGTTGGTGCAGTAGAGGTGTACTGTGTTCAGGGTGTGTGCAGTAGAGGTGTACTGTGTTCAGTGTGTTGGTGCAGTAGAGCTGTACTGTGTTCAGGGTGTGTACAGTAGAGGTGTACTGTGTTCAGGGTGTGTGCAGTAGAGGTGTACTGTGTTCAGGGTGTGTACAGTAGAGGTGTACTGTGTTCAGTGTGTTGGTGCAGTAGAGCTGTACTGTGTTCAGGGTGTGTGCAGTAGATGGTGGAGGTGTATTGTGTTGAACAGGCCACTGCTTGCAATGCCCTGATCTCTGACTAATTTTGAGCCCTGACTGCTTTCGCTCCAGGACCATGAGCACGCCACGTTTGATGATATTCTTGGTAAGTGCTGATGACGCAGTATGTTTCTGCTCATTGTGTGATAATATGTTCGTAAACTGAATTTGTGAGCTTGTAGAGCTAATAGAGCTTGGGTGGATGTGGAGTTGGACTCGTGTGATGTGTTTGTAATGTATGCATGTGGAGAGATGCCTGAGCCCCTTCTCGCCCTCTCTGTAGAGGAGATTGAGAAGAAACTCACTGCCTACAGGAAAGGCTGTAAGATCTGGAGGATGCTCATCTTCTGTCAGGTAAGACACATGTCTCACAGTGCTTCTGTATATGTGTGTGTGTGTGTGTGTGTACTATATGTGCTCTGTGTGTGGGCGTCTTAATGAAAGAGAATGTGTGTGTGTGTGTGTGCATGTGTTTGGGTTTGTGCATCTGCAGGAGAGACAGAGTGAAACTATGTGACTGTGTGTGTGTGTGTGTGTGTGTGTGTTGTGTGTGTGTGTGTGTGTGTGTGTGTGTGTTTGTGTGTGTGTGTGTTTGTGTGTGTGGTAAACCTGTCCTTATGTCCCTCAGGGAGGACCAGGGCACCTGTATCTACTGAAGAACAAAGTTGCCACATTTGCTAAAGTTGAAAAGGAGGAAGACATGATCCAGTGAGTGTACTGTTTCCTGCACCACTTCAGAGCCTCACCAGCACAACCTGTACCTGCCTGTCTCCCTCTTTACCTGTCAACCTCCACCGTTTCACTTTACCTGTCAGCCTCAATCTTTACCTGTCAGCTTCACTTGTTACCTGTGAGCCTCAGCCTCAGCCTTTACCTGTCAGCTTCATTCTTTACCTGTCGGCCTCAGCTTCATTATTTACCTGTCAGGCTCAGCCTTTACCTGTGTCTGTGTGCAGTTTCTGGAGGAAGCTGAGCAGGTTTATGAGTGTGCTGAACCCGGAGCCCAACGTTATCCACATCATGGGCTGCTACGTCCTGGGAAACACCAACGGAGAGAAGGTACCACACTGCACTGCATCACAGTACCCCTGCTGTACCCCGACAACCACAGCACCCCCACTGTACCCCAATCCCAGCTCAACACTGTACCCCATTAACCACATCTCCACTGTGCCTCCACACTCCGCTCTATATCATAAATTATTCCCCGCTCTCCTGCTGTGCACTCTCTCCGCTCTCTCTCTACACATGCTGCTTTCCGTGCCTCACAGTGGCCGTTAATCTGCGCTCCGCCATATGCCTGTTCTCAGTGCCTTACACCTGCCTGTACTCTGCCCTCAGTGTTTCACTCTGTTCTTGTTGTCATCCGTTCCTCATGCTGTTTCCTGCATCGAGCAGTTGAGGACACTGATCTGGAATCTGTCAGATCTGTGGGATGCTCAGAGTGTGGTCAGTTCAGTCTGGGGACGTGTGCTGTGGCTGAAGAGGGAAGCTTCTTCGCTGTGACTGACAGGCAGCCTTGTGCCCCACCGCCCCCACTCTTGACACTCAACACACAGGGAGCCTGAGCTGGACAGACAGCTGCCTAGGGGTGGATACGCTGTTTCTGTGCACTGTGCACACACACACATGCTCAGACATTCACGCTCACACACACGCATGCTCACAGACACACGGTTGCAGACGCACACATACACACACACAGGTTCTCTTCTACCGCCAACATATTCCCTCACACACACTCCTACGCATGTCTCTCCTACACGGTACGCAGCGCAGCCGTGTCTCCTGCACAGTGTCTAACAAGGAAGGTGGAGCGCGTACAAGCCGCGGGAGGAGAACAGAAACGGCGTTCTTTTTCCGCCACATTTACCAATTTTTCCCCTCCACTACCTGCGCTCTCCGGCTACCTCAGCTGGAGGAGAAAACTTTAGTCATCTCGCTATTTATAGGCTGCTAGTTTCAGCGATGCACACACAGACCCGCTCCGTGGCACATTCTCCTTGACTTTGTCACTCGGCTGGATCTCCTCTCCTCCACTCTCCGTGTAGCGCACTCATCCCGTTTCCTCCTCTCTCTTGACCCTGTCCTGGGGTGGGCGTGATGCAGAGGGAAGCAAAGCCAGTTAGCATCTGCGGTCCACCAGAACCACGTCAACAAATGTGGCTGGGAAAAGAAATTTGGCTAATGAGAAAATATAACAGGTTGTTATTAAACATACTGGCACTCAGTTCAGTCAGCCGATGCTGTCGATTGGCTCATTCTCTCCAGGAATGCCAGGTTGAGCATTCTTACTCTGAAAATTAATGTAGAAATTCATTCATTCATTCATTCAATGTTCCTGAAAATTCAGCAGCCAATGTGGGGTGTGCTTTGGGCCCCCACGAGCCTTTGACCCAAGGGCGTAACCACATATAAAATATTTGGAGGGGGGGGAATATTTTATATCTACAAATTATTGAGGGGGGCAGATATGACTGTTTTTAATATTGGGGGGTGGGGCATGTCCCTCCGTCCCCCGTCCCCCCACTCATTATGCCTATGCTTTGACCCCTGACCTCCACTGCTCACCTCCCAGTGGCAGCAGCTCTGGTTAAGAAGCTCTGGTGCTCGTCTGCGTTGCCGTGGGAATGGCGACCGTGCAGAGCGCAGGGGTGGGGGGTGGTGTTGTTCCGAGAAAAGCCAGTTCGGTTGCCTGGGAGACACCTCTCAGCCACAGTGGCTGCCGCTGTCAGCCACAGGGGGCGCCGAAGAGCAGCGGGGGCGATGTGTTAATGCAGCCCGACAGGGCCAGATTGCTCCCCCCAACCCCCCCTCTTCCCTGCAGTAAAGGTCAAAGTGCCGTCTCCACGGAGCTGACAAAGATGCTCTGTACACTGGAGCATTCCACACAGCTCCGCCAACGGGAGTTTGCCCTGACCTGTCAGAATGTATGTATTAACATGGGTGGCTGTCTGACGCAACCCAGCAACCCTTTCACTCAGATGGATCCAGGACTGCTTGATGCTCACTAGAGCTGGCTTTGCAGCATCTTTGTTGGAAGGTTTTGAGCCCATTTGTTTGTGCTGCTGATATTTCACAAAAAGAGAGGCGTACGGAACCCAGCACTGACGTCACCTGCCATTGGCCGTTCCAGGCTCCCCCCTCCACCTCACCCTGGTGGAAGTGTGCCATTTTGTTCACACCATTAAGAATAAGAGGCAGGGTTTATCTCTGTAAAGCACAGTGACCCTGAATGCCGTGGCGGTGGGTGTGGAAAGTAGAGCATAAGCCTGGAAGGTGCAGTGACTGCTGTGTGTGTTCGCTTCTCTCGCCTGCAGCTGTTTCAGAATTTGAAGAACCTGATGAGACCTTATGCCATCGAATTCAAATCTCCTCTGGAATTGTCCGCCCAGGGTGAGTCAGCTACACACGCCCACACACATACTGTGCTGAGACACACACACACACTCAGTTAAACACTCGCATACACATGCATAGAGTTTATATGGATAAGCATTCACAAACAGGCACACACAGATTAACAGACACATGCACACACATCTCCTCTGGAACTGTCCGCCCAAGGTGAGTCAGCTACACACACCCACACACATACACACATGCACTGTACTGAGACACACACTCACACACACACACACACGTACACATGAATGCAGACACACATTCATACACCACACATACACGTGCACACACACACACACACACAGCACACACATACACATACACACATACACCACACATACACATACACACACACGTACACACACATGCACACACACACACACAAGCATACACATACACACACACCACACATAGGCATACACGCACACACACACACACACACATACGCGCACACATACACATGCACACCACATCACACATGAACACACCACACACACACACACAGTTGACAGAAGGAAAAGAGATATGCTCTCACATGTAAATACAAATTTATCTCTATAGCCAACCCACCATCACCAGTCTTATTGATGTTCTGACAATTATTCCCCAATTAAAACCTCATTATCACTCCTGCTTGCTTTCTCATTATCTTGCTACACACAAGGGACTTCTCTTTGTCTCTCTTACCACCACCCACCAGCTGAGTTTGGTCAAACCCAAATGCCAGGAATTCTGATGCCAGCACGAACAGAACAGCCAGACAGAGACACGTAGGGACACCCCCCACACAGGGAGTTCTCTCTTTACATGAACGATTGTGTTCTTATAAGGTGTTGCGTGTCGGTAAATCGAAAATTGTTACCTACATGTGTGTGTTGGTGGGTAATATATTGATACTGCGCCTGGAATAGCTTCTGTTGCATGTATGTGGGAGTTTTCTAAAGCAATTAGAGGGTTAAAACTCCTCTCTGTATACACTATATACATACAGTACGCACAAAAACTCACCCTTGATAAAAGGGTGTAGAAAATAGAGTAAAGGGGCTGGCGGATGGTGCAGCGGTCTAACGCACCACGCTTCGGAGTGGTGTGCGCTGCCCGTCAGGGACGCGGATCGAAACCCGCGTCTCTACCAGACCGGCCCTGGTCGTCAGTCCGATCGGAGGTGACATTTGGCTGTCCGCCTCCGGGGAAGGGGGGAGGGAGAGTCGGCACGAGTCCGTCGAGGAGAAGGTTAAGGCGTCCGTGGAAGACTTCCCGTCTTGGAAGAGGCGGGAACACTCAACCAGGAATATGTGTCTCGCTCCCGGAGGACGGGCAATGGACTTGTGGGGGTGGGGAATTGAAACAAATAGAGGGTTTAATTGGCAACCAAATTGGGAGAAAAACTGGAAAAAATCTGAAATAAATTGATAAAAAAAGAAAATAGAGTAAAGAAGGCTGTATAAAAGAGGCTCCAAAATTATATTATGATATTATTTTATACTAATACAATCGCTCAGAGAAAAGATTTTGTAATATTAATATTACTATTTTCTCTAAAATGTGTCACGATTATTCACATCCCTGTACTTTGTGCGCCCTCCTCTCGCAAGGAGTCATTTTCTATAGCATTTTATGAGATTGGTGAACATATTGGGGGTCTTTCCCCATTTTTTGAGCATACATCCATCATTTTATACATCTGGAGTTTGTAGGTAAGCCTGATGCAATAAAGGTAACATTATGTTAAACATATTTGCTTCGTCACTCAACTCATAAAGCAAGCACTATATGTGATTGATATAACTTCAGCCACAGCCCTTTGGAAGAAGGAATTTAAGACATTTTTATAAAATGAATTAAACAATCCAATTAATCAATCGAATAATTCAACTAATGATAAAAAAATTGATCAACACTTTTTAAATCGGGTGACAGCACGCGTATTAATTTCTTATACAGGTGCAAATAGAGCAATGCCTCTAGAGCATCGTTAAGGAATCAGATTGTTGCTTGTCTGCGTTTATGTTAAATGTTGTCATTTTTGTAGTGTCTGTGATCTATTGCTGCTTTCTTGGCCAGGTCTCTCTTGAAAAAGAGATTTCTAATCTCAATGAGACTAACCTGGTTAAATAAAGGATAAATAAAATAAAAAAAGATTAGGTGAAATCATGGCTGTGGGTCTGAGATGAAAAGCTGTACCTTATTATCTCTTCTCATCCATCCCTCCCATCCCCCCATCCCTTGGCCCCTCTTTTCCTTTCACTCCAGGTAAAGAGATGATCGAGCTATATTTTGATTTCCGTCTCTTCCGGCTGTGGAAGGCCCGCCAGCACTCTAAGATGCTCGATTACGACGAGCTTTTGTGACCCTGCCCCACCTTTTGACGGGCAGGATTGTCTGGTTGCAAAGCCCGATTGACGGCGTTCATTTCAGAAAAGCCAGGGCTGGGAAACTCAGAGAGACGTGAGTGGAGAGGTATTGATGGCGAAGGGACCCAAGTCCTCTGTTACCTGGCACCCAGCAGCCGGAGAGGACGGATTCTGTTGTCGAGGCGATGAGCGTGTCACGCCGTCTCTGACTCCCAACTGACTCTGCAATGTGAGAGAAAGGGAGAGAGAAGGATGTGGGAGGGAAGTCTCTCTTTTAAACTATGGGAAGGTAGAGGTTGCCTCAAACCGAGCGGGAGAGATAGAGAGAGAGAGACAGAGAGGGAACAGGAAGGATTGAATGGAGTGATGTAAAGACGCAGCTGTCTAGAAGAAGAAGAAGAAGAAAGACAGCTCTCTTGTAATGTCTCTCTTGTAATGGGAATGTGTGTATGCGGTTGTTGCTACGACGATACACAGCCCATTTTTCTTCAGGTCTCTCGATTAGTCCTCATTAGGGGCTATATATTTGTAGGAACTTTTCAGGAGATAAAAAGTGTAATTAAATAAAAACCTACATGACATACAGTATACATAGATGTATACATAGATGATTTACCACACAGAGATGTAGTAATCCCGTAGTCATATAAATAATCTACATAAATATATATCTATAAATATATATCTATATCACACACATTAACTTTTTTTTACCTTACTGTAATGGTGTTTCTAATGGGCTTTTCTGAAGAAAAAACTCAGGTTTTTTTAGCTAGTGCCGCCCTCCGTTTTAATGCTCATCTCACTGGCACAGTCCTGAGGTGAAGATCAGCTCAGTTTGAAATGTTGAGCCTTTGAGGAGAGATTTAGCCATGGTCTAATATAGGATGGGTAGCAAATTAGGGGCTGGGGTGGGGGTGGGGGGGTCATCACAGGTGTGTGTGCGTGTTTGCGTGTGCGTGTGTGTTTTATAGCTTTTCATAGGTGAGCCGAAAAAGTTAATATTTATGCATGTGTAGTTGACACAGTTTTCTAAACCACTGTGAGTGGACACTGGCCTTTTTTATTGAAGCGTCCACTCCTGTTTAGCATTAGTAGAAATACTGTGATAGTGGCCCTGTTATTCGTTTGTTTTTTCGGTTGCCAGAGCGATATGCAGCCAGATCTGCCCAAAACTAACCATCAGGTAGCATGACAATGGCTTCAGGGAGTTGATGCATTTGTTGGCTCTTTGTCTGTGTGTGTGTGGATGTGATGGGGTTCTCATTGAGATGTTTCTCTCCCTCCGTGTTTATAATATGTCCACTGCAGTCTATATACTTTCACTGTATAGTCTTGAGTGTCTGTTCGATTGCATCAGTTTCTTTTTTAACCAGAGGCAAAATATCACAGCTGTCACCTTGAAAGAAATCACTTGTCAGAATTATCTGAAGGCTCCACAAGTGCTCTTTGTGAGCCCGAGCCCTGCGATTCAAACACAACGTTGAGTTGGTCTATAATTGATTAATCCAGCTGCCCTTTGAGGAATGAGTTGGGGTTCGTTAAAGGATTTGATTTCGGCGGCGTGCTATTTTTTCTTCTGGGGTGCAGTTGCCTTTTCTGCCACTCTCCCTGGGATCTGAACACACAACCTACCGAATTTTGTTTTGTATAGCCAGAGCTTGAACCAATGTTGCGCCTCATTAACCGTTGAATATGATTTTTTTAATCAATTTTAACTATTTAATGATCAATGAGGAAGAGGACGTAGGCTTAGGAGGACTCTTAATGACGTGTGTTTTTTTGCCTTCCATAAGAGTGAAAGTATTTATTTGATCGAAATGTATAAGTATATGTATGTATAACAGAGTACTATAAGGGAGGGATCATTGCTGCAGTGCAATTGTACCTTTTTTCTTTAAACCACAGCTGTGCTGAAATGGCATTTCGTCATAAGAGTGGCAACACTTTTTTCATGTTCAATTTCAAATGTGCTAGCAGAGCAAATAATGTAGGAAGCTCCTCTGTGTATTTATCCAATCATTTCAAATGGGCTTATAACAGTTTAGAACCGGTGCGCTGAATGGACTGAATATTGAACACTCTTTGCTGGCACGTGTGTGTGTGTGTGTGTGTGTGTGTGTGCGCGTGTGTGTGTGTCTCTTGGGGGAAGGGGGGTTTGATGTTAATCCAGCATTTTATAACCAGATTTCAAACGAATCTCTAAATTTGCACAGGTAGTCAGACTTGGAGAGAGAGAGCGAAGAGAAAGGAAAATAGTTTATCCCTTTTTCCATGGGCTGCGTTAGCTTTTTTCTGTGTGTTGTGTTTGTGCAGAAAGTATGACTTCATGTACTTTTAGCACATTCTTCACCTAAGCAAGACAAAGCACCCTGTGAAATATACTGTACAAACACACTGCACACACCGCCACCTACTTCAATCCTCAGGATCACTGTGTGTGTGTGTGTGTGTGTGTGTGTGTTTTTGCCTTCCTGAGAGACTGAGCAGCCAGTGGCAATGTTTAACCATTCATCTGTCACAGAAAGCGAGCCTCCCATGGTACGGGTGTGGCATTTGCCCCTCGAGTCACTCTTACCTCGCTGGACTGTCTGTGCATCGGGATGCCGGTCCGGGTTCGAGAAGGGACCCAGACACAATGACCTCCTTGGAGCTGCTGTTGTCAATATAGTTTTTGGTCCGACTGTTGGTGTCCAGTGCACCTGCTCTCTCTGGGCCTCTGTCCAGCCATGAGTTGAGGTACTTAATGAACCGGACAGATCGGTCAGAGATCCACTAATTAAGTAGCCATCTGTGGGCCTTCATGAAAGTGTTACAAAAAGTCTGTGTTTTTGGATCAAGGGGGTATGAGTGAGTATGTGTGTGTGTGTGTGTGTGTGTGTGTGAGAGAGAGAGAGAGAGAGAGAGAGAGATGGAAAACAAATTGTACAGCAATAAGGCTTGTTATTTTCATGTGCGTGTGTGTTCGGTGTTAATGACTTCAGCGTGGCGTTCTCGAGTATCGCAATGTCACCGTGCCACGGTGGCACGGTGACTCACAAAGGTGAGAGAGAGAGAGACAGAGTTTCAAAACCCAACGACGAGCGACGGCGGTTCTGCTGATCCAGCTCCAACGCTGTGACATGGATTTCCCCAGCTCGTTCCACTGTCTGAACCGGCCACGTTTCTGGGCCTGGACCCAGATATTGAACAGACTCTTGGACTTCTGGGGCCTGCATGAGTGTTGGAACGTGCGGCCACCCTTTACAACGCTACTTGTTTTGCAGTCCCTCTTCTTCAGTAGCAATAGACATGGTAACGTTACACTAACTGTTATAAGAGCACACTTTGCCTTGTTATTTGTTCTCGTTTGTTTTCATTTTTTTCCTATAGACTTCATTGTGCCTGGCTGTTTCCTTATCCTGGATCACATGTCCAGCACTGGACTATGAAGTAAAGAGCAATATGGGGGTGAATGGGGTTTAAAGTCTTTCTCAACCACACCGTTTGTTCTGATCGTGTGTCGCCCTGATACTTTTTTTATTTGTTTTTATAAGTGCCCAAACTGGCAATTTGTTCCATTTAATTGATTATGTATAAAAATGTTTAAGTTTTGCATAATGTTTTATTTCCCCTTGGAAAGTAACTGGGAGAAGAGAGAAAAAGATCTGTTGTTCTCATCAATAATAGCTTTTAATCAGAGTTGTGGTGTGAGCTAAACATGAAATGGAGGAAACAAATGACTGGTGGATTCCTGCAACGAAGGTTAAGTGTCACACTCCTAAACACTGCTTGTCAAGGCCACACAAAATCATGTTTTGGCGTGGATTTTCATTAGTATGTTGAAGGTGTAGTGTACGTTATTCGAGGGTGAAGTTGAGCACTAGGGGGAAAGGCCGTTTCACTCAAGTCTGCACTGTTTACCATACTTATGGCTGGATTTAATCAACATTTGTCCTTAACTTTGACTCAAAAAAAAAAAGTTTTACAATTTCGCTGACAAACACTTTGGCAAGTTTAGAAAAAAAAGAAAGAAACAAAAAAAACACTTGCATTTAATTGTGAGTGAAATGTAAGGATAAATGTTACTTGAATCCAGGCCTTAATTTGGCGTTGATGCTGGATTCTAACATGATTCATGAGGGGGCGTGGAAAGGGTTGGAGACAGACAGGGTGGGGGAAAAGAGTCCGGCAGAGACAGGTGCAGGTGGCAGGCGGCGGTGAAAATGGACCCAGACAATATGTGAGCTGTATTTGGTAAAGAGTGAGATGGAGAAGATGTACTGTATGCATGATTGATGTATGAAGGCAGGATCAGAGAGGGAGAGAGTGCAGGGAGAAGTACTCCATCGCTGGGAGATTGTTGGACAAATTGCCTCGTAATGATGGGTTCACAATGGTCAGCTTGTTTCACCAAGGCCCTTGATCGGATTAGGGCAACCCATTCTGCACGTTACCTGCCGAAGGGAAAATGCTTTTACAGCACAACTTGGAACAAGAGAGAAAGAGAGAGAGATGGAGATCGAGCATCTGACATGTAGTGCAAACCTTTTTTTCTCTCCATTAAAGCGTTAGCTCATCTTAGAGCGCTCTTGAGGGGCTCGCCCAACAGTTGGGTTCAAAATGTAACTTTCTCTCCGAACTAAATGATTGGCACTTTTCCCCTTAACCATTTCAAACCAAAGCAATTATTTCCCCCCCTCCTCTTACGCTGTCAGTTACTCTGAAGAGATCTCTTGCTGCTGGGTGTTGATTGGCCTCGATGATGATTGCTGATGCCGCTGTGAAAACACTGCTGGACTCTCCACAGTTTGACCCTTTACTGGGAAGAAGGGGGAGCCATGTAGAGTCTCAACACTTTGTGCAATTTCTCATTGTTTTCCTCATATTTGCTGCAAAGTCCAGTGTCTGGTACATTAGGCTACCTAATGTTTTCGTTTAGATTTTCAGTAGCACTTAGAAAATGCATTAGCCTATTGAAGCCGTACTGTTCAATGCATTTTAAGAGAGGTAATTGTTAATCCAGTTGAGGTTTATTAATCAGATGGACACTCAATAAGAATCTATTGTGTTATCTAATAATTATGATAATAAAATATAGCTATTCTAATATTATTAATATTACATGAATTGACTAGCAAGAATAAATCTGGGTAGACGTACCTTTGGTAGTACATAGAATTGTAAAAGGAGAGATTACATTTTCAGAGGTTGCGGTTACTGTACGTGTAGCATCTCCAGTACTGTATGTTACACACCGTACAATATTGGTACTTACCCATGTACAATGTTTTTAAGGCTGTTTTTCAGTAAAATGTACCCAGCCGATTTTAAATCAGAATTTGTGTCCGTGTCGTTTTTCCGGCATTCTTCGTCAATGCCATTTGTGAGTGGCGAACTGATGACATCACTGGCGCCGTGCATAGATCCATGTTCGTCCTGAATCAAAACCCAAGAAACACAAGGTCACACTGGTGATGGTGTATTTCCGAACAAATGTAAGAGGGTATCATATCACAACGAAGGCTTTTGATCCTTTTCATAGGAAACATAGACATGTACATGTACAACTCATATAATGTGTTAGCCTCTGAAATAGTTTGGTCTTCTACACTATTAATTCATTTGTTTCACGTAGCTGTAACATCAAAGACGATGTGTCCAGGAGTGACATCATTAGACCATATAGACTGTTGCTGTGATGCAGTGACACATTTATAATATAAATATTAATCATCTTTATGAGCACATATGCACATGCAGTATGGTACAGAGGCTGCATCTGGTCCCTGCTTGCTCACTCGCACAACAGCAGCCTCATGCACACTCTCTGCATTGCTACAGATTTAAATAGAAATCCACAGGGTGGAAAATATATATGCAGTGGATATAATAAGCAATCACCCCTTTGGCATTTTTCACATTTTATTTTCTTCATGGAATCAAAATGGATTTAATTGGGATTTCTTGCCACTGATCAACACAGAATACTTTACTTTTGTCTGACTGTCAGTTTCAAGATGAGTTCTGGATGTACTCAATCTAGGAAAAGCTAAACCCAATTGTTCATGAGTGAAAAATGAGATACCATGTATGTGGAATGAAAGTATTTTTTTTCCAGTGCCCCTGATGTCCCTGGCTGCAGCAGGATGGGGGAAGGGGGTGGGGGTTGCTGGGAGACTGTGCTGTGGTCCTTGGTCCGGGGAATTGCTGTACACCAAAGAAATGAGCACTTCTCCGGTGAACGTGCGTCTTCGTGTTTTTTTCCTTCAATTATTTTGTAATCAGGTGGGTCAGAGGGTGGAAATGAGACGAGTGTTATGAAAGCACTGAAACCTTGTAAGCGTTTGATCCCTGAAGGCTCATGCCCAATCCTCTTTTAAGGAAGGTGGGCTGGGCCAACACAGCTGAGGAGATGAGAGTGCTAGTGGCCCAGAGAATTTTGTGTCAGGCCAGTTAGTGGGAGGGAATTTGTTAGTATGATAGAATAAAAAAAAGGCAGAGGCGTTTGAATAAGAGAAATCAATATTTCTCAAAAGAAATGGCCCAATTCTCTCTGTCTCTAGAAAGTCCTCTGGCTACAGTTTGGATGAAGCCGGCTCAAGACTCATTTAGAGTAGACAGGGCCATGTTTGGGAATCCTCAATTGTATTCTCAATTATCTTCTCTTGAACCCTAATCATTTAGACACATCCCCCAGTCACTCCACCCCTCAGCACCCCCCAAAAAACGAGCCCTTCCACAAGGAGCTATGGAAGGCACAACAGAAGGCTTGCCAGCTCTGCTCTCCACTCTCTGTGTGTAAGTGTGACCAACCATGTGGGCATGATTTCCAGGCCTTGTTTTTTCTAAACAGAATCATGAGAAGCAACCATAAGATTATGTACCATAAAAATGAACTATGAAGAAAATTGCGTGGGCGGCTTGAGCGCATCTAGTAGAGTAAGAGGGCCTGTATTACAGTAGATACTAATGAACCGGGCTGAATTTTAGCTTGAAGTCTCAGGGGGATGAAGCATTAATGGACTCAAACATGCTTGGGCATCGTGTATGAGGGGGAGAAAGCATGTTTGTTTCGTGAAGAAGACTTCAGTAGTGCTTACTACTGAAACCTTGTGTTTACCACTGACTTCAACTACCAGACAGAGTCCTGCCACCTTCAGAAGCTTTCTGATGACTCTGCCATAGTTGGATGTATCAGCAAGGGTGAAGAGGCTGAGTACAGTCACATGGTGTGAGCAGAACCATCTGCAGCTCAATGTGACAAAGACAAAGGAGCTGGTGGTGGACCTGAAAAGGACCAAGGCACCGGTGACCCCCGTTTCCATCCAGGCGGTCAGCGTGGACATTGTGGAGGACTACAAGTACCTGGGAGTGTACATTGACAATAAACTGGACTGGGCTAAGAACACTTAAGCCCTCTACAAGAAGGGCCAGAGCCGCCTCTACTTTCTGAGGAGGCTCAGGTCCTTCAACATCTGCCAGATAATGCTGCGGATGTTCTATGAGTCTGTGGTGGCCAGTGCCTTCCTGTTTGCTGTCTTTTTCTGGGGCAGCGGGCTGAGGGCAGCGGATGCCAACAGACTCAACAAACTGATCCGCAAGCCCAGTAGCATTGTGAGGGTGGAGCTGGGCTCTCTGGTGGCAGTGTCAGAGAGCTACGTGCTATCCTGGACAGCGTCTCCCACCCACTCCATGACGTGCTGGCCAATCAAAGGAGTACATTCAGGGCAAGACTCCTTCAACTGAGATGCACCACAGATCGCCACAGGAAGTAATTCCTGCCTGTGGCCATCAAACTCTACAACTCCTCCCTCAGAGTGTCAGACACTCTGAATCAATAGATTGTCCCCCGAACTTACTGCACCATTTTATTTATTTAATGTATATACTTTACTGACTGATGTGCAATTCAATTCAATTTGATTGACATATTTATATTTATCCTTATTTTATTGTCTTATTATGTAGTTATATTTAGTATTTAGTATTTCTCTATTCTTATTTTCCCCCTCTTGTGTATATGTGAGCAACTGCAGTGTACCAATTTCCCCTCGGGGATCAATAAAGTATTTCTGATTCTGATTCTGATTCTGATTACACCAATTGATTGTCAGATGTTAGTCAGTCATTTATGGGCATGATCTTTGCCTGGTGACAGTATCTGGGTGTGCATGTGTGTTTGTGTGTGAGTAGGTGTGCATGTGTATGTGTGTGTGTGGGTGTGCATGTGTGTGTGTGTGTTTCTGTGTGCGGGTGTGCATGTGTTTGTGTATATGTGTGCATGTGTTTCTGTGTGTGCACGTGTAAGTGTGTCCCGGTGTGCGTGCGTGTGTGTGTGCGAGTGTGTGCAGGCATGTGCGTGTGTGTGTGTGCATGCACGTGCGTTTGTGTATATATGTATGTGTGCACGTGTGTGTGTGTGTTTGTGTTTGCGCAAGTTTTGTTTATGGGCTGAATGAATGTGAAGTGGGAGAGTGATGCGAGTGATAAATTTCTCTCTGGCTCGGGGACGTGCTGACACGCTTCAGAAAGACAGACTGCATCCTCTGCAGCCCTGTCACCGCACCCCCTGATGAAGAGCTTGTGCTCCTAACAGGACCCACCAAGGTCACCGCACCACATCACCGTGTGCGCTGCCATGTTTTACAGTCCCTCCAATTCTGCAGGGGCCGAGACTTTACCACATGAAATACAGGAAATAGGGGAGAGCCTTTCCCTTCTTGGAAAACCTTTAAATCTTTTCAGTCTTTAATAACTTTCACTCCCATCAAATAAGATATATAAGGTCCCCATCCCCCACCAACACACACACACCCATAAAGCATGATGAAAAAAGTGTTTTACATGACCAACATTTGGCTATAACACATTTATGGATTAACTGTTTTCATTACTGCTATTGTTGTTGCTTTTTGTTGTTCTTCATCTTGTTCTTTTTCATTTATATGAGAGAGAAGGTGACTCACTTCAGCCGTTGCCAGTGTCTACTGCTCACTTCGGTGTTGCGCGGCAGCCATTTTCACCACAACTCAGCAGAGGATGGGGATTCATTTAGCCATGAATCCCCTTGGGCATGATTATATGTTCAGACTGAGAGGCCCAGATTGGAATTTTGGCCAGGGTACCAGGCAACAACATTCTCTTTGCTACGGGAACTTTAATAACTTTAATGACAGTGAGTCAGGGCCGGTTTAACATCTCCTACTGTGCAGTTTCCCTATTGCAGGACTATGGAATAAGTTGTTTATTTGGATGAGATAGAAGACTGCCTCGTACTGTTATACCCACACAAAGATCTTTTTCCCCAAGAGGTGTCCGAACTTATCATGTCCTGCCCGGGTGTGTGTTTGACTAACCTAGGGTTCAGTGTTGGAAGTAGCAGAATTACAAGTAGCGGAACTACTAATTGAACTACATTTTCCAGTAATGTGTCATAGTGTGAGGGACCGAACAGGGACCCAGACACAGACCAGGATAAGGCAAGAAAGGAACGTTTATTGATCAAGCAGGGTTCAAAAGCCGATAGTCAGAGGTAGATAAAGTACAAAATCAAAATCCAAAAGAGTAGTCCAAAAATCAAAACCAAATAATCAGAAAGGCAAACAAACAAAATCGGAAAGCAAAAGACTTGTAGTCAAACAGAAGGGGTGTCTTGGGAAATACAACAAACTCTGGCTTACACACAATCAGCACAGTGAATATTGATCAACGTTCTGACAACTACTGAGAGCAAACAAGGAACTTCTATACAAGTGGGGAAGGGAAACGCAATAGGAATCAGGTGAGACTTGGAGGGGAAAATGGCAAGAACACAGGTGAGAACAATAGTAATTAGTAAATGTTAGTAACGTAATCTAAATCCCTAATGTTAGTAGATTAGTTGGTTAGTACTATATACACCTAACTAATATGTACAGAGTGATAGAAAGAAAGAAAGAAGTAAACGAGATAGGAAAATAAGGCAGAAAACCCGTAAAGTCGAAATCACCCGAATAGTGCAATAACAAAGACGAGGAGTGGATTATCGAAAAACAAGGAACACAGACAGACGGGGAAACTGACGTGAATGATGAGTGATGATGAGAAAATAATAAAATACAAAAACAAGCAGAACAAACATGGCAAAACATAACACATAGTTTAATTACTTCCAAAATCTAATATCTTTCAAGTAGTTCATTTTTTTCGTCAAGTAGTGGGGTAGCGTGGACAAAAGTTACATCTCCCCAGCAGCAGAAGTATTATTATTTTTATTCTTTTTTATAATTTTTTAAACAAAAAATATCAAATGTCATGTGATGGTTTCAACACAGCTGTTTGATTTCGCTTTATGAGTATGTATTTTCATATTATGTGACAGCTGGTTAGTTAGTTTTGTCTCCATGTATGTGCCAAGTGCAAGCAGGCACATCTTTCCATTGAAATGAATGGACATTCATATTCACAAGCATATTTCCCTAGCCATGCTTCTCAGTGTGAACAGCTACACAGGGCGGCAGGTTCATAGATCTAAAAACTAGGGTGGGTGGATCGATACCAAAGTATCGATACTGCCGATAATGTGATTTTGTTTTTGGTATCGATCACTCCCATAAAATATCGATACCTATGTTTACAAAAATTAATTAAATTTTTTTTTATCTTTGCTTACCTGAAACCGAGCTGAGCCAGTGCACTGCTTTCATTAAATTAAACGTTTATTTCTCAAACTCGCGAGTACACTAGTTGTGTGCAGAGGCATCCATTTCGAAGCTGCCTGTGCAAATGTATCTTCATTCTTTGTACAGGCATTACTGCGCAGCGTTTACGCATCGTTAGTGCTCATGAACTTCCTGCGATTGCTCCTGATTGATTCCTCACCTCGCAGAACTTTGCGGGAGCAGGAGACCTAAACGAAAACCATGTGAAATGGCCGAAAAGAAGCGAAGTGTTGTGTGGTGTTACTTCATGGCATGTGGAATAAGCAGGGCAAGCTGTGACACATGCAGCACGATGGTGCAACACTCTGGTGATACCACTAATCTATTTAAACATTTAAAACTTAAACACCCCGATCAATACGAAGAAAGCAAGTCAAAAAAGAGGGAGGAAGATTCCCAAAGAAGCACACCAAGAACGTCCACTGAGAGTCCACTGATGGCGTCATTTTTAAGGAGCAGAGCATATCCAGGTATATAGTCAAACAGATAACGTTTGCCAGTCTTCAAGAGGTTTATAGTTTATTTTAGTCAAATTCGTTCATGTAGCATGCCTATATTGAATTTAGTACCTCTACATGTTAGCTAGGTAGCTTAACCGATTTAATACATGCTAACCTAATGTTCCTAGCTAGCTAGGAGCTACCACCAGTTTTAAAGCGTGATTAATGCCAAACTATTCAGAAATATCAATATGATTTTACCCTACTTTTTTTATATTCTCTTTACATTACTTTAATGTATCACTTTACATTACAGTGCTCTGTTCCTGTGCAACAAGTATTGTATTCATTGCTGCACACTGTCGTTACTGCATTAATACCTACAAATACGGTTTGGGTTAGGAAGGTTAATGTTAATAAAAATTGTAATGTAGTAAGTATAGTGTAACAATAAGTAATTAAGATGTTTAATATGTATGTACACAGTAATTACAGTGGAATCAGCACTGTGATGTAAAGTTTTACCTTTTCTTTTTTATTTGTAGTTAGGCCTAATACAGTAAATCTTGCCATTATATCTTGAAATAGGTTGGCATTAATTACTCATTGCATAATCATAATAATAATCTGTTTAATATTTCTACTTCCATTTAAAATATTTTTCATATGAGTTTTTTTATTTTTTTAGGTGATTCTCCAAGAGCACTGGAAATTACTAACAGCCTTGTGAGAATGATTGCAATGGATCTGCAGCCTGTTTCTGTAGTTGAAGATAATGGTTTTAGAGAATTTGTAAAGGTCCTTGACCACCATTACAAGCTGCCAAGCAGGAAAACATTGTTGTCCATGCACTTTATGACAAAGTCAAGTTGAAGGTGAAGAAATCACTGCAAACTGCCAACAGTGTTGTCCTCACCATTTATATGTGGACATCAAAGGCCACAGAGGCATACTCTGTACAACAGTACAAAAAAGTACAACAGCATTTATTATTGAAAAGTATTGGTATCAGTATCGATATCGATGATACTGGCCTAATATTACTTGGTATCATATCGAACCCAAAATTTGCAGTATCGACCACCCCTGCTAAAAACGTAGATGCCGCATTGGCTGCTGTTGTATGTTGCAGCGATGTGTTGTGGCCGCTGTCATGGCAAATGCTGTCCGGGGCCAGAATGTGTCCAGGGCGTGTCCGGGGTGATGTAATCGGAATTTTGGACTGGACTAGAAGGTGGCTAGCTACGAATAAAACCAGCTAGCTAGTTTTACAGCTGAGCAAGCAATTGGTATTCGTAGCTAGCCACCTTCTAGCTAGCCAGCTAGCTAGTTTTACAGCTGAACATGCAATTGTATTCGTAGCTAGCCACCTTCTAGCTAGCCAGCTAGCTAGTTTTACAGCTGAACATGCAATTGTATTCGTAGCTAGCCACCTTCTAGCTAGCCAGCTAGCTAGTTTTACAGCTGAACATGCAATTGTATTTGTAGCTAGCCACCTTCTAGCTAGCCAGCTAGCTAGTTTTACAACTGAACAAGCAATTGTTATTCGTAGCTAGCCACCTTCCATACATTATATTCGTAGCTAGCCAGCTAACTTAACTGTACAGCTGAACAGACAATGCATATTGTTATGTTCGTAGCTAGCTGGCTATATAATTATAATATAATTATATATTATAATTAATATATTATGTTCGTAGCAAGGCAGCTAACTTAGCTGTACAGCTTATTCGTCCAGCTAAATATAGCTTATACAGCTAAATGACGTCACCCGGACACCCGGACACATTCTTCTGGGTTTTCTCACTCAGGAATGCGAGCTCGTCATGTTGGCATAGCAACTACAGTCCACAATTCCGATTACATCACCCCGGACACGCCCCGGACACATTCTGGCCCCGGACACCATTTGCCATGACACCGGCATGTTGGCGCGGGAAAGATTTGCGTCTCAACAAATGCATGTGTATTGAGAGATGCAGACTTCCCCTGATAAAATCTACTGTAACTCATTTAATTCTCAACCAATGTTCGTGAAAGTTGGCTTGTTATAAATGTGAGAAATGTTTGGTTACATTATTTCCAAATTTCACAATTGTTGAGTTTCCTCAACAATTTTCCGCAGAACCTGGCTGTGAACACGATACAAAGAGGAATTAGCCTATGCAAAATGCCACAACGTTGTGCGGCATTTGGCTGTACAAATAGGAGGAATCATAGAAGCAAGGCTTGTGGGATAACTTTTCACAAGTAAGTGGCTATTTCACTGTCACTTAAGGCTGACGTTGAATTACTGACAGATATCGCCATGATGATAACAAAGCATATAACGTTAGCTAGTTGTCAAACCACTGCATGACTAAGTGACAAAGTGATTAATAGTCACCTAATTTGTTGTCTTATTGCTGTATTGTAATTGAAAAGTGTGTGTGTGTGTGTGGGGGGTTATAATTGGATAAATACACACCTTACGTGGCTTCCGCAACAACAAATTAGATGACTATCAAGTAAATATCACTTTCAGTCACTTGGTCATGTTATGCAGAAATTTCTCATGTTCATAACAAGCCAAATTTTACGAAAATGTGTTGAGAATTAAGCAAGTTACAGTTTTATAAGGGCAAGTCGGATAAAAGTCTATCATCTCCCAATACACTTGCATTTGTTTAGACACGGATCTTCTGCCAATATGGCGGCTGTGCACACGCATCTGAACAGGGTGAATGAGGCATCTACGTTTTTATACCTATAGGGAGGTTTCCCAACCAGGGGTATGTGGGCAGTCTCCAGGGGTTTTTATTTTTATTTTTTACATTTTACAAGTTTTAATTTACATTATAAAGACATACCTATCCTTAATTTGCATGGACAGATCAGAGTTCCCTGAAAAGATTTTGTCTTCATTTTCAGCGGGAGGTACATACTACAGTATATTTTCAGTATTGAAAATTAAGAAATTGGATTACACTTTCTTTTACAGTGTGTTAATTACCAGGTATATACTCAGTGCTTTGTAATGATCTGCACTTAAAGGTAATTCATTTAGAAGAGGTAAAGTAAACGTAAGTAAAGCAGTAACTGGCCATTTATGTACACATAGTTTTCCCCCCCATAAAGTAACTGCAATGTAGTTAGCTGCTTTTTAAAAGTAGTTTTATTGTAGCTAACTACTTTTCTCACCTTGATCGCTTTGCTGTAGCTTAACTACTTCCAGTGTAGAATAATTGGTAACTTCGGAGTAACATTTTCGGAGTAACTGTCCCAACTACAGCGTTAGCCATAAGGGTTGGAGCAACTTGCAGGGTGGTGTGGTATTCGTAGTCATTTTTTAAATTTAAATAGGAATACAGCAATATTACAGAATTACTGCACATTTTAAAGACATTTTAGGCATTTAGCAGACACTCTTATCCAGAGGGACTTACAATGAGTGCATTTAAACATGGCGAGAACCATCACAGCCAGCTAAAGAGCTTGGTGAAGTAGCAATGCAACAGGCATCACCGTAGACAGCTGCACACCGTAAAGGCAATAATGTTAATAAAATAGTCCACCCAATTCAGACGTGAGAGTATTGATACATTGAGCCAATCATGGTCCAATCAAACAGCTCCAAAGTAGATATGTGAAGTTAATAAACCTTAAGTGCCCAAAAGTTAGAAACAAACATGGGCAATATTTTGTCAAGCACAAAAACGAGGATAAAGAATTCCACGGGGAGTCCGCTAAGTGGTGCTGTCATGAATGTATTTTTTTATTTTCAAACTATTGACCTTACTCGCGGCTGTACTATTCGTGTAACTACAGAAACTCAGGTCAGCAGTGAGATGCCTTGGTTATCGAAATACTCTGTGGCTCTTTTGAGATCCCCTAAGGGACTTTAAGATACTATATATGTAAATGGTTCAGGTATTTTAAAGTCGAGTAAATCATCCGCTAATGCATACAGTTTATAAATATGCATTATTTAGCCATTGCTCACGGGTGAACCGATTGTTTTAGAAGTCCACATCAAAAGACAAGCAGAACGAGCTGCATATTCATATGCTTTGCCAATGAAGGCCAGAGGCAAAATTTTCTCAACTTTGACTCAACAGCTGATTGCCTTATGTGCACAATGCATCTCATTGGTAGGTTTTACACAGGCGAAAAAACTAAAACAATCATAACAGGTAATTTGCCTTTGAGGTTTGGAGGATTTATTAGCCAGCGTGGGATTATGTTTTTAGTCAGCCATACCATAGCTTATAATTATATGCCACTATCAAAGTAAAGGTATCTGTGAAACACAGGTTTCATAGATTATTTGTTCAAATAGTTCAAATTTTAAACAGTTTAAATAGGTTTGATTGATTAAAACAGACTTAAATACATGCATTAAACATGCCTTGGCTTTGTGAACGTTTGCCTTCCTCCTTGATGTCAGACCTCGAGTGCTTCTGGGACTGATATTGCATCGTTTCAGGCTATCCATCGATCCGTGCTACCTGACAAATGTCCCCTCATACCTGCTCAAACTAATTTGTATGGAAAATTTGAAAGTGTAGTTTTAAAACAAAAGCTGTCCTGGAAAGAGAGGGATTAGTGAATCTTGTTATTTTGTAATTTATTTCTGTCTTTTTTAAACCCAGATTAATAAAATATCTGGGTCTATTTTTGTCTGTGAAGCAGGTGGATTATGGTGGACGTTTTGGGAAAAGGTCAGGAACAGTTGTTTGAGACGATGATTAATGCTGTATAATCTCAGTAAATCAGGAGAGACATTTACATTTCATTTTAAAAACCTTTCAGCTAAACCTGAGTGGATCCTCTTGAGAAGTACTGTATAAATTTAATTAGCAAACTAAAGTATCCGGCCTAATCCCTGACAGAGAGACACGACTGGTTGGAGCCAGAGAATTGCATTGCGAGCGAAAATGCGAAGGGAGCTTCCTGATAGTTTAACCCAATTTGAAAACATACAGTTCATGCTATGTCTAGCCTACTGTAAATTACTGCAACTGAAATGAACCTATATCTCTTCTCAGCATTTATTCTTCCCTCGATAATTCCAGAGGTGTCAGTCTTGTCTGGGCAGCTGACGTTGATGGATTAACATGAGGGTAAACAGGGAGTCTGCTCTCGCGCCACTCTTTTTTCCTGACGTTTGAAGGTTAATTGGATTGGACCCAAAAACACATCACAGCGGCCGGATCAATTGCGCCGGCTTCACGAGTGGATCAGAGGAGAGAGCCGGCAGTAGGGTGAATGGAGAAGCAGGGATATTTCGAAGGTAACTGTCGCACTTCTCCTGGTCACACTAATCTACTGGCAACCTTGCTGGCCAGCACTCCCTCAAGGCCTAAATCACAGATACACACCATTTAAAATAAAATGGGACAGATCAATGCAAAAGGAACAAAATATCATCCTGGTATTGAGCCCCCCCCTCCAAAGATCCCAGAAAGAATCATCAGAAATGATTGGAGAAATGATCTCATGCTTTCATGGTCTATTTCTGTCCAGTTCATTAATTATGATTGGCTCTGCTATTTTGAGGTTATTGTGTAATAGACTGTTGGATGTCAGTGACTCCCTCTTTAGAAAAATGAGCTGTCTTGTTATATTGTTATGTTGTATAACATGAAATAATTGATGCCCTCGGATAACCGCCTTCCTTGAACAGACGACACACAGGTAATGAGGATATTGAAATAAACGCGAAGGCAATTATTACTAATAATATAGTGGGGGCTGCAGCAATGTTTCATTGCTTCTCTATTAATTCAATAATACTTTTTTTTATTAAGTCAATCTCCTTTTAAAGGAGGGCTATTCAGCTACAGGCATTTGCTCCAACTACACACTACACAATAATTTTTGATCGTAGTATAGTGGGGCCTGCACCAATGTTTAATTGCTTCAATATTAATTCATTTACTTCGTTTTTTAAACATGTATGTGATTTGTTTAGCCTCTTTTCGTATTCTGTGTCCAATCAATCAAGCAAAATTAGTATTTTCCTTTTCCTTAGGTGACGTAAGAATATTGTTGAAATGTCCAGGCACTCTGGCAGTTTAACAGTAAGTACATTTGTTGTGGCTGTCACGTTGTGCACCTGCATTGACAGAACCTGACAGATTTACTTTTACGAGGGTCCCACGGGGGGGGGGGGTAAAGGACAGGGAAGGCTGATTTATCATGGTGTCTGTGTGAGGTGATATATTTACAGACTTTTCTTCTGTTACTGTCAAGAGCAGACCTGTAACACATCCCCCCACCAACCCCCACTCCTGCCATCCTCACCCCCCATCCTCCTCACGGGCAAGAGAGGAGGATGGGGGGTAAGGATCCATCTTCACCCCCCACCCACCATGATCGCTCACTCTTTCTCCCCCTGTCTGCCTCTCTCTTGCCCGTGAGGAGTCGTTATTATATGCCATTTAGCAGACGCTTTTATCCAGAGCGACTTACAGTGGTGAATGCATACATTTTTCAGTATATGTGGTCCCAGTGGGAATTGAACCCACAACCTAAGCGTTGCCAACGCCATGCTCTACCTACTGAGCCACACAGAACCAGAACCAGAGTCATCAGGCAGACAGAGAGAGAATCTACAAAAATTGGTTTAGAGTCCCTTTTGTGTTGTTTAGGTCCCTTCCCTTCTCAACCAGGTCAAATGTCAGGAGGCTTCGATCTTTTTTAAAGAGTGAAAACAAAGACAAGATTGACCCCACTCATTTTTTTACAAGTGGTTTAAAAAAGCGTCCGTGTCTATTAACGGAGCTGGTGCATTCCATGGGGAAAAAGCATGTCACTTGGCACCGGAGTTCAAAGAACATGTTCATCTCTCATCACCATCAAACCCCAAAGCCGTTAACATCTGTCGGATGTGGTTAAGCTCCACACTCAGGAAGCAGCTGGGATGGTTTTCGAAGGATGAAAATTGTGTCCGTGTGTACTTCTTTGTGCACCTGTATGTGTGTGTAACTGTGTGCACCTGTGCATCTTTGTATGTGTGCGCAGAGCTGGCCTGTGTTGTTTCCCAGTACACTACACTTCATTTGTGGTACCCACCATTTTCCAGGAGTTGAAGTTGAAGTATAACATGCCCTTTCATTATGCCCCCCCAATATTTAATGTGTGGTTATGCCCTTGATTCAGATTACCTTTGGTTCCAGCTGCAGCTCTTGACATCCTGCAGATAAAATCTGTTCTTAATTATTGTTATGTGTACAGGAAGTACCCCAGTTCTTTGTTTCTTTCAGTGTTTCTTTTAATTAGATCCCCTTCTCCTTCTCCTTCTCTCCTTCTCTCACTCACTCTCTGTGTTACCTTCTCTGCCTCTCTTACCATCCCTTACTCTCCCTGTCAGACACTTTTCCTCTCTCTCCTCTTCCATCTTTTCTCCATCTCTCCCTTTCTTTCACCTGACCTCCCCCTCCCTCTATCCCTCCCTCTCTCTTTCTCTCACTCGGTCTCTCTTTTATCTTTTCTGCCTCTCTCTAACCATCCCTTAATCTCTCCCTGTCTCCCACTTGTCCTCTCTCTCCTTTCCCATCTTTTCTCCAGCTCTCCCTCCCTCATGCCTGCCCTCCCTTCATCTATCCCTCCCTCTCTCCATGTCTCCCACTTTCCATCTCCTTCCTTTTTCCCCACTTTTCCTCCCTCTCTCTCCCACCTCCTCTCCCTCTCTAACCTGCTTGGTCAGCATCCTCCATTCTCTGGCTGGAGAAAGTTGCCTCTCTGGCAGTAGAACAGACCCAGGAGGAGGAAGTTGAGGACTGACAGCGGCGGCACCATGTGCGCCTGGGGTGCTGACTCAAAGCATTTTTGTTTATTTTCCTTTGGGCTTGGGTTTGTTAAATTATTCCCGATGCTCCAGGTAAACGATAAAAGCCGACATTACCCCACACTCAGCACCTACCGTGTGCTGACTCTGCCCACGTGCGTGTCTGGCACCATGCCCAATGCTTTATTCACACGGCTTAAAAAAAAAAAAAAGAGTGTCGATCTAAATGCTTGATATATATATATATTTTTATGTAATTTGTTTCAGATTTTCCCCCAATTTCGTAGGCAATTATACCCTCCATTTCTTTTGATTCACCCATCCCACATGGACTCGCCGCCCGTCACTATGGGGCAAGCTAATTCCCAGAGGCCGGCAATGATCCACCTCCTTTGAGACGGAACTGGCCCACATATTTTCTAGAGACACCCTTCGTGCCTCCCTCCCCCTGGGGCAGACAGCCAATCGCCGGTCAGGCCAGGGTTGGTCTGGCTTCAAACCACTGCTGCAGTGGGCAACTTGCATTCCCAAGCGAATGCTTAGACCGTTACGCTACCCGAGGCCCCATGCTTGATATTTGATAGTCCTGGAGACCTGTAACCAGAGGGTTGCAGGTTTGAATCCAAGAATCTGATGAAAGGTCTTTAACCTGAATTCAATAAATGAGCTAGCTGTGAAAATATCAAACGTAAGCAGCCCCAGAGGAGACAGTTTGCTGAGAAGACATGAACAGTGCGGGAGAAGGAGTGTGAAGGAGAAGTGTGCTTTGCAACAAAAGTGGACGTGCAGTTCCCTGCACGCCCACTTTATCATCTGTCATACAGTACGGCATATTGACATGTACAGTATGCTTCCTCTGTATTTCCTCTGTAGTTACTCTGTAATAATGAAAGATTACCATGTTCCCATCTGGTTACATAGCTCTCAGTTCATGAATGAGTCAAGGTATTATAATTATTGTTGCAAAGATTTCCCTTATTCATACACACATTGTGGTTCACATTTAATCGTTCTACTTGTGTGACTTGACGCGATGACAAAGAATGTTTGAAGGCACAAAAGCAATGCTTCAGCTCCAGCTGAGCCCGTTCAGTGATTCGCGCTGTAAATTCTAACGGGAGAAATTACAGTGCTCAGAGTTTCCAATAAAGTTGTGATTTATTGAAGAGAGCACACGGATCATGATGTACAAGTACACCAGGCAATGCAAGGCAGGGCAGATAACAAAGTGGTGTTGTGATATTGTGTGTCTTTATACTTTATAGGACTATCCATGATGATCCACCTGCCGTAACCTAATCACTCTCTTATCAAATAAACAGAGATCACTGTCACGCTAAAGCACAGACCTGTCTGTAATCGGAATGTCTTGCAGAAATTTTTTCGTTTTGCGAACCTTTGTGATACACCACATTCCATTGTCTCATTTCCTTTAACACCAAGATAACTATCCAAGGTGCTTTGGAAGGTACCGTCATTTGGTATGCAGACTGATTTTAGTAATAGTACTTTACAGATGTACAGAGAGTATATGCTTTGTATGTGTTAGTAACTTGGCTTTTAAAATGTTTTTGTTGAGATAATGCAGTAACGTACGTACATGGAGTTACATAAATGGCAAATCACAGATACGAATTTTAAGATCAGATTTAAAAATCTTTGTATTTCATAGCATTTGATTGGAGAAGCCTGAGATGGTCAGGGAGGACAGGAAAGCAAGGGAGCAGAAAGCATGTTTCACCTGGTATTGAACCCAGCTCTGGGTACAGACAGGATGTGTGGGTGCTGAAAGGTGTGTGATGGGTTCTTCTAGGTAGGCAAGGCCAGTGCCATTGCAATCCAAGAGTAATCAATTCTGAATTGGACTGGCAGGCAGTGCAAAGTGGCAGGCAGAGTGATGTGAAAAAGTTTTTTTTAAATTTTTTTATGAGAATCCTGGCAGCACTGTCTCGCACAAGCTATGGCTTATCTGATTTGGGTGGGGAGATCACCAAGAAGTGCATTGCAGTAATCATGCTAATCATAATCATGGCGTGGTCTGATGGAGATGGAGAAATTTCACAATTTTATTGTTTATTATATTATTTGTATTACTTTTTATTATCAGGTCAGTACTGATTGTCATTATAAGCAGTTCACATGCTTAGAAAACAACTTCTTATCCAGGTCATTTTCTGAGGGAATAGTACTGGCCCAATGGTGCTCTGGCGGTGTTCCATTTGGGACTCAAACCTGCAAACTCCCGATTATGAGGCAGGCACCCTGACAGCGCTACACAGCAGTGTTACACAGAGTGACGCAAACGCAGCCGTGATACTCTGCCTGGGGGGAGGGCAGGGAGGGCCTCTGGCTTTGAGGGGAAGGTAGTGGATGTGGACTCTGTGACTATGCTGTCTCTAGCAGCTCCATGGGCTTATTTTTATGTTCTTCCCCCCCAGACTCCCTGGTGTTCTATAACATACAAGAACACTAAAGAAGACCCAGCAGATCATATGGCCAATATTTCTTATGACACCTTTAATTCCCCTACCTACTCAACTGCCCAATCAGGGCATCTTAACTCCTGTCATGTGAAAGCAGGCGATTGTTCCTCCAGATTAAAAGGTCTGCTCGTGTCTCAGGGGTTTCCTCTGACTCCAGCATGATGTACAGCTCCTACAGCCCTGAGGTGAACCATACAATCAGCATTTCACTCGCACGCACTGATTCCATGTGACATATTTCCTTTAGCTCTAGGATCACTATTAGAGGTGCTTTGGAAGGTGATGTTATACTGTGAGAGTAATTATACCGGTCAGAAATGGTACAAATCATAAGAACTATTAGAATTGCAGAGTGACAGGGCAGTGCTTAGCACACATGCATGTACATACCTGCACACACACACATAAACACATACATTAGCCATATATACTATGTATGTGTATATATATATATATACAGCTCTGGAAAAAATTAAGAGACCACTGCAAAATGATCAGTTTCTCTGGTTTTACTATTTATAGGTATGTGTTTGAGTAAAAATGAACATTTTTGTTTCATTCTATAAACTACTGACAACATTTCTCCCAAATTCCAAATAAAAATATTATTTAGAGCGGGCGGCATGTAGTGTAATGGTTAGGGAACTGGACTTGTAACTCAGAGGTTGATGGTTCAATTCCCAGGTGGGACACATCTGCTGTTGTACCCTTGAGCAAGGTACTTAACCTGAATTGCTTCAGTAAAATATCCTGCTGTATAAATGGATTGTATGTTAAGAAATGTAAACTGTAAGAGCTCTGGGTAAGAGCGTCTGCTAAAATGTCAAATGTATTTATTTGTAGAAAATGGCAACTGGTCAAAATAACAAAAAAGATGCAGTGTTTTGAGACCTTTAATAATGCAAAGAAAACAAGTTCATATTAATTTTTAAACAACACAATACTAATGTTTTAACTTAGGAAGAGTTCAGAAATCAATATTTGGTGGAATAACCCTGATTTCCAATCACAGCTTTCATGCGTCTTGGCATGCTCTCCACCTTGCTGTTGCTGTTGGGTGACTTTATGCCACTCCTGGTGCAAAAATTCAAGCAGCTCAGTTTTGTTTGATGGCTTGTGACCATCCATCTTCCTCTTGATCACATTCCAGAGGTTTTCAATGGGGTTCAGGTCTGGAGATTGGGCTGGCCATGACAGGGTCTTGATCTGGTGGTCCTCCATCCAGACCTTGATTGACCTGGAGCACAGGTCCTGCTGGAAAAACCAATCCTCAGAGTTGGGGAACATTGTCAGAGCAGAAGGAAGCAAGTTTTCTTCCAGGATAACCTTGTACGTGGCTTGATTCACGTGTCCTTCACAAAGACAAATCTGCCCGATTCCAGCCTTGGTGAAGCACCCCCAGATCATCACCAATCTTCCACCAAATTTCACAGTGGGTGCGAAAGCTAGCTAGCTTTGCACGACTTCAGCCCTGCCCCTAGGAGCCTATTTCGAACTGTCCTCGCCATGCACTTCACCCCAGCTGCTGTTTGCCATTCTTTTTGTAGGTCAATTGATGTCATCCTACAGTTGTTGAGTGGCATTCGAATGAGTTGGCGGTCATCCCGGCCAGTAGAGTTGTTTTCACCCTCTGCCAGTCTGTAGCTTTGTTGTCCCCAATGTCTGCTGCTTGACCTTGTTCTTATGAACCGCCGTCTTAGAAATTTGAAGGATAGAAGCAACCTTACGTTCACTGTATCCCTCTGCCAGTAAAGCCAGAATTGAACCCTTCTTTTCCTCACTCAAAACTTTTACTTTCAACTCTTTTGGCATGGTCAATAGTTATTTTTTGATTCCAGTTACTTTTGAGGTACTACTAGCACTGTTTTTTGCCATCCAGCTGGTGCTGTTGCAAGAGGATAGTGATGACCACAGCAGTGGTTTTTATACTTTTCCTCGTTAAATAAGATTTGGTTCAGGTGATCACCTAATCAGTACTTCATTAAGTAGAATGAGGTGTGCTTGTGTCCAGTGAGACACTGGAATGTAATGGCTGCCATACATGAAGAGATGCTGATTTAGGAAAAATTTGGAGTGGTCTTTTAATGTATATGCATATACATCATATAATTTGAGACCACACACAGTAGGCCTTTCATTCTCCTTCATTAAAAAATGACACCTAACTACAAAAAGGCCACTGACATTGCCAATCAACTCTCTAGCCACTAAAATAAAACACTGCCCCCCCCACCCTTGTAATAAGGCTTTTTATTTTTATAGCACTTTTCGTTCTCACAGTATCTCAAGGTGCTTTAGATTCTATAAGAAGTAAAAGACAAACAAAACTTTAATAGTGTAGTGTTAATAGCAGAAAACATGCACACAAATCAACTGGGATGGCAGGTATGACAGTTTTGAGCTTGTTGGGGTCTCCCATGGAAACCCACAACGTAACTAAGAATTTCTCAGCTTAATAAAAGTGAAATATGAGCTTAAAAGAGCTTTGCAGTGTTTTCTGTCTTTGTCCTGCTGGAACAAGTCGTGATGTGTAGTCGGTCACGTCATCACAAGCACTCCATCAGACCTTCATAAATGGCTTCATCAAAAACTTGGCAAGATTGCACACATTCATCACACACGTAAAGACTACATTCTCTTGAGATGGCAAGATGAGAAAAAACATACTGGAAGAATTGCTTTGGAACAGTACTTGTTATGTTTCTGTGAAATACATTGATGAAAGATTTGTTGTAACTTGGCATCATTTTGATATCAATAGTTTGGTACGCAGACCGATTTTAGTAATAGTATTTTACAGACGTATGGAGAGTACATGCTTTGTGTATGTTAGTAACTTGGCTTCGAAATGGCAAATCACAGATATGAATTTTAAGATCAGATTTTAAAATCTTTTTATTTAATAGCATTTGATTGGAGAAGCCTGAGATGGTCAGGGAGGACAGGAAAGCAAGGGAGCAGAAAGCATGTTTCACCTGGTATTGAACCCAGCTCTGGGTACAGACAGGATGTGTGGGTGCTGAAAGGTGTGTGATGGATTCTGAAAGGCGAGTGGCTCTTCTAGGTAGGCAGGGCCAGTGTCATTTGAAATCTCGCAGTCCAAGAGTAATCTATTCTGAATTGGACTGGCAGGCAGTGCAAAGTGGCAGACAGAGTGATGTGAACAGATTTTTAGTTTTTTAATGAGAATCCTGGCAGCACTGGTTTGCACAAGGTACAGATTATCTGATTGGGTGGGGAGACCACCAAGAAGTGCATTGCAATAATCATGCCTACTGGAGATAGTTTCACAAAGTGTGGTGTGGTCAATGATTGACTTATAATGGAGATAGATTTCAGATGCTTTATGTTATTGTTTTTATTATTATTTATTACATATCATTTAAAAAATATATTTTTATAGTTCAGAACTGATTGTCATTATAAGCAGTTCACATGCTTAGAAAACAACTTCTTATCCAGGTCATTTTCTGAGGGAATAGTACTGGTTTCAGTACCTTGTCCCAATGGTGCTCTGGTGGTGTGCCATTTGGGACTCAAACCTGCAAACTCCCGATTATGAGGCAGGCACCCTGACAGCACTACACAGCAGTGTTACACAGAGTGACACAAACGCAGCCGTGATACTCTGCCTGGGGGGAGGGCAGGGGGGCCTCTGGCTTTGAGGGGAAGGTAGTAGATGTGGACTCTGTGACTATGCTGTCTCTAGCATCTCCATGGGCTTATTTTTATGTTGATCTTTCTTTTCCCCAGACTCCCTGTCGCTCTTTCACTAAATCGAGCCACCTCCTCTCCACTTTGAATCTGAGCCATGCAGTTCAGGCTCCTGCACTCAGGTAATCTGTCATTCTAGGGCTGGCACTCTGCTTAGGTTCTGCTCTGCTCTGCTTCTGTATGCTGCGGGTGGCATTCAGTACTGTCTGAGTCATTTAGGACAGCATTCAGTACCGTCTGTGGGTCATATAGGATGGCGTACTGTACAGGGGCTGCTGGGTGGCTCATCCTGTTAAGACACTAGTGTGTGGATGAGATCCATGGTCTCCGTGCCAGTGCCGATTGTGGCCAGCAGCCGCAGGGGGATGTGGCATAATTGGCGGTAGCATCACACAGGGAGGGAGGGATTTAGTCAGCTGTGTCTCGGAGCAGCCCACAGGCTGCCGGTAAAAAGCTTGCACAGACATGAGTCTTCCTCTGATACCTGGATCTGTACTTGGTACCCAGCTATCACCCTTTTAAGTGTATCCAGGGCAGCTTGTGAGGGTGGTTAGTGATTGGTGCCACTCGCAGAACCCCGGGGAATCTATAAGTTAGGCTGTACTGCCCTACAGTCTAACCACTAACTCTGAAGATCAGAGAAATAGAGAAACAATAACAAACAGGGGGAAACAGAAATAATCACCCAACGGATGACCAAGTGCCACAAAGACACAAACGAACAAAATAAACCAAAGACAACCGAGTTGTCCGAACAAAATAATAAACGGCTAGAAGAGCCAAATAAATAACGAAAATGAAAACCCAAAACACAGTCTTGTTTGACTGCTAGAAAGAAACCAAACTGAATGCCTACAGGTAGATAGGTTTCTAAATAAGGTTTCATAAAATAAGTCCTACATTTGATAAAGGGATACTTGGAAGGAGATAAATTCTTTATCTAAATAAGTATCTAAAGAAAACACGTCTTTAAAAAGACACGTTCAACCGTACCGGCTAAATCGTAAAATGGCTTACGATTTCGCGTTTGAACGAAGCCAGGTGCGGGTATTTATAGGGGGGATGATAAATGATTAAGTTCAGGTGTGAACCCTCAAGGAAAGCACAACACTGCCATCTGGTGGTGGTTCAGGGGAACAACCGTGACAGACCCCCTTAAGGGACGACTCCTGACGACCCTTCAGAACCACGCCCGGTGAAAATCTTGGATCAAAGATGGATCCAAGATGTGCCGGACGGAACCCAACTGCGCTCCTCAGGACCGTAACCCTCCCAGTCCACAAGGAACTGAGTTCCCCTGCCTACTCGCGCGAGGCCACAATACTCCGTACCGTGTAAGCAGGACCCCCTCCAATGATACGAGGCGGCGGCGGCGGTATTTCGGGAGGCGCTAAGGCACTAATAAGTAGTGGTTTTATGCGGGATACGTGAAACGTGGGATGTATCCGCATGGATTGTGGGAGCTGTAAACGAACGGTGACCGGGTTAATTTTATGGATGATTTTGAAAGGTCCAATAAAGCGCGGCGAGTTTTCCGGGACTCTACCCGTAACGGCAGATCCCGGTAGAAAGCCACACCCGTTGCCCCACCCGATATGATGGAACAGCCCGTCGACGACGGTTAGCAAACTCCCTCTGGCGATCCACGGCACGCAACAGTGCCGCCCGAACCTCCGCCAGGGTGGCCGACAACGTCGCACAAAGGCCGCTGCGGAGGGCACCCCTGCGTCACCCTCCAGCTCAGGAAACAGAGGAGGTTGAAACCCAAATTGAGCCTCGAATGGAGAGAGGCCAGAAGAGGCATTACGCAGGGTGTTATGGGCGTACTCCGCCCAGGCAAGATGCCGACTCCACGATGTGGGATTGGAGGAGGCCAGACACCGGAGAGTGTTCTCCATAGTCTGATTCGTGCGTTCAGTCTGTCCATTGGTCTGAGGGTGAAAACCCGAGACAGACTGACCGACGCCCCTAAAAGAACAAAGGCCCGCCAGAATCTGGCCGAAAACTGAGGCCCCGATCAGACACCACGTCTTGCGGCAACCCATGAAGGCGAAAGACATGGTCCACCATCAGGCGAGCTGTCTCGAGTGCGGATGGCAGTTTAGGAAGTGGAATGAAGTGGGCGCCTTCGAAAACCTGTCCACCACTACCAGAATGACCGTAAGACCATTCGAACTGGGTAGGCCGGTGACAAAGTCCAAGGCAATATGGCTCCAAGGACGATGCGGAACGGTAAAGGCCGAAGTAACCCTGACGGTGCCAGCTGTGAGCCCTTGTTGCGAGCACAAACAGTACAGGCTGCCACAAACTCCCGCACATCCTTCTCCATCCCGGGCCACCAGAACCGTCTGCCCAGGAAATCGTGGCGTACGATGTATGCCCGGGTGACCCGTGTGAGCGAGAGGAGTGCCCCCACTGAAGAACTTGGGCGCGTGCTCTGACGGAACAAAGAGACACACCCGAGGACCCCCGCCAGGACCCGGCTCAAGGCGCTGAGCCTCGTGCACCACTTTCTCTATCTCCCATGAGACCGGGGATAGAATTTGTGCTCCTGGGATAATGGGTGTGGGCGGACGGTCCTGCTCTGACCCATCGTACAAGCGGGAAAGAGCGTCTGGTTTAATGTTTTTTGAACCCGGTCGGTAGGTCAAAATAAAATTAAACCTAGTAAAAAACAATGCCCATCGAGCTTGCCGTGAATTACGACGCTGAGCCCCCTGGATGTATTCCAGGTTTTTATGGTCTGTCCAGACCGTAAAGGGATGCTCCGCCCCCTCTAGCCAGTGACGCCATTCCTCCAGTGCTAATTTCACTGCTAATAACTCCCGGTCCCCAACATCGTAATTTCTCTCGGCAGGGGAAAGGCTCCGAGAGAAATACGCACAGGGATGAACTTTCTGGTCTAAGGCCGACCGCTGGGATAATATAGCCCCTGCACCGAGCTCAGAGGCATCAACCTCCACAATGAAGGGCAGTGAAGGATTAGGAGAGATTAAAATGGGTTCTGAACAGAATCTCTTCTTTAATTCGGCGAACGCCGCCTCCGCCTTAGGAGTCCATTGGAACCGAGAGGGAACCGTCTTTCGGGTAAGCACTGTGATGGGGGCAACCACGGAACTAAAATTGCGGATAAACCGTCTATAAAAAGTTAGCAAACCCAAAAACCGCTGCACCTGTTTAACAGAGACCGGAGCAGGCCAATCCTGACCGCAGTCACTTTATTGGGATCCATTTGGATCCTTCCCTCGGAAAACAATGAATCCTAGAAGGAAACTGATGGAACGTGAAAACGCATTTTCTGCTTTAACAAACAGTTTGGCATTGAGCAGGCATTTCAGTACCTGTCTGACGTGTTTAACGTGCTCAGAGAGAGAAGTGGAGAAAATCAGTATATCGTCCAGATAGACGAAAACAGATTTCTCCAACATCTCCCTGAGAACGCCATTCACAAGCGCCTGGAAGACTGCGGGAGCGCACGTGAGACCAAATGGCATGACCAGATACTCATAGTGGCCACTGTGGGTATTAAAAGCAGTTTTCCACTCGTCCCCTGACGAATCCGAACCAAATTATATGCGTTAGTGAGATCTAATTTAGTAAAAATGGACGCCCCTTGGAGACGTTCAAACGCGGAGTTCATAAGGGGAAGGGGGTATCGATTCTTTACGGTTATATTATTTAACCCTCTGTAGTCGATACAAGGTCGTAATCCCCGTCCTTTTACCCGACAAAAAGAACCCCGCCCCAGCAGGAGACGTAGATGACCTGATAAAACCGTTAGCTAGAGATTCAGTAATGTATTCTTTCATAGCCGCACTCTCAGGTATAGATAATGAATATAAGGCTCCGCGGAGGAACCGTGCCCGGATGCAGCTCAATAGCGCAATCATAAGGTCTATGCGAAGGTAGTTTAGTAGCCATTTGCTTACTAAACACTTCGCTCAGATCAGAATAAGCCTTAGGAATGCCGGAAGGTAGCGAGTAACATTCCGCACTCATGAGTTCCATTCCCTCCTTATCCCTTGGAAACTCGTGCTCAATGGGGGCAGTTCGAATTTTTTATGGGAATCGGAACTGGAGTAGCTAACCGATCTTTTCGAACTCGTGACAAATTGGGCTCATCGTCCGTAGACGGCATGTCTGCCTCTAAAGAATCAAAAGGTAAGGATTCCAGGTCACTAATCTCCTCGGCCGTGGACTCCTCCAGTGGGACTTCCCAAGCACACTGAGGATCCCATTCGAGCCTGCTTCTCCGTCTCATTGGAGTGTACGGATGAGGGGAGCATGATTAGGCGAACAGTAAATAGATTCGCTCGGTCTCCGAATCGGTCTCGTGACTTTAGACCCACCGAAACCGGAAGACGACGGAATAAAAGGTAAACATCCAAGAGAACATTGATCCCCCATTGAACAATAGGGTTTTTATGACTACCCCAGTTCACCTGTGGTTGATGTTTTATTAACCAGGAGTGTCCAAGAACTAATGGGTAAGTAGGCGATCTCGACCAAAAAAACTTAATTTGTTCTGTGTGCTCGCGTAAGCGATCCGCATGTTTACAGTCTCCGTGGATTCCTTAATGCGACCGGAACCCAGCGGACGGCCATCAAGAGCGGTAACACCACAAGATTGTGAAAGAACCCGAACAGGTAAGTGAATTCCCTTTAGCCCATCCGGAGTCCACAAAACAATCAACAGCTCCTGAATCAAGAAATGCGTTTATTTTAATGTTTTGTCTCCCCAGGATAGTTCAACAGGAATGAAGGTTCGGAAGAAAGAGGACTGATGTCTCACTACCGCCTCCGGCCCGATAATGAGACTATTCGTTTTTCCTTAAGTTTGGAACAATTTTTAATAACGTGACCCGTCCAGTCGACAGTACCGACAAAAGTCCGCATCCCCTCTGGCCGGGACCCGAAAACTAGCACTGTCTACTTCCATGGGTTCGTCTGCTTTGCTCAAGCGCTTAGGAAACAGAGGTAAGAATCCTTTCAGTAGGTACCAGGTGCTCTCTGTCCCCTCTCTCTCGCTGGCTTCCCTAATACGGTTATCGATCCGTATAGCGGTGGTAATAAGTTCATCTAGTGAATCGGGAATGCCAATGGTAGCTAGCGCGTCTCTCACCGGATCAGATAGCGCGTTAGTAAACAACGTTAAGAGAGGATTCTCAGGCCACCCTGTAACTCCCGCGAGAGTACGGAAGGAAATCGAGAATTCCGCCACGCTTTGTTACCCTGGCGCATGCGCGTCAATTTAGTCGCAGATTCGCTGTCGTGAAGCTCGTGGTCAAAACCAACTCCATTGTCTTCATTAAACCCAGCGAGTCTGTCAATACCGGTGCTTGAGAGCGAATAAGAGGTACTGCCCACTCGAGGGCTGCCCCCGATAATAATGATAGCACGAGTGCCACTCGCGACTCCTCTGAGCTATATCTAGATGGCTGAGTCTGGAATACGATTTGGCACTGAGCTAAAACCCCGACATTTACCGGACTCGCCGCTAAAACGAGGAGGAAGCTGAATCTTTGCCTCTCGTAATCCCTCTCCCACAGGTGTGCCCCAGCGAGGAGTGACGACCGGATTAGGACCGCGAATCACCGCAGTTTGGGGACGACCGTCGACCATTGTCTGGATCAAGCCCTCAGTATTTGAACAGACGCAGACCATACTAGCCTGGTTGTCTTGCATGACTCGTTGTTGTTCTAATAAAATTTCTATGGCCGTTCTCTGTCTCTCCATTTCGCTATTTTGCAAACCTGCTAGTGGATCGATACTGCTGGGATCCGCTGACGCCGTGTTCATGGCGAAATCGTACTGTGAGGGTGGTTAGTGATTGGTGCCACTCGCAGAACCCGGGGAATCTATAAGTTAGGCTGTACTGCCCTACAGTCTAACCACTAACTCTGAAGATCAGAGAAATAGAGAAACAATAACAAACAGGGGGAAACAGAAATAATCACCCAACGGATGACCAAGTGCCACAAAGACACAAACGAACAAAATAAACCAAAGACAAACCGAGTTGTCCGAACAAAATAATAAACGGCTAGAAGAGCCAAATAAATAACGAAATGAAAACCCAAAACACAGTCTTGTTTGACTGCTAGAAAGAAACCAAACTGAATGCCTACAGGTAGATAGGTTTCTAAATAAGGTTTCATAAAATAAGTCCTACATTTGATAAAGGGATACTTGGAAGGAGATAAATTCTTTATCTAAATAAGTATCTAAAGAAAACACGTCTTTAAAAAGACACGTTCAACCGCATCGCTAAATCGTAAAATGGCTTACGATTTCGCGTGAACGAAGCCGAAAACCGTGACACAGCTATGTGAAAAAGTAGCTGACCTTATATATATAAAATTAATTTGAAGGAGAAAAGATTTTTGAAACCCTAGGAAAATGTATTTTCTCGGTTGGATGTATGGTAATGGTATCAGGTACACGTTAGACCAATCGCCCCTTCGTGACCATAATTAATACATGCATGAAATGTCCAAACAAATGTTTTCCCTGAGTTTTAACTGCTCACAAAACTACCCTAGGTTCCTTTTCGCCAATGCTACTTCACCTGAATTGCCCCGGCGGGGGGAAGCAGAGCTTTATGTAAAGGTCACGCAATGTACTCTGCCCAACGCAGTTTGCCCGGCTAATGAGGGCATGGCCATGGTAGCCTGCCAATCTGTCGGGATGCCAGAATGCATGTTCCTCTGTATTGTCCGTCAGTCTGTCAGTCGGTGCATCTGATTCCCCCTGACAAATGTCTTCCAGCTGTCAGCGCTGGCGTCCCTGTATCCACATCCCACACCAAGCCGTACAGTGAGACTGAGAGAAGCCACAGGGTGATGTCCCTGTTAACATTCATTATCCTCCTCTCTGCTGGATCACCCACATCTCCATCACAGCTCTGAGTCAGAGTTTATTCTGAACACATTAAAGTCATGCATCATTAGTAATACTTCTAATATTTCAATGTGATTAATACCATTACCCAATAGGCTGGTATTAGGCTGGTATTAATCACATTGAAATATTAGAAGTACTAGTACGTTAGTACTAGCCTACTCCTCCACCTCCACCTCCTACGATGATTATTATTTTGTAATAATGATAATAATAATAATAATCATTGTAGTAGTATTGTTTTGTTGCAGCATTGAAGGTTGAATTCGGGTGTTTTATGTTACCCTGCCTTGTTGTTTTGGTACACACCTTTTTGTGTAGCTGGGCCACAGTTCAATATAAAACCGCTCACTGGAATTTTGAACATCAGAAGATGTCGCCATATACACCAGAGAACTCGCGGTGCTGTTTGTCTTGTTTTATTAGAGCAACGCTTTAGACCTACTGGCTGTGCACAGGTCTTTTTTCGCGTAATTTTCGATTGACCCTTAACATAATCGCTCTTACCAAATGGAGGAAATCAACTCGGCTCCTGGCCTTTACCGGTGGCATTGAACACACTGCCAGGAAAGGAAAGAAGGTGTCTGCAGACCGGGTGAGTCCTTCCTTAAAGTCCTTCCTTTATTAGCTGTAGCTTTCACCCCATGGTTGATTTTACTATGACTTTTTACACACTTTTTGGAGTTGAAGGGGTTTGGTCGTAACACAAACCGTGATTATAAAGAAAAAAACACTTTCCTTTTGTTGTAACTCAAGGACAAATGTTGATTGAATCAAGGCCTTTGTCTCCTTATGCATCGCATTTACATAGGCTATAGGGTGACCAGACGTCCCGGTTTTACCGGGACAATGTTATCCCATCCCGACAAAATGCTGAAAAATGACAGAAATGTCCCGGTTTCCAGTTTGCCCCAAAAACAAACGCTAGACATTTTTTGTTTGTGTGTTCCCAAAACTAGATGTAGTAATAAGGTGCACTATTCACGGCTGTGATTACATTCTGCCCTCAACACCTGGTCCAAGTCTTATGATTTTTAACCAACAAAACACAATAAAACAGACCCCGAGCCAATTAATTGGAGCACAATGAATTTACACCTTGAGCATGCGCACCGACAGACTATCCTCCGTGTTGCCAAAGTCTGCTTATAATAAGCGACTTTGGGCTTGTTTTTTTCCCCCTAAATCGCTTGAAAACTTTGAGAGTCGCGGATTGCGTTTTTTGGGCTTGTTTTAAAAATGCGGTTGCTTGTTAGGGAAAATCCTATCCTATAGACATTTATGAGAACTATTTACCCAGATATATGGAGTGGCAGTCTGTTCATTACAGGTAATTAATATCACCTGCTGTTAGAGGTAATTTGCCCTGCCACGGATCCCTACGCGAACCTACCTACCCACTCACACACACCCTATTGGAGGCTCTTGTTGTCATTTCTGTCATCCTATCCTAATTGGTATTAATGAAAAAAACCCACCCATTTTCTGAAACCCACGCCAATAGCAGCTTGAATGCTGATGGTTTTGGGCTTGTTTGTCCCGCAAGATTTGGCGATGCTGACGACCTTCTCGTCTGAAAATGCCAGAGCGAAAATGCGAATTTAATGTAACAGTAGATTAAAATGTCCTGTCAAAAAGTTAATTGTTGAGGCATTTTTAATCATTGCGCATGTGTTGATGTGATGGTGTTGGTTCTGCACGCAGCAAGTCTCAAACCGAGGGATCTCGACGCGACAAGAGAGCGATTAAGCTCGCCGAGCTAAAGACTCAAGTCCCTAACTCCGAGAACTAATCGCACTCTTATCCACGTCACTCTGCAGCGGGCGCTCACGTGAGCCCATCCGCTACATTGACAAATCACCAAAGTGTGCTAGGTTAGTAGCTACTGCCAATCTTATCTGGTTGGATTTATTTAGCATGTAATGGCATTTGCTAGCTAGCTAACTCTGTGTGAGGAACTACTGATAATCAGTGATGCATGGGGAAATATAATGCGATAATGTTTTTTGTAAGTTAACTAGAGTGGGGGAAAGGCCTGCTTGAGTTCTGACCGAGTAGGCTCAATTACGTTAGCGAACGTTAGTAGAAACTTGTGATGCAACTGGCTTTCTCTTAACGCATCACTAAGTTGCATAGTTTACTTACCAGGATTGTACATAGCAGTGTTTAAAATTGATACTCGTTGCGCAGTGTATTTTGAGCAATGCTATCTAATGTTTTGCGGTCACGTGATCAGCGTGTCTCTGAGGGCCCTCTGTGTGTGTGTGTGTGTGTGTGTGTGTGTGATTGTGTTGTAACACATTTCTTTGTAAAAATACATAATGACAAGAACGGGCCGTTCTACTAAAGAGTATCTAGTACTATATCTAGCCTGGACCTGAATATCCCAAGTGTTTCTGCCTCTACTACCCGACCTGGCAAGCTGTTCCAGGCATTAACAACTCTCTGTGTAAAGAAAAACGTCCTAATATCTGTGCGGAATTTGCCTTTATCTAATTTCCACCTGTGGCCTCTTGTTCTGCTGACCCCACTTATCTTTAAAAATCTTTGGTATTTCACTTTGTTAATCCCTTTTAGGAATTTAAATACCTCAATCAAATCCCCCCTAAGTCTCCGTTTGCTAAGCTTAAATAGATTGAGTGCCTTAAGTCTATCATCATAACTTTTACCTTTCATACCAGGTATCAGTTTATTTGCCCTTCTTTGGACTTTTTCGCTTCTATATCTTTCTTGTAGTGTGCGGTGCCCAGAACTGCACACAGAATTCTAAGTGAGGTCTGACAAAGGCATTATATAACAATAATACAAAAAAACTTCCTTTGATTTATACTCAATACTTTATCCTATGTATCCCAGCATCCTGTTGGCTTTTTTCACTGCTTTGATGCAGATAGGCTTTGATCAACTGCAATTCCTAAGTCTTTTTCAAATTGAACACCTACTAACTTTTCTCCTCCCATAAAATACTCCTGTCCAATGTTTTTATTTCCCATATGCATAACTTTACATTTAGCAATATTGAATGTCATCTGCCATGTATCTGCCCATTTTGGGATTTAAAAAAAATCATCTTGGATTACTTTAGTTGATTCCAAACTGTTTGCCAAACCCCCAAGTTTAGTATCATCTGCAAATTTAACTATTTTGCTACTAACGTCCATATCAAGATCATTTAAGTAAATAAGGAAGAGCAGAGGTCCCAGCACCGATCCCTGCGGGACACCACTGCCCACAGCACCAAGGTTAGATACGGCCCCACCTACTGTTACTCTTTGTATTTGCCCTTGGAGCCAATTATGAACCCACTACTACTGAAACTACTGCAATTCCTACTGAATTCATTTTAGCAATGAGCCTCTCATGTGGTACCTTGTCAAATGCTTTCTGAAAGTCCAAATATATAATATCATAAGCCTGGTTCAGGTCAACACACTTTGTAGCCTCTTTGAAAAAGTCCAGGAGGTTTTTTAGGCATGACCTCCCTTTGAGAAAACCATGGTGGCTCTCCCTTAAAATACTATTATTTTTCAAGAATGATTCCAACTTATCCCTAATAATATATTCCAGCATTTTACATGCAATGCAAGTTAAACTGGCAGGCCTATAGTTCCCTGGGTCAGTACGGTCCCCCTTATATATTGGAATTATACTACCCTGCTTCCAGTCATCTGGTATTTCTCCAGTGATTATGGATTGAATTCAAATATCTGTCAATGGTTTATATATAATTTCCCCAAGTTCTTTGAGTACTCTGGGATATATATCCGGGCCTGCTGCCTTATTTGTCTTAAGTTTTTGTCATTTTTGTAGTACTTCTACGTCCCTTATCTCAAAGTTCTCCAAAACATTCTCTACCTTGTATACATTTAGGCATATTTATATCCTCTTCTCTAGTAAAGCTCTCAACAAAGTAACTGTTTAGTGTGTTAGCAATATCCTTATTATTATAAACCAAAGTTCCTTCCTTATTCTTAATGCACTTAACCTACTCCTTAACTTTCCTTTTTCTACTACAATATTGACAAAAACTTCTTAGGATTACTTTTTGCATCATGGGAAATTTTAATTTCAAACCGCTTTTAGCTGATCTTATTTCCTTTTTAGCCTTAGCCCGCATATTACAATAATCTAACTTGTTTCTCTCAGAGTTATCCTTTTTATATACTCTGTACAGTCGCTTGTTTTGCCTCAAAATCTCCTGTAAAGATTTAGTCATCCACTGCGGAGACTGTTTTTTCATCATATTTTTCCTTACCGTTGGGATGAATTTACACTGTACATCTACAATAAACCTTTTAAATATTATCCATTTTTCATTCACAGTTCTGCAATCTAGAAGTTTTACCCAATCTATATTACTTAAATTCTCTCTCATTTTATTTAAGTCAGCTCGTCTAAAATTAAAAATTCTAGAGTTAAAGGAGGCTGTTTTAACTTGCCAAAAAATATCAAAAATAACTGCACTGTGGTCACTTGCCCCTAGTGGTTCTCCTACCTCTGTGCTGCAAATTCTATCAGGATTGTTACACAAAACCAGATCCAGTATTGATTTCCCTCTCGTAACAGTAACAGTAACAGAGTAACAGACTGTACCAAGAAGCAGTCATTGACCATATCTAAAAACTCCTCTTCACATTTGCCCTGACCTGTCACTATCTCCCAATTAATAGAGGGGTAATTCGCCCATTATTATCGTCTCTCCTTCAGCACAGGTTTGTTTTATGTTACCAAAGAGCATACTATTTATGTTACTGTCTGAAGCTGGAGGTCTATAGCATACTCCTATATTAAGGCCCTTCTCATGATCTCCCAGTAATCTAATCCAGATGTCCTCACAAGAAACTAATGAGTTTATACATGGAATTTCCTGCACATTAAGATTGTCTTTCACATAAAGGGCCACTCCCCCTCCTCTTTTATTAGTTTTATCCTTCCTAAACAATGTGTACCCCTCTACATTATATTCATCCCCATCCGCTGCGGCAAGCCATGTCTCAGTAATCCCAACAATGTCATAACCCCCGTTCAACATGACAGTCTCCAGTTCCAAAATATTATTTTTTATGCTTCTCGCATTTAAACACATGAACTTCAGAGCCTTACTCACACTTACATTGTCCTTCCCCTCCACACATAATTGTGCCGAACCACCTCTATTCACATTATGATCCAAAAAATCTTTATTAATTATATCCTCAGATTTATTATACTCTGCCCTGGTATCTTCCATCTGGGCAGTCTGTACCTCCCTATCCATAATTTCCCTCCCTGTCCCCCCCAGTCCCTAGTTTAAATATTCCTCCACTATCCTGAGCATACGCTGGCCCAATGCATCTGTACCCCTCCGGTTCAAGTGTAGCCCGTCCCACTTGTACAGGTCACCCCTGTTCCAAAAGGAGTCCCAGTGCCCCATAAACCTGTACCCCTCTTTCCTGCACCAGGTTTGTAGCCACGTGTTAAATCTTCATATAAAGTTCTGCTTGCCTTTGCTAGCACGTGGTACTGGCAGAATTCCAGAGAAGACCACCGTGGAGGTTCTGCCCCTTAACTTTGATCCTAATTCTGTAAATTTGTCCTGCAGAGCCTCAAACCTACCCTTACCTATGTCATTGGTTCCAACATGGACCAAGACCACTGGACCACTGGAGCTTGTCCGCGTGTTCCAGGAGGTCTCCAACCTGAGCACCAGGCAGGCAACATGCCATGCGAGATTCCTTTTCCTACGAACAGACTATACTGTCTATACCTCTAATTATAGAATCTCCCACTACAATTAACTCCCTTTTTCCTGGGTGGCATGGCCGCCAGGGTGCTCTGGGGCTCATCAGTCCTCCCACTCACAGAGGGCTGGGCCAGATCCTCTTCCTGCAAGGGCTGGAATCGGTTGGACACTACAATCTCTGGAGATGCCGCCCCTGCATGTGCGCGCCCTTTTGTATGCTGGCGCCCTACCGTCACCCAACTCTCTCTCCCTACCTGCTCTAGAGGCTCCCCCCTACCCCGCTTCGGCGTGCAGGCTATCTCTCTAAACGGCGTACTAATAAGTTCCTGGAACTCTACAAATTCTGCAGGGCAGTCGAGACCAGCAAGTTGGGCTTCGAGATCAAGAATCTTGCTCTCGAGATGCTTCACAAGCTGGCAACGGTCGCAGACGAAACCCTCCTGGAAGTCTCCTTCCAGAAACGCAATCATTCTACAACACTCGCACTGCACTGCCGATGGCCACATTTTCACCCCTAAATATATCTACTGCTCTCCCTGCACTGAACAAATTACTGCTGTGATGTGATATATTGTGGTAAGCTGTGTGATCATTTGCTGACAAGATTTGTCCGGGTATTTTATTGGGCATAATTTACAGAAATATGAAGTGCAATCTCAATTTATTTTTTTCAAGGTTTGAGGGTGAAAATGGAGAAGATTAGAGGGTTGTTTATAAGGGTTTAGACAACTACTGAAGGTTATTTTATTATGGGACACATGTTTTTAGATTAAACGAAACAACTATTCGTCCGTTAGCTGACATCCGAATGTGTTCTCATTCTAGCGATGCCCCTGCTCAGAGGACAGATGGCAGTGAGTAAGAAGTAGCCATAAACATCCCAGGTAATCATTAATGTTAACGTAAAAATGAATCGCATGCATAGCAAACAACGGCCTAAAACGGTGATTTATATGGGTTTAATTATGCGTTAAAATACTTTGGATAGTGCATCGTATTGGTAGCCTGTATATTTTGTGTCTTTGAAAATTTGGTCACCCTATCTACATGCACTGTCTTTCTGTGCATATCCAGATGTAAGAAGGTATTGATTTCCCTGCCATTGTACTTATCTGTATGCACTGTGGGTGGTGTTGGGGATGCATCGTGTGGTTATAGTCGTGCGGCTATTTACACGAGGGCCGGTGCTCAAACACATCCGCAGTTCGCTGCTGCTGATGTCTGCATGTTGGAGTGAAACGCGGCACGTGAATGCCGCTGCCTGCTCAGCACATCAATACCCGCTGCCTCTTGGCTTTCATTGAGTACATGCGAGTTGAAGGCAAAGGAGTACTTGTTTTTGTGGGTGATTACTTCATTTTGTTTGTGACTGATTACTTAATTAGCGTACAGTTGTCGACCGAGAGGCGGGAGAGCCCAGAGAAGATTAATCTCAGTGTGAGTCTCGATCTAAATCAGCAGCACCACGAGTGTCAGGGGAGAGAAAAAAACAGATTCGAATGATTAAAGCCTCAATTTAACTTAAGCAACAACAACAAAAGCTGCTCAGGAGGAGAGCCTTGTTTTCCCGACATCAGGAAGTTGATTATTTATGTATCATTTTAAAGCGAAAAAAGTACTACACTGGGTAAGGCAAAGACCACCGTGCGACCGTCCATGACCAGGAGCCCACTAGCACCCACACCTCTACAGGAGGTAATTAGACGGGCTGAAACAACTGAGCGAAGTTTCGTCAAACCAAATAAAGGTCATTATTGAAATTGAACAAATAAAATGCACCTCAAAAGTTGTCTGTAGCTCATTAATCAATTTATTAAATTCTCTTTTTTTTTTTTTTTTTCTAGCAGCTTTTAAGCTGACCTGCTATTATCATGGCATTGGAATGTTTGTCAAATTGCTGCAGAGCAACTGACATTTTATATAGCTAGTCAGGAAAGAATGTAAAATGGCAGCAGCAATATGGATCACTTTGAGTGATTTTTTAAAATGCAGCTCTCCAATGATAAAATACCTCTCACCAATCAATAGCATTTAAAATGCAGTGCTTGTTACAGAGATGGAGTAGGCTACTTGAAAGAAAACGGACTGACAGGTGGAATAAAAAACATCCACAGGCCTCTGTAGTAGCCCTTTTCCAATGTGGCGTTCTAAAAGTTGAATGACACTTTAAACCTGACACACCGTGGCCATTAAAGACCCCGTGGCACTTATGGCAAAGTGTAGGAGCGTTCTGGCCACATTTCCTCGGTCTCTCTCAGTCTGGCTCTCCTGGTTGTCAGGGTTACAGTTGATTGGCTACACGGTCCCTTGCGTTCCCCCCTCGAGGGTGCCAGTGAAAAAGAGAATTGAGTTGTCGGCTGACCTGCCGGGTTAAATAACGACTAGGCAAAGGTGCTGCGCTGATTATTCATGAAGCCCCAATGTGTGTGTGCTGTACTTCCTGTCGCTCTCCTCCATTTAGATTTAAAAACCCGGGGGAGTGGGCTGAGAACCCAGAGCTGGGTTGGAGGGGGTGTGGCGGTTAAAGGAGCAGTGGGAAACGGAGGTATGAGAGGGGTGGGGGTGGGGTGTGTGGGAGGGTGACTGCGGGACATGCCAATCACCTTTGTGTTTTTAAAATGTCAAACATTTTGTTAATACTTCTGTCGTGCTGTCCTCCAAAGAGGGGGATATAAATGCATAAAAAGAACAGACTAGGAAATTAAGATGACTGGACTGTAATGGTGCAGTGCAGATTTCTCATGTAGGCTCTTGTATTTTTGATTGAATAAGTCATCCTTTGTGTAGTTTAACTGCTTTAATCCCAATGTCTTATCCTGCATAGTTTGCTCATAATCATCACCATCTTGGTCTCCTTCATTCTGATTAACCTCTTTGACCTTTTGAAATTCAGATCTCGCAATATCCGTTCAACTGTACTACAAGAGCCAAGGGAGTGAAATCAAATTTGGTACAGCGTCACCTTCTTACTCTTATACTTTCTTCTTTTGTGGAGACATGGACATTTGGGGATTCTTACTGACACAGCTTTAGACTACGAAGGCACCTTGCAGTCTTGAACACAACGGAGAAACGGCAGTGCTGTTTTCTCAAAATAGTTTGCCCGTGCCCACGTGTTTCCGCACTCGTCTGTCACGCTGTGGTGCCGTTTGTGTTAAATTGCATTATTATTTTGCCTAGTAATACACCCTTGTCAAGGACGGCCGACGGCTTCATACCTTACACGTTTTTCTAACCTACTTAGAAAGGCTGGGCTTTAATGGAGCCGAAGAGCCTTTATCGACGGCACAACCAGGGAGTCCACTCCACGCAGCTGTCCTGTCCACTTGAGTTTGACCTGAGCGCCTGCCCCACCTTTAACTCTTTCTGCTTACCTCTTTGTTTCGAGCACTGTCCCTCCTTTAACTCTTTCCGCTTCCTGTCCGAGCACATCAGGCTATATTTAGTCATTATCTGTATCGCAGTTGTTCAGATTGGAGTTGTTTTTGTTGTGCCATTTGAGAAAGTGTAGTTGGCTGCAGTCTTCGGCTGCTCTGTCCTCTTTATCCGTGTGTGTGTCCGTTAGTGTGTAATCAGTCAGTGTGTGTATACGTGTGTGTGTGTTGGTGTGTAATGGGTCTGTGTTGGTGTGTAATGGGTCAGTGTTGGTGTGTAATCGGTCAGTGTGTGTATACATGTGTGTGTGTGTGTGTGTGTTGGTGTGTAATGGGTCTGTGTTGGTGTGTAATGGGTCAGTGTTGGTGTGTAATGGGTCAGTGCATGCATGCTTATTGATATGAGCCTCACTTTCTCAGTGTAAGCCCAACACCCTGATGGGTAGACATTTCTCTCTCTCTGTATTTTACAGTACCTTTCAGTTTATTTCTGTCTTCTTCCCCCTCTTTGCATCCATGTATTTGGCTCAATTTTGTTCTAGTCTATTTCAAAGTGTGTGTGTGTGTGTGTGTGTGTGTGTGTGTGTGTGTGTGTGTGTGTGTGTGTGTGTGTGTGTGTGTGTGTGTGTGTGTGTGTGTGTGTGTGTGTGTGTGTGTGTGTGTGTGTGTGTTTGTGTGTGTGTGTGTGTGTGTATTTTTACAGGCTGTCTTGTTTGTCCCCTGCATGGGCTAGTCACAGGGCTGAGGAGTGGCTATTGATGTATGATAGAGGATTGTCTTTTACTCTAAAAGCTCATCACTGACTGGAAGTGCATTCATCGATCTCACGCACACACACACACACACACACACACTGACCCATTACACAGCAACACACAGACAGACACACACACGTATACACACACTGACCCATTACACACTAACGGACACACACACACTCACAGGTAAACAGTTACCCATTACACACCAACACATGCAGACACGCACATGCTCGTTCACACAGACACACAAACTCATGTGCACACAATCACCTTTCACTCATTACACACACACAGGTGTGCTCAAACACAGACACGCAAAATCTCACACACAAGCTCACTGGCTGACCCACTTTGACTCCCTGCTCCATCACTGCCAACCTCAACACACACACACACACACACAGACACACATTTTCCCTCCCTACTCCCCATCCACCCATCCACCCATCCTACCTATCCCATTCCAGGCCCACCGCTCCACTCTCCCGCTCTCGCTGTCCCCCCCAGCATGGCAAGATGAAACGTATGGCCCATTTTTCCCTCGCTCCTTGCATCCCTGTTCCCGTCTCACATTCATCATCCTCATGTCATACTCCCACTTTCCTTACCTTCCTCTTCTGTTCCTCTCCCCTTTCTCCCTCTCTCCGCACAATTTCACTCTCACAATTCCTGTCTCTTTCAATTTTCAATCTTCTCTCTCCTGTTTTTACCCAATCCTTTTCTCGACACACCCCCATTTACCATTGTACAGTATGTACACCTTATGACTGCACAAGTCCAGTAAACCTTCAGCTGAATTGTTAAGTTTGAACTTGATATCCCTATCTATTTAATAAATGAGCGATATATTTGCATTAGTCTGTGTATGTTTGTTCAGAAGTCTTGATCGTGTTTTTAGAAGGCTGTAGAGATGGGCACTATTCACTGATGGGATAAAGGGTAGACATTTCAAACACCTGCACACACATCTGTACACACACCGGCACCCTGATGTTCAAAGCGGAACCTTTTGGCACATCGGTTTATGCCATATTTATTTATTTATTTTTACATTTCTTTCAGATTTTTTCCGACATTTTTCTCCCAAATTGGTGGCCAATTGTACCCTCTATTTCTTTCAATTCGCCCTCCTCCACAAGCCCGCCGCCTGTCACTACGGGTCAGGCTAATACCCCGAATCCGGCAATGATCTACCTCCTCCGAGATGGAGCTCGCCCATCTACTTTTACAGGGAAGCTCTCTGCACTTCTCTTCAAGCTCAGGCTCTCCCTTCCCCCTCCTCCTGGGGCAGACAGCCAATCAGGTCTCCCAGCCACAGACGGGCTGACATGGCCGGTTCCGAACTTCGGCTCCAGTGGGCAACTTGACCTAGACCTTTGACCGTTACGCCACCCGAGGCCCCCCATATATATATATTTTTTTTAACCCAATTTTAGTAAAATTCCATTAAGTAAAAAAAAAATAATAATAACAATTTTCTCCTCCCAATTTGGAATGCCCAATCATATCCATAGGCCCTGTCTCGTCACTGTGGTATCCTCTGTCACAGGGAGACCGCGGATGAGCATGGGCTCTCCTCCGAAAGCGCCGCTTATTTTCACTCGGTGGTCCGCCTGCTGAGCCGAGCCGTAAAAAATGAAGAAAAGGCAGATCAATAGCATGGGCTCCTCTGTGACCCAGGGCTTTGGTAAGACCGGGATAAGCTGGTGGTCCAGAGTTCAAACGCAGCGATGCCATAGAGACCGCGACACTTATGAGGACAGAGATATTGGTACTTAGAATGTTAAGTGCATTCATGTGATATATAGCCCTTCAGAATGGGCATTAAAGCTGTTGGAGGGGTTGGTTCCCGCTTGACTCTGCAGTATCGTAATGTGACCACTGAGTGGCAGTGGTTCACAAAGTCCTCCAACTTGTCTCCTGATTCTTTTTCTTTTTTTTTCAACACTTTTATGTCCTGCTCTTTGTTCCATAAACTTGACAGTTTCTTTGTGTCCCCATTTTCCCTTTTTCCGTTCCTCTGTCTGGCCCTGGTCATGTTTTTTGAGGTTTTCTATTGATAGAAAAACAGTAGTTTTGCAAAAAAAAATGTACGGCCGTTTCTGGCAAACATCAATCCTCTGTCTCTATCCCTCTACTGCATTTTACAAATGGGGTCATTTCTTTAAAGATCTCTCTCCTTCCCCCTCCCCTTGACCCAGAGCATTACATTTTGCCCTCCAACACTGATGGTCTCCGGGCTTTTCTCACTCTCTGAATCAATATTGATCTGAGGGACATGTTGATCCCAGTGACTGACTGGCCTGTGTCTGCTCATCCTTCACCATCTCAATGACCTGCACTGAATATGAAGTGATTAACAAGGCTATGAATAGAGGGGGATAGTGACATGGGGGGGGACTTATTATTATTGATATTTATTGTCTTTGCTAGCACATTTTCTGGTTAACATAATGCTTGCGATAAAATATGGCCATATGTTTACAAAGAAATGGGCGACTTGTAAAAATGAAAGAAATCAGCAGTGACCTTTTACTTTAACTTTTTCCTCTTTCTCTGTTTCTTTCTTCATCGCTCTCTCCCCCCTTCGCCACCTCTCCCTTTCTCCCTCTCGCTCAGATTTCAGATAGTCAAATTCAGAATCAACTCTCCAAAATGAAGGCCAGTAGGCCTACACGAACTCGCAACAGCACAAACAAATGCAAAATAATTTATGGGGACACCATGTGAAAATGTATCATCCTTCTCATCTTGGTATCAGGCAGCGCATTGGCTTTGTTTCTCGAATGCTTTCAGCCAGTGCATCACTGGCTATTGTCCCTCAGGCTATGTCGGGAAGCTGTGTACTCCGCTGCCAGCATAATGCGTCTCCTCTCCTCCACAAAGAGGAAGGGCAATTTTGCGAATGTTTGTTAAATTTGGAATACATGGAATGATTTATCTTTCTTGGGCGGAGGGGGATAGGTTTCCCTTAGTTGACTGTATTCTTCACATCGTGAGATGGTGCAGTTCTTTCCTTTCCTTTCCTAAGTTGACAGTGTGAGTCCACCCTGCTCTCCCTGGAAAATCAGGTCTCTCTGCCTGCTTCAGACCTAATGAGCAGTTTGAGTCTATACTTTGTCCAGGTATTTCTCCATTTTCCATCAGTTACCTTGGTCTGGTAATCTCCCATGGTACAGTTTATTATTTTTATTTTGTAGATCCCATTGAGGGCCTTGTTATTGTGTTAGAATGGAGTATATTCTCCTAGTTTGTGTTCTAATAGAACTGCCCTAACTTTGCATGGCGAGCCCCTGGTCCAGCTAATGGCTGTCATGTCTTAGGTCTTGGCATTTCAGGGCCCTGTTGTAATATGAGGGGGGATCACATTTTTAATGACTGTCTGAATCAGATATTGGTAAAATTCAACCCAGCATGCATTGTTTTTTTGCTAAATAATTGAGTTGGTATTTAAGCATGATTTTTGTTTCGGCATAAAATGTCCTGCATGTTTTCTCTTTCAGTTCATTCGTGGCCAATTTGAAACGTTCCTTATTTTCAGACCGATATATGTAGTGTGCTTATCTTATTTCTTCCCAATGTGCAAATGTATGTATTTGTTTACCTTTATTTTCAGAAAACCCCCAATAATTTTGTTATTTTTCATAATTACTGCCAGGGCCCAGGTCTGGCAGTACTGTTCCAGTTGAGCCAGGGTCTACGAAAGTGCCTAATCTGTGGGTGACCGCTGAACCAGGTCACCTGCATGGAACAGGGTTTTAACTTTTATGTACTATAGAGGCAAAACCTGAGAATGAAGATAATTCCAACCCCTTTACCCAATTCATTGATTAAAGCTTACTTTCTCTTTCTCTCTTCTCTCTTTCTCTCTGTATTTCTTCCTTCCTATTTTCTCCAGCCACCCAGACTGTTAATCACTGTTCCCTCACGTTTTTGCTCCGTGCTCCCTCCCTGGGGAGCCTGAAAGGATTTTGCTGGCATTCCTTTAGTTTAACAAACTGTCCTGTCACTCAGATCGGCACAATCTGAAGGGACTCCGCCAGGACGGATCCATCTTCAAACGCCCTGCTATCGGCGGAACGGTAAATCCCCTGTCAGATAGGCACTTCAATTACAGAAAACAACAGTAATGTACAGTCCCTTTCACACCTACATAAAGTACTGGGGAATATAAATGACAGATTACCCACACCCACGCACGCACGTGGTGACCCTTGGCCTATGTCCAGCTCTGCCCCAGCAAGCTCTTATCGATCCCCTGAAAAACATCCATCCATCCACGCAAATTTGGATAGCATTGAATTCTCATACGTTCGCTCGCTAGGTTTTGGTCACCTCAGCTCTTTAAAAGCAACATGTGGGGGGAAAAAAGGCTTTTGATTTGAGGGCTAGAGTGCTCCTAATGAATTATACGATTTATCACCGAGATTCCGATGACACGTTCTCGATCACTGGGGGGGAAAAAAGGCACTGCTTCGGGGAGGTGCAAATAAGGGAAAATAAATAAATAATGGATAGTGCTTTTATGATCCCAAAGCCTTTTACAGTGAAGGCAGGGTTTACTCAACTCGACCACCGCCAATGTGCAGCACACACCTGGGTGATGCACAGCAGCCATTTTGTGCCAGCACACACATTAGCAGAGGTGGAGAGGGAGGACATTATTGAGCAAATTAAGCTGGGGGATGATTAGGTGGCAGGTTGGGAATTTAGTCAGGTCACCAGGGAACACCCTGCTCTTTAATGACCACAGTGAATCAGGTCCTCGTTTTAATGTCTAATCTGACATACAGCGTCTCCAACAGCAGTGTCCCTGTCACTGCACTGTGGCATTGGGGTTTATTTGGTCCAGAGGGAAGACTGCACCCTACTGGCCCAACTAATGCCTCTTCTAACAGCAACTTAGTTTTCCCAGGAGGTCTCCCATCCAAATGCTAAACAAGCCCATGCCTGCTTAGCTTCAGCTATTCAGCAGGAACAGTGTGTTATTGTGTTGTGAATTTAGTGTACGAAAATAGCAATTAAAAAAAAGTTAAGAAAATATGACTCCTATGACTGACATGCACTGTGCGTCTATCTCTTTACTCGTTTCCTTTTTTTAGGAATTATATTGAATTAAAATTAAGTTAATTAGGTTAAGTGTTTTTATTTAATCTGTTTTATTTATTTAGTGGTGCGCTACATTGAAAACAAGCCTCCACCCAGTGGCCAACGCTCAAAGAGTTCAGTGGTTTAATGTGATTTGTTTATTTTTTGTTGTTTCTGAGCTGTGCTCGTTGTCATAAATGTTCCATTTATTTCACAACTCTGTTATTACGCATAAGTAATTTTGCCTATCTGAGCCTCCAGATGGGCCTGCTCACTCCCACACTCCCGGTGAACCCCCGCATCCCGGCGACGTCAGTCAAAATGGAAAGCACGCCCGTAACTCAACAGATTACGCACTTGCCTCGGATTTGACGTTTTACGGGGAGGGGTTTTGATCGATGGCTGGTTTAGTAGGCCCTGCAGCCTCTCCGCTCCAGTCCGTGTCCTCTACCTGTTCTCGGAGCGAGCGATTGAGTGAGGGGCGGGGTGGCAGGGTTGTTTGGGGGGAGGGGTGTGGGGGATGGGGCGTCACTGATTGAAGTTGAGATGAAGGCACTTCTATTCTGCACACAACATTAAACCTGTGGGCATTGGCAGTCTGTGCCTGAGTGGTCATTAACAGGGGTTGGCCATGCAGGAAAAAAAGAAGCCTCGTAAAAATCAGGCCTTTTATTCCCCCTCCCCTCCCCCTCCCCAAACCGACCTGCTTTTTACATCCTCGTTAAATCACCTTTATTTTAATCACACAATCGTAGGGAAACTAGCTCAGGGTCACTGTGATGAATGTTGCCTTGCATGATGCCTGGAAGTGTAGTAGACCACCGCATCAGGATTCACAGCTTTTATGTTTTTTTTAAACCCATTTTCATTAAGCGAGAGTGTAAAATGGAAAGAGAGACCTACCCCAAGGTCATGATTTTTCTGAAGAAAAGAAAATATGCATCTGATCATTGTTATAAACTGTTGTAAAAATGTGTGACCTGTAAAAATGTGTTAGTTAGTTTAGTTTGTATATTTTCATCAAAGCTACATAGAGTAGACTCCATTTTTATTCACACCCTTGATAAAGATATCTTTATAATTATAATATAATTGTATATATTATATAATTATAATTATATTATTTTATAACAATGCACGAACCACAATCAAAGGGTTCACAAATAATTATTTCCCAGAAAAATCAAGAATCACAAATATTCACACCCCTGTTATCAGTACTTTGTGGTTCCTCCCTTGGCCATTATAACAGCAAGTAGTCGCCTTCTGTAGTGTCGTACGAGGTTATGGAACTTCTTGGGGGGGATCCTCAACCATTCCTCCATGCATAATTGTTCTAGTTCCTTCAGATTCTTGGGTTGATGTTTGTGGACTGCTTGTTTAAGTTCAAACCACAAATTGGATTCAGGTCAAGACTGAGATGGCCACGTCAGGACATTGATCTTGTGCTCTGTCAACCATTTCTTCGTTGCTTTGGATTGTTGTGTTGTTGGAAGGTCCATCTGCGGCCTAGGTGTAGCTTCCAAAGGCTTTTGGACAAAATGTCTTGGTACATGCTGGAGTTCATGGTTCCATCTATTTTAATAAGGGCCCCAGGACCTGTGGATGCATAACAACCCCAAAGCATTAAAGATCCACCACCATGTTTCACCGTAGACATGAGGTGCTTTTCAACATTACTTTCATTCTTTGGAAGCTAAACATAAAGCTGATGTGCATGTCCAAAAAGCTAGATTTTTGTTTCATCTGACCACAAGATACTGTTCCAATTGTAGTTCAGATGTAGTTTGGCAAATTCAAGATGCCTTTTTCAGTGAATTGTCTTCAAAAGAGGCTTCCTTTTTGCAAATCTACCATAAAGGTCATGTAGGCGTCGTCGAATGGTAGTTTTAGATGCCTTGTAACCCCAAGATGCCAGGTTATTTTGAAGATCTTGAACTGTACCCCTTGGACTTCTTTTTGCCTCAAACCATCCGTTAAAGAGAAGGTAGCAGCGGTATCTTTAACTTTTTAGTTTAAAAAAAAATTGTAGCCATCTCCTGATCTATAGAGGTCAATAACTTGACAATGCTTTCAGGGAGTCATTTGCCTATCACCATGATGATGGCCAACCACAGTATTTCAAAAGTGTGTTCCCTCCTTTTTACACCCTAGGGAAACGGAAAACCATTGTAGGCCACTGTATAGTTCCATAACCTTCCAACAAACTTCAGAATTTTTATTTTTGTTGGATTACATTTAAAAGAATAGTTAGGGGTATGAATAATTGTGATCCAGATGTTTTCTGGAGAAGAAAAAAAAGAATAAAACAAAATACATTTTTCTGAACAATTGCATTAGTATTGTAGGTTTGGAATTTTCTGCATTGCTTATAGCTTATTATATACTATATCTCTTTTGTTCATATTTATCAAGGGTGTGAATAAAAATGTATATTGAAGTGTATGTTAGAGTCTACTGTATATTAAAACGTGTTTAACATCATTGATGGTATGTTAGAGTCTTGTGATGTTTAACATCATTGATGGCCTTGTGATGCTCCGCATAGGGTGACCAGGTGTCCCACAGTTTTACTGGACGTTACCCCTGCTTTACCTTGTCATCACCCCCTTGTCAATTAACGTCATTTCAAAACTCTATTATCACCCCCTTGTCAATTAACGTTGTTTTAAAATTATCTTGCTGTTCTTTTGACTATTACTGCATTTTAAATAGAGTACAAACGTTTACGGATGTAAAATCGATATGTCCCCCATCTAACAGCTCAACAATATTGTCCTCATTGTAAGGTCCCTCCTCCCTCGTGCAATCATTGCCAACCTCTGGATTCCCTCAGGCCATCTCCCCAGGATACACCGACCAATTATGTAGTCACAATCTACATTCTGTTACCATAACAGAAACCAGTGCACATGCATACATGCATATATTGATTTAAAAAGCATGTATCTTACACAAATTCATGGGTAAATTGGGAGAATGGGAGAATTTCTCTCTTATTCAAGTGCATTTAATCACTCCTTCAAATGTTATTGAGATGAAATACAGACCATCCACAAAACAGTCCTGTGATGGGATATTTATCACATATCTTCCCTGTCTGTTCATATGTGCCCATTAATAACATCACCGAACTAGCACATAGCACCCTGCATTGGAGTTAAGAGGTGGTCTGGGTGGACGAAAACACAAATGAATTATCACACACAAAACTTGCACAGCGCCTCATGTTTTTATTGACACATTGCACTGCCCGACCCATGTTGATGCAAGCGCCTTATCGCCGACCACAGAAGTGCCAAACTGGGGAGTGGAGAAATGTTCTGTTTTCGACAACTATCAATTACACTACCATCCAGGTGCCACTGCCGTCCTTCCCAAACTAGAACCCAAGGTTTTGAAGTGTGAGACTGGCATAAAATCAAATGACCCAATAAATAACCAGAGGTCCAGGGAAGTAGTTTTTCTGTGTAATACAACTATTGGACTGTCTGCCTTCTGCCATCTCAAAGGGACATATGTCTACAAAGGCAAACCTGCAAAAATGTTAATCTACACATACAGTATTTAAGTAGTTTTGTTGCATACTGTATATACTAGCAATTTGAAATATTGATTTACTTAATTGTTGTTTAAAAATGTTTAATAATTACTTGAATGAGGATGTTATTATAACTGAATGACTTCACTTAATAGTTAACGTTGACAAGGCAGATTTTACAAGCACTAAATGGTTAAAATAGCATTTTACAGTAAGATATTCAGAACACTCTAGCATGTGCCCATAACCCAACAGTAGTGGAATATCGAAACGGAGTCCTCTACCTAATATGCCGGGACGGAAATGCTGTAGAATAATTCATTATAGAACACCGCCATCTAGCGGACAGATTGTGTTAGTGACATTCATAGACACGATTAACTCCATCGACTGTATCTCCGACGTTATTCAATAAACCGATCAGTCTTTATTTTCTAATATTATCAGCTTATCACAGTGTGCTATTGTCCTCTGGGAAATAGATTTACAGTGGCTATTTTCTAGAGGGAATTAAAATTAGAGCAAAATACAATTCAAGCCAACAACAAAAACAAAACAAACAGTAAAATTATTCTCAGACCCACTCATAGGCCACTGGTCACCCTAGGAAAAAGTGGGATGTAAAAGATGGCAAAATTAATTAGCATGATAATACGTTGAACATGGACAGACATAAACAATAAAGCCAACCCTTCTTAAGACAGAAAAACAGCAAGTTTTCTCAAAGCAGGGTGTTTAGCATATTTAGATATGGGTCCAATGCATGATGTCACTGCTATGGGCAGAGCTTGGGCCAGTGCCAGAATAAGCTTTGAGGGGAGTGACATCAGGGTTTATAATACAGTGCAGTTAAAGCACGCAATTTATTAATAACTACTTTATACATCATTAAAAAACACAATTGAGAAAACTCCAAGGTCAAAATATACGCTGATGAGATGGAATACTTGCATGGAATTTCTCAATCTGGAGGCCCTGAATATAACCATGACTGCTATGTATTTATGTTTGCCATAATCTGCTAAATGCTGCCGTTACCCAAATAACCCTGGCTATCTTAAATCCACCCTACTCCTGGTGAGATTAAGCCAGTGTCGACTCCCAGTCATGGTCAAATAATGACATACTCTGCACTTTATTATTTATATTATACTTCTGTCATTTACCTTTATTTCAACAGGCAAGTCAACTGAGATATCAATTCTCATTTGTAGTGACAACCTGGGGAATCAAAGTCGGTAGGGAATGCAAAGGATTGGGTAGCCAATCAAACTTATCCTGTAAAATACACACTAACTCACAGTACTCACAAAAATTATGTTTGAATTTGATGGTACAAACACTGGGGAGTTGTATGATATGTAATTTTGAGTTTACATTTTTCATGGCGAGAAGCTAAAGTAGTCTACCAGTTCAACCTAATTTAAAAACTGCATGAACTGATTCCCGTGTCTAAAAGAAAAAATGAAAACCTTTTTGCTTTCATAAAGTGAACACAACGCTGTTGTTACATTACATTTTACATGTACATTTTAGGCATTTAGCAGACGCTCTTGTCCAGAGCAACTTACACAGTTTACATTTCTTTACATACCATCCATTTATACAGCTGGATATTTTTACTGAAGCAATATGTTCAACGGCAGTGCCCCCACCTGGTAATCGAACCTGCAACCTCTCAGTTACAAGTCCAGTTCCCTAACCATTACACTACACTGCCGCCCATGTGTTGTTGTCATTTGCACGACCTCGCCATTTGCATCAGTATGTTCATCTTTTGAACTGACCTTTCACATGGCACTTCCAATTGTAAAATCTAGTTTAAAAAAAGAGTTGTGCGGGCACCATTAATGTTTACACAGCTATGAAACAAGACAGCCAACAACCCCTATATCCACACACACTGAATGGCTAGACATTTAGTAGACACCCATATAGAGAGCAACTTAACACAGTTTGCATACAATCCATTTATACAGCTGGATATTTGCTGAAGGTTAAGTACCTTGCTCAAGGGTACAATGGCAGTGCCCCGCCTTGGAATCGAACCTGCAACTTTTGAGTTACAAGCCCAGTTCCCTAACCATTATACAACACTACCATCCCTAGACCAACCTTAGTTATTGCCCCGCATCCTGTGGCGTAGTATTCAGTATTTATCTCAGGCATGCTGGCAGCCCAGCGTTCTGAATCAGGCAATTCTGTGATCAGTCAACAAAACACACCCAGCCTAAACCTCCGCTCTAACCTTTGCCATAACACCTGTGTACAAGATTAAATGTGAGAATTAATGTAGCACGGTCCCCCTTGGAAGACGATTTTCGGATGATAGACTTTACAGTCCTGCGGGTTGTCGCCGTAATGAATGCATCGTGTGAAGTGGGCCACGGTCAGTCAATAAAAGCCTTTGATCTCGAGGGCCAGTTCTCGCACCGGGCAGCGAACAAAGCGCCCCAGACAAAACGCTCGCGTGTGTGCATTATTCATCACAACAATTCATTACTTTATTAACTGGGGGGGGGCGCATCACAACTACAGAAAAGACACCGCGTACGCACAAATTGGATTTGGCTGAATCTTTCATCGTCTTTTGATGTTTTTTTTGCTTTCTTTCTTTCCTTTCTTTCATGTCTGATGGTTTCACCGGCTGGCGACGGGACAGCAGGTATAATCCGTTTCGATTGATGATGGCTGTAACGTTACAGCAGCACCTCTGTGTGCTTCGTATGATAAAGGTGAGTTCTCAGTAAGGGGAGGGAGCCCATTAGAAGCCAGAAGTTGAAACGATACCTAGAGATCAAAATGACAGCGATTAGACATAAGGGAGAAATAAACCGCTTCAGTACGGAACAAGTGCAATTCAGCATGCCTTAATTAGGTTAAGCTAGTTTATATGCCAGCGCATATGCTTCGCAGATGTCTTGTTTGCAAGGGTTCACGTTTTTGGTAAAATAAAAGTTTGCATGTCCTAGGGGGCCCCGGGTAGCATAGTGGTCTAACGCAGTCTGCCGGGAGTGCAAGTTGCCTACTGTAGACTGCGTCAGACTTTTGGCTGTCCGCCCTAGTGGGTGGGGCGAGGGAAAGTTGGCATGAGCTCACCAAAGAGCAGTAGGGCGTTCCTAAATAGCAGGTGGGCAAAGTTACAGGAGGAGGAGGAGGATCCATGGGGCCTCATTTATAAAAAGTTGCGTAGAAACCATCCTATATTTGATCTAAGATCATTCTGAAATGTGCGTAAGTGTGATTCAGAGAAACTGAACGTACGCACAAAAAAACGTGCGTACGCCAGTCCCCCAGATGTGAAATCTATAAATCGCAAATGATCTTGAAATTGTGCGCAGGTGAATGGTTTTAGATCTCCGCCTTATAAACGCCCCCTAATTAATATCATTAGCATATAAATGCGCTCGAATCAAAACCCAAATCCTCTACTTGATAATGGCGAGCTGTAAGAAAAAGAATTTTAGCGAGGCGGAAATCGAGGTCCTGTTGGCGGAGGTGCAGATGCGTGCAGGGACGCTGTTTGGGAGCCTTTCCAGTGGCTTTACCAGTAAAACCAAGTACGTGGCCTGGCAGTCTGTAGCCCAGGCTGTGAACGAGGTGGGGCAGCAAAGGTCCCTGAAGGATGTAAAGAAAAAGTGGTCTGATTTAAAACTGAGGTCAAAATCTCTAATAACTCGTTCCCTTCTTATTGCGCGGTTGGCGATATCTTCGAGAAGTGACAATGCTGCCATTCTTCCTCTTGCAAACCACTGCATTATTGGACATTTTATAGCCTACAGATTGACCGAAATGTTTTACACGCGTGGAACCATAATATGTATTAAATACATTTCAAGGATGTGTCAATTATGCTAATGGGGTAGTTTTGGAAAACCAGTGTGTTTTTGTTTTGTTTTCCACAAGTAGCCTAGCTTATGTTGTTTTAATTTATTAATACATTTATTGTGCAAACCATTACGTATAGCCTAAGCAATATGTTCAATCTGGTAATACTATTACTACTAGGCTACTACTACTACTACTACTACTAATAATAATAATAATAATGACGAAACAATTAGGCAGCAGACGACATGTTGGCGCTGTTAGATTTCCGAATACATTTTACATTATATTTACATTTTAAGCATTTAACAGACGCTCTTATCCAGAGCGACTTACAATATGTACATTAATACATGGTAGGAACAATCATAGTACGCGCAAGAGATCAGTGCAGTAATACAGCAATAGACCATTGCAGGCAGCTGCGTACCATACCTGTAACACTGGGAAGGAAAAGGTTAGTCCAATTTTTTTTTATGGAGTAAGCAGGGGTATATAGTGTTGAGCAAGTAGGCAGTGGTGGTGACAATTAGCTAGATGTACAGAATTCAGTGGTAGTGGAGTCTGAAAAGGTGGGTTTTGAGTTTTGAGTCTCTTGATTCGGAAGATCGCAGGGTAGTTCCACCAGCGAGGGGTCAGGACAGAGAAGAGACGAGACCACGAATACCTGCAGTACTCCAACATTGCCACAAGGAAATGTGCGTACGCCAAGTTGAAACCTGACGTGGAGCTGAGTACTTTTCCACGTCAAAGACCGTTTTTATAAATCTGAACTTTGGCGTGGATTTGAGCATACGTTCTAAGATCAAATCTGTGCGTAAGTACGTTTTATAAATAAACTGGCTACTAAATTGGGAGAAAAACGGGGGGACATTTTTAACTATTTTTTTTGGTCAAAGTTTTCATGTTCTTCAATGCATTTTCCTCAATAACAAACATGGAAAGCTTTATTGATTTATCTTATTTATGGAGACAGTATTAAGCAATTGGTATGTTATTACGTCTAATAGCCCTAATGGACAACCAAGTGAAATGAACCAAAAATACACATGTATGTGGTCACATATGAACACCTGTGAAGTAAATGTGAAAACGTGTTATACATGTGTAAATGCGTGGTATACATGTGAATCACATTTGAAATGTCCAAAAAACACATGTGCAGAGTTCATGTGATATTGCCTTAAACCTTGTGTTGTCCTCGGATCAAAAAATACCCTTTTCTGAGTTTAACAGCAGTGAAAACCCCTAACAGTGGTCACAAAAGGACACATATCTTTTGGGGGGAAAATTACTTATATTTTTTTCTGAGCAATTGTATTATTATAAAATAATATAATTTTCTTGAGCACACAATATACTTCCTTACCTGTATTGTTTATTTTGTACAACCTTTTTGCTCATCTTTATCAAGGGTGTGAATCATTTTGGAGGGTACTGTATATATTCCTGCCAAAAAACTTACCCCATAATAAAAAATGTGACTCCTGGAAATTGGACAAAGTTTACAACAATATAATGGTTAGGGAACTGTGCTTGTAACGCAAAGGTTTCAGGTTCGATTTCCAGGTGGGGCACTGCCATTGTACCCTTGAGCAATGTACTTAATATAAATATGCTTCAGTAAAAGTCCAGTGGTGTAAATGGATTATATGTAAAGAAATGTAAACTGTGTAAGTCACTTTGGATAAGAGCATCTGCTAAATGCCTAAAATGTAGAAACATACCAAGTCACTGGCTAATGGACAGAGGGTGCTCACATATACATTACTGTAGTTGTTCTGTCTGACCCAGGCCGGGGCTACTTGAAGAATGGTGTGCACACTTATCACAGAACATACATCACCTTTAGGGTAGAAGGTGGGCCCCAACAGGCTGATTACATTAATCTGAAAAGGTCAGAAAAGATCACACAATTAAAGACCTCCAGAAATGTATTTATAATGCCAATGTTTCCACCTGAATGTGTCCGTCTTTCATCCATGTGGAAAAGAAAAGCACATTGGCGCCCAAACACTGCCGCTACAAATACTCCATCTCTGGAGCTGTTTATCTAAGGGGCCTTCTCTATCCTCCTTTTCAAGTAAAAATATGTGCTGGTCTGCACTTATTTGAATCTGGTGAGTGTGTTCAAGTGTGTTCTCTCTTTTTTGGCTGAGAATATTTTAATCAGGATTTCCCCTCAAAACGTTGAGTCTTTTAGAAGTATTTTGAGACAAGACATTCCTCCAAAACACAGTGTGTGTTCTTTGACGTCAGCCACTAGGTTCAATAACCTTAGGCCAAAACGTTAATTTCTCAAGTCATGTAAATTGAAGGCCATGATTGAAATAAAGTAACCGAGATATATATATTTTTGGAACATTTATTATTTTTTTCTCTCTTGGTATGAATAAGCAGAAAAGTCATATAAACTGACAGGCGAAGAAACAAACAGTGACCTCCAGAACTGTCACCTCCCACTAACTGTTTTTAATGTTTTTTGTATTTTGTCGTATTTTTTGTGAAGATCCTGAGAAAGAACATTGATTCCACCGCCATGCGCGGCGCAGCTCGCCGATCGGACTCCCACGCCCTCGCCGGAACATGTCAGAGAGTACAAAATAAAAGCATGATGAAAAAAATAATCATACAATAAAATCCAAGAGCTTGTCAGAGACCGTACTGTAACCTTATCGAAAAGGAGCGTGTTCTCGAACTGTTCTCCCGCAATGTCCTCCACAATTACAACCTTCTGAAGGCCCTTCACTCAGCTGTGTAAATGACTTTCCACGACACACTGAGCACTGTGTATATGACTTTCCACGACACACTGCAGTGTGCTCAGAACTCCCCATGTGTGTCCCCTCTGTATGCCACCATTGAGCCATTCTCTCATCTGCAGAGGAAACCATAAACTCTGTGTTTACAGTGAACTCCCCATCAACACAGGGGGAAAGCGTGAAGCATCCCACAATGCTCTCTGGCTCCCTAACTGGGAGGCGGCTGTTGTAGCACTGGTGAAATACAATAAGCACGTCTTTTACAGTATGAGACAAGCTCTCTGCGCAACCAAAATATTTACACGTATGTACAAAAAAACCATAAGATAATAACAACAACTCTGGAACAAAAAGTAGCAAGAGCGAACACATGGGATTGAAGCCAAACCACCAGAGGCGTTCATATGCAGTTTGGTTTAGGGGATTCTTGAGTTACTGCAGCACTTCAGATTGTTAAAGGGAATGGACATAAGATCATCCCACACAGACTGACGTTCTGGTAAAGCGGCGCCAAATCCATTCTATAAACACCTGGGATCCATGGGTGAATTAAAATGGCAAGTACAAAAAAAAAAAAAAAAAACTATCCAGGAAAAATAAATAAATAAATTAACCATTCAAGGCTTTCTCACTATGCTCACACACACGTGCGCACGTATACACACGTGCATACTCGGACACACACATACACAAACATGCAGGTGTGCGCATACACACACACATGCATGCATGGACACCCACAACGCACGTGCAACGACAAAAACACAGACACACAGTTATATATACCTCAAAGTTTATTGAGGTCTATATCAAGGATGAATCAAATCTGCCATAACCAGCAATGAAATCGACAAGATCATAAATGGATGAAGTCCCTTGACGTCGCCTTGAAAAATCACAAGCGTGATCTACAGTCCCGCAAAACAAAAGGCCGTGCTATCGTAACTTCCCCTGTACTCTCGACACCAACGTTACCATAAGCACTTGCTGTCATTACACATCTGGGGAAATCCAAGAAAAAGTTTCCATGAAGTTGAGCTCAGAAGCCAACCAATTCAACCAACCTGTGTGAAAGTAGCAAGCCTTTTTTATATCAAAGAAACGCACTGGCAATATGACATGCATCCATCCAGCCAATCTAAGGCAGCTCTAAAAAAAAAACTATATCAATAACTATGAAAACCCACAAACTAAAAAGGAATGAAATGAGAAATACATACGTATCAACAGAAAAAGTGCCTGTATCATCTGCTACAAAAACAACACGCAGTTAAATATGCTATATAACAGGAAACTAAGGATACAATTAAACAAAGATAAATGAAACGCAGCCAAGACATTCCTCCAAAACACAGTGTGTGTTCTTTGACGTCAGCCACTACTGAGGTTCAATAACCTTAGGCCAACACGTTAATTTCTCACTCAAGTCATGTAAATTTGGTCACTATTTTCAGATGTCAAAAGTGTATCTGGGGCTGGGGTGGGAGGGAGGTTAAACCGGGCCAAAGGGAAAGAGTCCACTTTTGTGACTTCATGTTTAACCCTGTGATCCCCGAGAGTGCAGCCCAGCACACACACAAGGTCACACCCATGCATGCACACACACACTCACACACACTCCATTACTCACATACACACACTTACACAAACACACACACACACCCATGCATGCACACACATTCACACACACTCAGTTACTCACATACACATGCACACCAACACACACATTACACACAACTCACATACACAAGGTCACACCCATGCATGCACACACTCAATCACACACACACACTACACACACACACAAACACACACAAGATCAGTTACTACACACACACTCAGTTACTCACATACACATGCACACCAACACACACACTCACACACATACACGCACACACTCAATTACACACACACTCACATACACACATACAAGGTCACACCCATGCATACACTCACACACATTCACGCATATACACACTCACATACACACACAAACACAGACTTAGTCACACACACTCACACAAGGTCACACACCCATGCATGCACTCATTCACACACACGCACATACACACACACTCAGTCACTCACAGACATACACACACACTCACACTCAGACACACACACACTCATATACACATACACGCACACGTGTGCACTGTGGGGTTTCAGAATTGAGAGTTCCACATCCGTTACAGAACATTCCCCAGCCTGTGGGGTTCTGCCAGTGAAAGGCCTTCTTCATCTCTGTCCTACTATGTACAGATCTAGGCAGTGGGCCAACTCGACAGGGTCCTTGGTTTTGGGAGGGGTGTGGGGAGCGTGTCGTACAGAGCGCCCCCCTCAGCCAGTGGTCAGCTCTGAATTCGGGGGTTCCAGAGTCTCAGCGATCTCCTCCAGCTCGTCCAGCAGTTCCGTGAAGGAAGGCCGCCGGAAAGCGTCCATCTGCGAACGAGAAAAAGAGGTTTCACTGCGTGGGTCACGGGTAATCTAACAGCGAGCGTGGTAAAAGGCTCTCTTAAATGACTCGATGGAACGATGAGCACAATTTGACTGAATGGTACGCTCTTCACAGAGGAACTGCTGCTCAGCATTTATTTTTAAACTGCTGAAATTCTCAGAACTAAATTGGTTCAATCAAGACAATCGTAATCTGAATTTTGCGGTTCATTTCCAGGCTTGAAAAAAAAGCCTGAAGACATTATCTACGTTTCCATTACAGTGAATTCATGTGACATCAAAATACTAGGTCTTTAGGAATTTGAAATACGTGGAGAGTTGGGTGAAAAAAATGCAAAATAACTGGTCTGAATTCCACTGAAGGTAAATGAAAACTGTTATTAAACCTAGCCCATACCTTGGATACAAGATTTAAAAAATCAACCTCTATGGTAGAAATGAGTAACGGTATTGTTGATCATATCATGAGTGCCTGGGTCAAATGGTGTGATGCCACTTTTACAGACAAAAAGCAATTTGGAATTTGGAAACACCTGTCTTGGTGGGTGGCTTGCACACATACAGTAAGTGTGTGTTTCAGGGAGTTGTCCGGAAGGCAATGTTTCGGTGGAGCGGAGGGGCTGGGACTGCATTGAAATCTCAGGAGATTTGGAAATCTTTGGAAATCTCAGGAGATTTCAATAAAGAAGAGGTGTTCCATGAGAGCAAACTGTGAAAACTAGCGAATCTTTGGGGAGATATCAATAAAACGTGAGTTCCATTTCCTGAAGATTTTATATAATTTGTGGCCATGTGAGAGCTCACAAATGTGGCGAGTAGCCATGGTATAAGCGGGATAACGTACTGCGGACAAGTCGGTTATTGAAAATAACAGACCTTCAGGGTGATAAGACCCTGAATGCTGTTATTATTCATTTGAAGCAGATGTCCTTTTCCAATGTAACTTGGTATGGAGACTATCCTAAAGGGTACAAGGGTCATACCCATCTGGGATTTGAACCTGCAACTTGGCACAGTCGCTCACCAAGCAACAGCTGGCCGCCAGCTCCAGCACACGCGGCGGACACCCAGTCACCATGTCCCGGAACGCTGTCACGTCCAGACCATAATCCTGTCGGACACACAAAACAGTTTTTAAAATGTAATCTTCACGCTAGAATAAATGCAAGGGATGACTTCAGTAAATAATGAGTAATTCATATTTACAATTGTAGAGTGTTTTTCCAAAATGTCCACTTTTGGTCAAGGGACTGGAGTGAGTTAAAAACACTTCAAAAATGAATGGCAAACAAAGGTCACGCTTTATTGTAAGGGCCTACTGATACTGTTCGATGACAGCCCACGAACATGCTCCTACAGACAGGGAGTGAGGTACAGTGCTAAATGGATAATGTGATGATTCAAACAGACATGAACACGCCAATGTGTCCTGGCAGCTCATTCAGCATTGCCCTTTCTTTGTGCGACACAAAGCAAGCTGCTGCATCAGCAGGCTTTAACCCCCCCCCACCCAATGGCAACACAAAGCTGGGGTCAAAGGTCATCACCAGAACAAGAACACACACTGGCCTCATCTTGGCTACAGGGTGAGCACCATAGTGCAATTCATCTCAAAATGATGCTACAGAGTCATATAGACCCTGTGGACATTTTAGAAATTGTGGAGTGGTGAGACCGCTTGTTAGAGGGGAATTTTTACGGACTTTGACCACAAACCAGCTCTAATGGTTTTAATACCGTTTTGTAGCAATGCAATGACGACAGCGATAATATCTTTGCCAGACTTTAATTGATTAAAATGTACATGATAAACGATCACGAAGGAGCAAAGGTTGCTGTTCTATCAGAGTGATTAAAAAGCCTTTGGCTTCTCTGATGCACACTTGGGCACAGAATGACATTATAAATATTATATTAAAAAAGAAGCCAAGGCTTGTAGGAAGTCTGTAATCAATGAAATAGCTGAACAAATTGTGAATTAAGCCTGAGCTGTCTTCCCTTCGGAGAGCAAATGAGGTCAGTTTTCGGCCACTGCTGCTGATGTGTCCTTGCTCCATTAGAAACACACATATATTATATTTTACTCAGGAAAAGGGAGGCCAGAATCAATAGGCTCTTAGGCCCTGGTCACACACAGAACTTTAACTATGAAGCATAACCATATTGATCCACAGACAAGGTTATTTTATTTTTTGCCTCTTAAGCCCCGCCCACAAAGAGAATGATTACTTATCAATCACAATGGTATACACATAATGGTACACACTCTGCTTGAAATTAAGCCAGATAGTTTTTTTCTTTCCCAACAAATTGGGACTCTTGATCAAATTCTTTAAAATACACAATCTTTGTGTCACAAGTTGCCATACCTTTTAAAACAGTACTGATTGATATTTGGTATTAATATTATATATGAATGGAATGCTGTGTAAAACGTTGGTCATACAGTGGCCCCAGGGACAGCCATCCTTATGGTTAAGGGTGTTTTTTAGGGGTCCAAGCAGCAAAGCTGCTTGAACAATATTTGTTTTCGCTCATTCTATTTATTTATATTTTTTCTGCTCTTTGGACGGTTGTGTAAACAGTACCGTTCTATAAAACCTCACCAAACTTGGTAGATATGAACTTAAAAATCATAACAATATGAAGGCAATCAGCCTCAAGGTGGTGCTATACTGACAAGTTAAATTGAGTTTAAATGCATATAACTTTTGATCCATTTAACCAAGAGACCCACGAAACCTTGTCTCTTAAAAAATATTTTAAAAACCCTTAAAAATATTCTTCTCATGAATCGTATGTCGGATTAATAATAAATTTTGTTTGTATACTCTTTGTACAAAACCCTAGCTCAATTGAGAAGGAAAAGTTAATTATTTAGATGCTTACTCTGTCCTACTTAAATTTTCTTCTTGGAACTTTGCGCATTGATACACAGTCTTACTTTATACATATGCATCACATTTCATATTGATCTGTCAAAAAAAACATGGAAACCACGTGCATTTACCCCCCCCAAAAAAAAAAAAAAATTTGAGTGACATATTTGCCATGTAGATTCCATGTCATCCAGTCCCTGTTTATATTGAAAAGGATGTAGAAAAAAATAATCAATGTTCTAATGAGATCAGAATTATTACCATTTCATGGTTCCGAAAAACCTTAATTCCCGATGCGTTCGTATCTTAGCAACAACCTACTTAACTGTACTTCCTGGGTAGGAGAGGGTGTGAAAAGATTTACCTGTGTCCTGGGGAGGATTTCGGGGTCAGCAGTAATCCGGCCCAGTATCTCACACAGGACGATCCCGAAAGAGAACACGTCCACCTGGAGGGAACACGCAGAGGAGCACTTAACCTACGCTTCTATGAGAAAACCCGGGAATAGTGTTTGGTTGGACGAGCCAATCCGCGAATGTAAAAATCTGCCATGCCAAGGCCGTTGTGCTTGATGTGTCCAACCAAACACTTTCCCTTATTAAACAGGTGGTGCACCACCCTCCATGACCTTCTCGATGGAGACTCTTGATTCCTGTTCTGGATTTCATATCACATTAGTACCCTATACATCCTTCACACCTCGATGGGGCTTTCTGTTCCCCTTCTGAGTCCACCCCCCATGTTCCCTTGATTCAGAGCCACCGTGTTATTGATTTCAGAACTAAACTTTAGTGCCAAGTGTAGATGCACAAGTTCAAAGATGGATGAAAACATCAGAAAACAGCACTGACTGGACCGAGTTCTGTGTTCCATGAAAATGTGACGGAATAATTCAAAAGGGGACCAAACAGGAAGGAAAAAAAGAGGCTGTTAATATTACATTTTTGTAATATAACAATAATAGAATCTCACAAAAATAAATAAATACAAGAAATCATCTTTCTTTAGTCACCAAATATACATAGAGCCCTCCTATATTGTGATACAGTGGTATGCAGTGTCAATCCCATAGAATTTTCGATCATTGGGGTGGGACAAAACATACACACCAACCTTGAGATTTTAACCTGATAGCTGTCAAGCTTGCCCCTTTAAATAAGGCTGCATATACGATGTACCCAGCCTTCCCAACTATGGCTACAGTAAGTTAGCCTAGAAATATGGAGGAACCTGTATGCTCTGTAAGGCTTATTAATGAATTAGTGATGTATTCGGCTTCAGTGCACAGCAGGCACGTGCACAGATAGGGCCCAATGGGGACTTGAGCCCCTGCCCTTTTGCCCTCAAAGTCAAAAAGTGCCCTTTTTTGGCCCGTGTTAATTGTATTTTATTTGTTCTTTATTTGTTATTGAAATTCTATCAAATATAAATAGGGAAATGTATAGTAGTATCCACAAAAAAATACACCTTATCAATTTAAAATGTACTCCGCTCTCCAATCCCCCCCTTCCAAATGGTTTTGTCTCAATCAATCAATCAAGGTCGCATCTTCCGACATTCCGAATACGACTTGTCATGAAAAGCACCGCATCCCCAGCTCCAGTTCGGTTACGGTGAATGATATCACTCAGGTAGGCACTGTTTTAATTATGAAACCACGATTAAACAACACTTACTTACTTTTTATGTTAAGTAAAAAAACCTATGAAGTAGGTCAGTATGACTTGCCACCTTCACCCTGTAATTTCGTCATTACTAGCCTCGGTACTCGCGAGCAAGTAAGCTAGTCTAATTATCATTAAAACGACATTATCTCCGTAATGCAGGACAACTTACAAATATGCAATTAATTTCTGAAGCAGGTAGTTTCGTTTTGCATAGTTTTGCTAGTTTAGTGTAGTCATCCCCTTTTCTTTATAGCCAGTTTTCTAAAAACTTGATGTTTAAACGTGATGGCAAAATACTTCTCACCTCCCTGACCCTGGATCAGTTTTTCAGCCATATGCATAGATGTAACAAATATATAAGAGTGTGTTTAAGTAGTGTGCGTGCGTGCCTGCGTGTGTGCGTTTTTGAATATAATATAATACTGGTTTCTTTTCTTCTCAGTGTGATGCTCAAAAACATGTTACTAAAATCAAACTGTAGTTCAGTAGTTGTACCATCTCATTTATAAAATATATGCAGTGTAACAAAACGATACAGAACATGAAAACAGAAGGACGTTTTGAAACCCCAAATTCAGGGGGCTTATGCATCAAGCATGTCAGAGTAGGACTGCTGATCTACAATCTTATCATTAGTCATTACAACATCGGGTTGGGAATAATGCATGTCGGTGGGTTGAGTGCCCTGGTGCACAGAGCTGTTGAGGACTGTATATGGTTCATGACGGTCACGTGGTGGTTAATTACTTTGCGGTCGTAGGGCTCCCCTCGTAACATCTCCGGGGCCATCCAAAAGGCGGAGCCCACCAGGGACAGCTTCCTCTCTACGTCTTTAGCGGGCAGCTCCACCACCTCCCGGGCGAGCCCAAAATCAGTCACCAGGGCCTCCCTGCCTCGCGGCGTCACCCTAATCAGGCAGTTCTGGAGGAGTGGACAGACAGACAGACAGACTGATGGCCTGATCACAGGTTTTCTTTTAAATGACATTACATTACAGGCGTTTAGCAGCCGCTCTTACCCAGAGTGACTTACACAGTTTATATTTCTTTATACACAATCCATTTATACTTTACTGAAGCATATTTTACTGAAGCAATTCAGGTTGAGTACCTTTGCTCAAGGGTACAGCGGCAGTGCCCCACCTGGAAATCGAACCTGCAACCTCTGAGTTACAAGCGTAAATAAATATTATACTGAACTTTTTTCCCAATTTGGAATGCCTCGTCCCCATCCTGTCACGATGACACACAAACGTGTCTGCAGGCCACTAACACAGGCAGGGTTTGAAACCAGAACATGGGATGCATCACTAGCAGACCTGAGGCCACTACTTTATATGAAATACCGTAACCCCTTTAAATGCCAGTGACATTCATGCGGATTGTTGACAGTTTCATTTTCACCAATATTCCAAACGAAAATCCTCATGTGACTGTACAGTTTGGTTAGTAACATTGTTTTGTTGAAAATTCTCAGGGAGCTGCAGGAGCATTTTAGATTTTTTTTTCCAGCAACTAAAGAGTTAAAGTATTTCAAGTACATGTTGGAGCCCCTTGTCTGAGCACTGTTTCTGCACTCAATGGCCTGTGGTTTCAATGCACGCAGCTCGGTTCAATAAAACCAGTACAAGGCAGTGCGATTCAGAGACAAAAGAAGACAGAAAATAAAGCACATTCCAAGGTTAATCTGAGGGTTCGAAAAAAAGCATTATTTTTCCCTAAAGATGACTGTGGTGGTTTATATTGAACCCTTCAATCCCCCTCTGTCATATTTCCCTCTGTTGTCATTGAATTGATCTGCCAGAAGGGGGCAGTGCATCTTAACCCAATCTAAACTCTCAGCATTACACTGTCTGCTGCCGACCTCTGCACCCCCACCCCCTGCCCTTTCTCGCCCTCCCTCTATGATATAATTTAAAGAACCTGGTTTTGTCTTTACAGGTACAGTAGATGAAAAACACACTGATTCATCGCTCACGTATGATTACTAAATTGCCAGCTGTGATTACATAAGGGCTGCCTGGAGGGCATGAGAGGGGGAGGAAGAAGGAGAGAGAAGAGAAGTGCTGGATGTTCACTGTGCCACAGTCCAGCTTAACACCAGCACCATGATGCAGTCATTCTGGTGGTTGCATTAGAGCCCACACTGACTGACCCCTGGATGAAGCAGCCATTCAGTAATTGCCCCAGCTGGGTGAAGTCTCCCATCGTCACCCTCTGGTCCTGATGAATTATTCAGGGCTGACTGGAGCCTCTGTAAATGAGCCACAGGGCAGGTAAACCACCCACCGCTCCAGTATCCCCCCCACACACACACACACACACACAGACACACAAACATCCGTTCCATCCTTCCAGCGCCTAAACGGCCTCGGTGCTCACTGTCTGAGGGGGGCGGGTGCTGCCGGCGACCACAGGCAGAAAGGGGCGACCGTCACCATGGGAACCATGGAACTAACATGCAGAGGAACGAGGCGTTGCTCCCGCGAGAGAAAAAAGGAAAAAAAGAAAGAAAAGAAATAGAGATAGAAAAGAAAGCTGGCTGACAAAAGGGCATATGGTTTCTGCGTCTGTTTCCCATTACGCTGGGAGGCCGCTGCCTCTGCAACTTCCATTCGGCGGTAGCCTGTGATTACGAGGCTATCTGGGGATCTCTACAAACCCCCACCTCACCCCACCACACCTCAAAACCCCTCCCACACACGAAATTTTGCCGAATTCCTGCCAAGGCCTGCAAGAGGTTCTGAGTGCAGGACTGGGTTTGGGTTGAGTTCAGGTCAGAGAACAGGGGTGTGGGATTGGAAGGCGGGGAAACGGTGGTCTTCTGTGTGAGTTTTAAGGAAATGCATGAATCCCTCGGAGAACAATCGTGGAAGTCATATCTGCGTCATTTTAAATTAGCAAAGCAATCAAAACAAAACCGCAATGATGTTATTTTTTCCTGCTACTGTTTCTTCCCACTCCAGTCCGAAGTCTTTTAACCAGAGGGCTGTGGATTCAAATCCTTCATGCAGCCCTGCCTTTGTACATTTAAGTAAGACACATTTAGCCTGAAATGCCTCAGCAAACACTGTTGTATAAATGGGTCAATTTTACATGCGTAAGGAACAAGATGCATTACAAGAATTTAGCAGACGCTCTTGTCCAGAGCGACTTAGTTTACATACAATCCATTTATACAGCTGGATATTTACTGAAGAAATTCAGGTTAAGTACCTTGCTCAACGGTACAACGACAGTACCCCACCTGGGAATTGAACTTGCAATAAGCTGTTACCCTGGATGAGGAATTTGCTGAGCTGATTAATACAAAGTAATATTATGATGAATCCAGTGATAGTAGTCTCAACATGTACCGTTTGTTTCACGGCCACAAACCTTTATGAGGCTCTGTTCAGCCTATTCTGCTCAAATTGAGTACACAACACCATCTGTATCTGCTGTTCCAAGAATATGGCCCCTTAAAACATCCAGGGCAAAGAAAAACAGACTCGCCCCACAAAGGAACACCCCTGCTGTCGATGAAGACATCATCCGCAGTGATTACTGCCTCCTGTCTTCGAAACATCAAATCTTTGGGCCCAGTAAATGAAGTGCTCCTCCCTCAGACAGCATGTTTCTGCCCTACACGTCAGTGAGCAGTCATTAGCTTCCGCTCACACCATTCGCTTTCAAACAGGTGGTGAGTGGGTAGATCCTGGGCTCTTGATTTGTGGGTGGGTGCATGTGCATGCATATGTGTATATGCATGTGTGTGTGCATGTGTGTATCAGTGTGTGTGCGCATGAGGTGTGGGAGTGTGTTTGTGCACGTGCATATCAGTATGTGTGTGTGTGTGTGTGCATGTGCATATCAGTGTGTGCACACGCTTGTGTGTGCAAGTGTGTGTGTGCACATGTGCATCTGTGTGTGCATGTGTGTATGTGCGTGCAAGTGTGTGAATATGTGTGTGTGGGGATTATTAACATTGACCCTATAGTTCCCAGGCAAAGCAGAGTGACTGTTTGCGTCTGTGCGGAATGGCACCCTTTAGAACAGGAGCTCATTAGCATGACAATAATGGTGACCTTCCAGCCCGGTCTCCCTGCATTCACACAGAAGGCTCAGCCTACACCTCCCTACATCCTGGCAACCAGGAGAGCTCTCATAGATGAGCTCATCTAGAGATTTTCACTACATGAGAGGGAGGAGAGAGTAGAGAAAGGGAGAGAGAGAGAGAGAGAGAGAGAGAGTACATTAACTAAATGTTAATGTAGTTGTTAGCTATCCTTTATACTTACTGTACCATTTTATGTTATCTTATTTATTTACTATTCTTATCTATGTATTACTCTTTTTATATGACTATTATAATTGTTGTTATGTTTGTACATCAGACAACATCAGATAAACAACTTGTTAAAGCCTTATGGGTCTTTCACACCGAAAGCGCAGTAGTGCAATAATTGCAATTATTGCGGCTATCCCTTTGTTGTTTTTAATGGAGAGAAGCACGCAGAAGCACACTAGCTGAATATATAGCGATGCAACGCATCAAAGTTCAGCCTAACTTTCATCGATGCGCTTGATGACGTGGATGTAACCGACCAATCACTGATGAATTCAGAAGCACAAAATATCTTTAAAAGATGGCAGACAGTATACCAATAGAAAAGTCTGAAAGGTAAATGCATATTCTTGTAATAATATCTACTTTAATAAATACTACAGGTTTATTTCAAATATAGTACTGATCTTTGACTTATCCTGAGATTGGCTAGCTCAACCATGAGCTCATAACTGGTCAGAATGGTAAAATAGAGGTCCGACAGAAAGTTATCTGTGGATGTTGCTTTCTGTGTGACGGTAAAGACCACCCACCTTCTCTTGAGTGACAACATTTTCTGAGCTTGTCCTTGCAGAAAGTCATTTTTTTCTTTATATGGGTGGTCGGTCTGAAATGGGCTTTATGCATGAAAACCCTAGTATATACCATGCACAGTAACATAGCAGCAAAGGGTTCAAGCTGTTTTATAGATCAGCAGCGAGGTAGTTAAGTCGCACAGAAGGAACGTTGCTCACTAGTGCAGTAACCCAGCTGTGCAGTAGCTAGTGCTCTAGCTCAGTATTGCCGTAGTGCATTAACAGTAGGGCAGTAGCACTGTAGAGCAGTACTGAGTTATGGCAATAAATACAGTGGGACAGCAGCCAAAGCCTTTAACGCAATAAGGATAACACGTTATGGGAAGATTAATTGCCATGCAGACCATTGCATGAGAAGGTAAGAGGCAGAGCCGGAACTTATTCTGAAATCAGAGGAATGCTGACGCCGTGTGACAGGACCTCAGCACAATGACAGCACTCATCCTTGGCCACAGCCGGTATGTGCGGCACGCCCGCCGGTTCTCGCATTCCGTCCCATCCCCTTCCAGGGGACAGAGTCCAAGAGCGGAGTAACCAGACAAAAATGAGAGTTTTTTTCACTTCTGTACGTACCGCCCGCTGTGTACCGCAAACGCAAATCTCCCCCTAAACAGACTGGACTGTTAACCAAGCGAAACTGCTGTGGCATCATGAACAAAATGGAGCGAAAGTTGAAACCCTATGGTGGTTTTGGTGTGGCAACCCTTTTTAAGGCAAGTGCTATTCTGAAGAAAGGGATTGGTCTCTCTGAGCAGAATGGCAACCTTTCTATCTCTCTCTCTCTCTCTCTCTCTCTCTCTCTCTCTCTCTCTCTCTCTCTCTTGCTGAGTCCCATGGGGCCTACCTTGGAGTTGAGGTCCCTGTGGTAGATGTTCTTGTAGTGCAGGTAGATCATCCCCCGCGTGATGTCACACGCCAGGTGCACCTTCTCACGCCAGCAGAGCGACACGTCCTTCCTGGCCAGGAGCTCCTCCAGGCAACCCCCGCTTACGTACTGCAGGAGAGAAGATACCTTATGAGTTTCCCCACCCTTCTCAGCACGGCCATGTCCCCCACCACCACCCCACCCTGTTCCACCAATCTGCTCTACCCTGACTGAGCCTAATTCACTTTCTGAGCTCCACAAAGCATTGACGTGACTTTTTAAGCACCTCAGTAAGAGGGGTCCTGTGTTCCTATGGAAGGTTATGCCAAATTACCACCAAACCTACTACTACCATAAGCCTTCTAAACCTACTGTCTCACCACACCTTGAGCAGAAATCTTTGGGGCTTCTTTTCTCGGATTTGTTTGAGATTATCTGCGATGTAGAGGTGGCGGGAAAAATGTCTGCCATCCCCTGCAGGGACTTTATTGGTGACGTACGATCACATTATTACTCTCAAACCATCCTGTCTCTTCCCCTCATGGTTCCAAAAAACGCTGAAGCCTGGCCATGTCTTACACTGTGGGTCCTGTTTCATCCAATCAGAGGAGATGTCATAGAGCGGAAACTCACCTCCAATATTGGGTAGAGCTTATCCTCCTTCACACAGATTCCTAGATACCTACAATTGAAAGTAACAGAAACAAATGGCTTCAGATACGAGTTTGTTCTCCACCGTGTCGCACTTCCATCGCTCTCGTGGGAGGACAGCCCCTGGCATCTGGAATTAAGTCCTCCCTTACACACTTGTTGACAAATCACATTCAGAAAGATTGTGATTGTAGAAACCTGCCTAAAATAGATACAGTGCCCCTTTAAAGTCAACACCCCAGAAAGTTTGAGAATTTCTTTTCACTTGGAAGTTGTAGGTAAAATGTGTAAATAAAGGTAGAAAAAGTCTGATCTGATATGTTTTAATTTCAGGCTGTAAAGCAACAAAAGGTGACATTTTGGAGAAATGACTTTGGAGAGTGTAGACTTCAAATGGGCAATGTATATTAACTTAAGAACTGGGCTGATTTAAGAGTTCACGAGGCCAGCCGTGCAAGGCAAGCCAGGGCTGGTGCTGGGGTTGGGGCTGGGGCGTTTTGTGTGTTTCAGAGACCTGTTCCTCTGCATATCACAAACTTGTATCTAAACAGGAATCTGTGAAGATCTTGTTCCAGACCAGAAAAATAACAACCCAAGAGAATGAGAGTTACTAAATATGTAGCGTCAATTACAATTTTCTTCTATCCTCTACAGCAGGGCTCTTCAACCCTGGTGCTGGAGGGCCGCAGGGTGTGCTGGTCTCCATGGCTACTCAGCAGTAAAAGCAGTTGATTACATGATTAACTCACTTCACCTGGTTTCTTGGGAAATGGATGATGATTTTAAGGTGAAAGCTAAAACCAGCATGTCCTCCAGGGCCAGGGTTGAAGATCTCTGCTCTACATGAAGTTGATGTGATTACCAGCACGGTTGTCAGCCCCATGGTGTTTGCCTTCACCCCACCCAAAACCCACAAACACACAAAAGCCTGTGTGTGTTCTAGTGTAACTCGCGTTATTAAAGGGCACCTCTGTGCCAGGTACCTACTGGATTCGTCTTACTTCCATCAGTAGCCCAGTGCACATTAAACTCATTAAAGCGCATATTGTGTGCAGAATGATAAGGGGTTGCTTGTGTCCTTGCCTAATCCCTATTTGAAAATGCCACAGTGTAGTTTGCCTGGACAAACAGTGTTGTCCTGAGCCATTCAGCAATCACTAACACCGGGGCTGACTGCACAGAGGTGACTCTCTGACTTAGCATTCTGTCATTATCTTACTCACATATTGACTGTACACTTATTGTACTTACTGTACCACCAGTGTACCCTTCCCTCGGTCTCAATTTATAATTAATAATAATTTGGTGCCAACGGTTAGCTATTGTTGGATATTATTAGACAATTTTACAGGTGGGCATCTGGTACGTGGCTATTACCCCCTACAATTACATTTCATACTTTGTTTAAATGCAGATTATTTGTAATAAATATATAGAGTGCTACTGTGCACTCACTTCTGGTGCTTGTAGTTATCATGGTAACTTGCGCTTGGTGTTGTTTGCCATAATGGCTATTGTTAGTCACTTTGGACTAACAGGTCTGACACATCAACACTGTATGTGTGAAAGTGAATGTGTTCAGCAGGCTTGCATTTTCACACTACCTACGTATTTACATTCAGGCATTGAGCAGATATTCTTATCGAGAGCATCTTACAAGCGAGCACATATAACCAGGCATACAAGGCTGAAGGTAACTCTGTGTTGAGGACTTTTCTCTAAAGTACAACAGCAAAAAAAACTGGGATTCAAGCCCCCATTACAAGTCAAGTCCCAGGGAATCCGTGACACCGCATTAATATTTGAAACAGTCTTGAAATGGTTTTTGAAGAGGGTCAAAGTTTCAGCCCCTGTCCCAGCCAGTTCCACAGCAGGCATAGACCATTAAGGTGGGGGGATACATTACAGTCATAAACTCGGGCCAAACGCGATCGTTTACGCGAGAGAGAAGATTGTGAAGACAGACTGGAGGACGGTGGAATTAATAATTGATGGGTGTTAAAAGGGGGCTCGTCTGGCGATGTTAGGGGTGTGAAAGATGGGTGTTAAAAAGGGGGCTCGCCTGGCGATGCTTGGGGTGTAAGAGACGGGTGTTAGAAAGGGGACTTGCCTGACGATGTTGGGGTGTGAGAGTTTCTGTAGGAGGCTGATCTCTCTCACAATGCTGTCCTGGTCCACGTCGTTTTTGTAGATCTTCACCACCATCACCTTCCTTGTCGTGCTGTGCATCACCTGACCAATGGGAAGGGGGGGTGGGACAATGTTTATGCTTCATGTCAACACCTTCTTCCAGCGATGGGAGAGTGAGGCGTTGTGAATCCCGTAATGGGTGGAGCCATCGTGCACTGTCAATCACTGACTTGTACGAACCAATCAAATCCTTGCATTTAAAAACAAAACACTCACGCCAGAGCGAGCGATTGGTTCAAAGCAGTGAGTCACCGATAACACATGACGATGCCACCAGTTTTGTGGTTCATGAAACCTCACAATCCCATCACAACTTCACATCCATCAACAATTACTGCTTGCCCCTAAAGGTTTGAGAAAAGACTCATGCTTTCTCTCAATGGCAAATCAATTAAATCACCAAACTGTCTCTGTGAAGAGAACACTTGCATTACATTTTAAGTATATTTAGTATAGTATATTTAGTTAAGTCAAAGTTAAGGATAGATGTTGATTGGATCTAGGCCATTATCTGTTACAGGATGCCTTAGGGGTTTGGTTCGTTCGTCATTTCACTCTAGACCGGGAATGTCAAACTCCAGTCCTGAAGGGCAGTGGTGTGTGCAGGTTTTTTGGGTTCCTTTTCAGCGGCCAATTTAGGCCTTGGAAACAGCAGACATTGTGGGCCTCCAGGGCTCATGGCCTGCTCATCGGTTTAAGAGGAGTGTGAGAGTCTGAGAGGAGTGTGCCCTTTTGTGTCGTGTCGGGAGGCATGCGATTCACACACACCTGGGCCGGGACTGTGAGAACCTTCACGCCGAGCCCATGTCTCCATTCAGCCATTTCTCAACAATGAACGAGATCTTTATCTAAAAAGGGTTCCAGTTTGATACAAAAATGGCATGAGAATGCCAACAGAATCATGACTTGGCCTGCCTGGGCAATACCTCACGCCAGAATGAGCGTTTTCTCAAGCAAGCATGGCGTCTGTCTCTGTGACCACATTGCATTGCTTCTCTTTACGCAAGGTCTTCTCTCGTCAAGTGCCAACCTCCCACCCACAGATTAATTCCCTCTTAAACTGTGGGCAACTAAAAAACACTGAATAAGCATTGAAGTATACACCTATACAAAAAGGCCCCCCAAAAAACAAAAGTGGTCATGGGGGGGATACTGAGGTAGACACTGAATGGTCTACAAATGGAGGAACATTCCAGACATTCACTGGCTTCCCAGTCTCAACTCACGCAGAGTCATTTCACAGAATTCCTAACAAAGCTGACATATTTTTAATAACACGTCTTTAAAGAACTTCCCCCTCTTTCACTTTCTCTCTAAATCTGAATGTGCAGTGGTGCTACTGCGGGGTGCAGTGTGGGACGTCTTACTGCACAGTGAAATATTTAGCTTGGTGGGGGGGGACTCATTTAGGCGGCAGTTCACTCTCAGCGGGATGTTGACAGGCCACATTTTCCTTTTTTATTGCTCCCCACTCCATTACATTTCAAACATGGTGTCCATAGCTCCTTTGACTTCAAAACACTACTGTTACTGTTCCCTCTCATCAACCTCAAAACACACCCTCTGCCTCAGACACACACCCGTATGACATCAGGGACACAGAGAGACTTTTCTTTTTGATTTTGATGAGAAATGGGGACCAGGTGTCATGGGTACAGTTTCTTGACATGTAGCAATTTTCTGGTTTTCATGCTCCCTGTCCTTATCTTCCCTGTCAACCTATCCTGCTCCAAGATGTTGGCATAACAGCCTGGCAACAGTTTGCAATGCCACGGTAGAGTTTCCACTGTAAAAACACCATGCAACACGTTGAGAGGCCCAGTACCTTGTAGACTTTGGAGAAGAACCCGCTCCCGATGAGCTCGGCGGTGAAGTTCTCCCAGAACTCCAGCTTGCGGACGGCGGTGCGCAGCTTCTGCCACCGGTCCACGTGGTAGTAGGTGTCGGATGATTCTCCGTACAGCGTGGGGCTGCTGGGCTCCGAGGACAGGTCTACTTCACACATCCTGGAGATATCGGCTGGAGAACACAGACGGAAACGCGAGGTGAGCCTTCCAATGTGTGTCACCTCTCGACCAATCACGAGCCCTCATCATTCACCCTCCCTCTGCCCACCAATCCACACCTCAATACCCTCTTTACCTGAAAACCAATCATGAAGAATCTCAGGAAAAAGGGTACCAAAATATTTACATTACATTACCAAAATGCTTTAATTTACAGAGTACCACTGGCTCTGTTAAAAATAATCAACAGAAATGCATAAATATAATTCTGTAATTGGCTGAATAACCTCTCAGGCAATAGCAGCACCTCACTGCGAGAAGGTATGTAGGTATATTATTATAGGAAAGGAGTATGCACTAAACCATGAGTTCACACTCGCTATCTCTCCATTAGTAACTGACAAAAAATAGATTTCCTGTACTAAATTAAGCAGGGTGAGGACGAATGAGGAGATCTGTAAACCGCAGAATGGAGGAATTAAAAAGGCAGCGTAGGTGAGCGGGCTGGCATGAAGAGAGGGAGCGCGCCATTTTTTTCACCCTTGAAAAACAGGAAGGAGTCGAGCGCACAAAAGGGAGCTGCTCTTCAGATAAAACAAACAACAGAAGGGGCTATAAACAGGTCTATTTAGTAACATGCTTTAGAAAAAAAACAACGCAATCCCTTTGAAATGAAAGTGTCTCGGTTGCTAGCAAACAGGGAAAGAATCCTATTTGAAAGTGAAATGTCTGCTTTTGCAAATCCAGGCATGAAGGACACGTTTCCTCTGCTCACGAAAATGCAAATAAGAAAGCAATATACAGTATGCATTTCCTTGATATAAAAGCAGCTAATGTTTCATTTAGAGACTACTGGAAACCTGATGTACACTTTAATTGATTGCCTTGCTTAATTCCTTTATTCACAACATTCACTTTTTTTAGTTTGTAATTTGATTAATGAATATAAATTCAGACTCACAACTTGACACTTGACCCACAGATAGGGATGAGAGAAGCTTAAAGGTTTACAGACGACTGAGGAGACTCTCCTTATCATCACATACCAAAATGATCAAAAACACCTACATATCCAATCTCTGACAGGAAGTTGTAGCTCAGCAGGAAAACACCAACAGGATGTGAGAGGCCCGCAGTTTATCACACCTTACGGTTGGCTGCAGTGTGGCAGCTAAACTTCCAGCCGCCCTAAACTGTGCATCAACAAGTGTACTGTTACACAAGCCCAGTTCTAAGTATCAGACTCTAAAACTCAGCCAGCTGGGACATATCAAGTTCATTCAAATCAGGACAATTTCGCACAACAGCACTTTAAACTGAATTCACTTTTTTTTTTTTTAACACTTTCATGTTTATTGGGTTTTTGCTGTGGTATATCACATATACAGTAATACAAGAGAACAGAAAAGGGTACAAAATAGGATAAAAAATTAAATATGGAAAACAATAGAATACAAATAAAAACACATCAAAACAGTCATGGTTACAAGTAGAGTCCGACCGCAATATCCGTCCACCTTGTCCTTAAAAGGGCGTATACAAATCTAGTATCTTGAATTTATGTATCGGTTGATCTGTGATGAGCATTTTCTACAGTATCATCATGATAAGTCATCCATTTCTTCCATTTACTAACAAACACATTTTCTTTTACTCTGAGCTGGTATGCCATTTTTTCCATTGTACAAATCTCTTTACAATTTCTAATCATTGTCTTATAGTAGGGGGTTCAATCTTACACCAGTTTCTTGTTATTGCTTTCTTATTTGCGATCAATAAGATTTTGGTTAGATATCTGTCCTCGCCAATGACATAATCGTTAATATTTCCGAGGTACATAACTTTGCATTCTTTAGGTATTGTGAATCCCAGAATGTGTTCCATTATGACATGCACATTTTCCCCAAATGAGTACAATTTTTGGCATTCCCAAAATATATGTGTGGTTTGCTTCTCTATTCCCACATGCCCACCAACATGGTTGTTGTGCACCAGTTTGTTTACTCTTTATTTTAGGTGTAATGAAATAACGGGTCTGATTTTTCCATCCAAATTCCCTCCATGTTCCCGAGTTTGCAGTGGTGTGTTGTGTTTTGCACATGTTAATCCATTCTTCCATTGTAATGTCAGTGTTAAGTTCCTTCTCCCATTTCTCCTTAATGTACATGGTAGGGGCGGCTTCACATTCTCTTAAATTTTGGTATAATATCGAAATTGCCTTGGGTGTTGTCCCCCCTTTGTACATCTGCATCATTACACCAAGCAGTCCTTTGAGGTTTTTACATTTTGTATTTCCTTTATAAAATAGTCCCTCAACTGTAGGTATCTAAAAAAGTCTTCATTTTCTAGTCCATATGATTCTTTCAAACCCTGGAAACTCATTATGTTTCCATTCTTAATTACTGTGCACATTGCTGTGATCCACTTTCTCTCCCAATTTCTGAAGCCCTGGTCACTCAAACCTGGTTTAAATCTATCATCATAAGTAATCCAGCTTAACAGTCTCGCTTCCCTTTCTAATTTGTATTTTTTAATTAGATCAGACCAGATATTCAGTGTGTGGGAACTAATGAGTCTTGTAGTAACTTTATTTGTTTTGTATTACCAATTAGAGACTGGATTGGAACACTTGCTACAGTCCTCTCAATTTCCTTCCACTTTGCGCTGTAGCCTTTCTCACACCATTTGATGATTGGTCTGAGTTGTGCTGCATGATAATAATCTTTTAAGTTTGGGAGTGCCATACCTCCCTTATCCTTTGTCAATTATAATGTACTATACTTTATTTGTGGTTTTTTACCATTCCAAATAAATCTGGAGATTTTATACTTTTCTTGGGGAATCTTAATAGGGAGTGCTTGGAACAAATATAACAGCCTAGGAAGGATATTCATTTTAATCATTTCGATTCTTGAATTGAGATTTAATGTCAAGGTAAACCATCTCTCTATATCCCTGTTAATCTGAATTCACTTTCAAGTTCACTTTTTCACTATTATTTTATAATGAATTATAACAAGAAAATGATCATTTTAACAATTCCAAACACCAAATGGCTAAACCTATAACTAAGATAAGAACTAATATAATATCTAATATCTATAACTAAGAGAAATCACCGATCAGTATTTATTTGTATTTTCTTCTCATTCAGAGAAGAGCTTTGTAAACAAGCAGGAACAGCTCTCTTTTGTCTGACGTTATTCTGCGTGATTGAGTCACTGGCTTAGTGTGTGTTTCCCTTCATTGTGCACTTCACGCAGAATCATTAATGGCTCGGGTCTGCATGCCCCAGAGCAGCTCAGAGCCATTCTGTTTCCGCTCCTGCGGCCTACATCGAAAAAGACGACCGCTTTGTGTCCCATCGGACAACGGCAACGCTTCAGCCTCTGGAGCTGGGGGGGTAGGGGCGGTGGAAAGCACCGACCAGCACGCTGACACAATTGGCAGGCCTCTGTCAATCGAAGGGGGGGTGGTCTCAACTACTGTATTCATCACAGGATAGATAAATAAACATGAAACAAGATCAACCTCATACGCAAAGCCTCTCCCCTCAAACGATTCTTTGTTTCCGGGAGGTTGTAGGTCATAGCCCATTAACCGAGAGGCACGGAGTGATAAAATTCATTCGTCTTCTCTTAAAAAGTTTAAAACTCAACACTCACATCCATCAACCACTCCACCCCCAACCCCCCGGTTTCAGACAGTGTTTGTGTGTGTGTGTGTGTGTGTGTGTCCATGTGCACATGTTGTCAGACTTTCATTCAATTCGTTTTCTATGCATGCGCTGTGCAACAACACACCTGTTATTGTTTAAATCAAATTGAGGTGAGTTGCATTTGTCTGATTAACCTGATTCAATATCACTCTTGGGCAAAGACATTTTCTTAATTTAACTAAGCGCTCTGTGCACTGCCATTAAATACAGTATGTTACAATATACACAATACATTAAAAAGTATCATATAACTAGATTCATAAGACATGGATGACCTGCATGATGGTTTATTGTATGTGGAAAATGCAGACCATAGTAACTTCCTGGAAAATGTGTTCTCAGGGGAACGCTGTGCGAGTTACACAGCGTGTGAAAGAGAATTTTAGGGTAACTCCGGGGTATGAAATTTGTACCTTCCAGTGGTGGGCCGTCAGGGCCTGCAAGGCCTTCTCTGCTGGCCTAAAAAATATCTGAATCACAGACTGATGTTAATTATATTTTGTCCATGAATACTTATTAAATAATTCCAAATGGTCTGTTCGCTTCCTTTCATAGCTGTTCCCCTGGTTGCGCTGCATCCAGACGTGTATTTTCATATTAAAGCATTTAACCAATCACATTTCAGCCATCATTTGTTGCCAGGGTTGAAGAAATCTGCCTGGAGGCCTTCACAATCAGTTCTGCAGGCCCTGTAGCATAAAATAAGTGTTGATCAAACTGTTGCTTCAACCAATCAGATTTTGAGTTGGGGACACGAAGGCCTTCTAGAAGGCCTAGGTAACGTCAGCGTATTCACACCCTTTGATTGGATAGTCAGAGAGTGTCTGACTATGATGTAATGTGATTGGTTAAATGCTTTAATATGAAAATACACGTCTGGATGCAGCGCAACCAGGGAACAGCTATGAAAGGAAGCGAACAGACCATTTGGAATTATTTAATAAGTATTCATGGACAAAATATAATTAACATCAGTCTGTGATTCAGACATTTGAGCGGACATTTTCAGCCCTAAGCGAATTAAAACTTATGCCAGAAATACGACAGGGCAGGCTCGACTTTCAGCATTAGCTTCGATGGTGATAGAAAATGACTTCTTTATGGAACTGAAACACACGGATAATCTGTACGACAGAGTAATTGAACTCTTTTGAGGAAAGAAAGGAGGATGGATTTTGTGTACAAATAATAAGGATTTTTGGTGAGTAAAATGTTGCTATTTTCCTAAATAATATTGCAATTTTATGAGGTTATTATTATTGATGCTTTTTTATGTGTGTCGCAGCTGTAGCACCCCGGTTTGTTTCTTCAGTAAAGGCATTTATTCTGGATACACAAGTTATCTATCTGCGATGCAATGGCAACGGTGTCGGTTTGGTTTGTTTTTGCACTTTGTTTATTTATCTTTCTTCAGTCATGTTTCATGAGAGAGAATGACAGCGATAGAGACGAGAGAGAATGACAGCGATAGTTAGAAGCGTGAGATAATTAGTGATTAGTAGTGTTAGTAATTTAATCTAAATCCCTAATGTTAGTAGATTAGTTGGTTAGTACTATATACATCTAACTAATATATACAAAGTGTAATTAGAAAGTAAGAAGGAAGTAAAGCGAGATTAGAAACGAAGACGGAAAAACCGAAACATAGAATTTCCCGAAGTGCATGACAGAACGAGAATGAAACATGACTGAAGAAAGATAAATAAACAAAGTGCAAAAACAAACCGAACAGACACTCAAAACATAACAATAAGATAGCTTTTATAGCCATAAAATAGTTATTGAGGGGTGGATTGATTCAGACGGAGCACTACTGAAGGCCTAGGTGTGAAATGCACGGCCTGCCACTGGTACCTTCAATATTGATGAGTACACGGTTTGTGCCATTGATTGTCATAATTCCAGCTAGCATTGTCTACTTGTTGTTGCTTGTTACATCATGTTTACATGTGTTTTTGTTATTGTCCAATGTCTCATTTTTTAATATTGTGGTCTACTGATGTCTTATATTCCTAGCTGTAATGGCTGTAGTGTTTGATTTTTGAAAGCATTGCCACATGACAAAATTCTCCACTGGGAATAGTAATCTATCATTGTGTCTATCAATATCTGTCTCTGTTTTATCCAACTATTTATCCATATATCTATCTGTCTGCCTACCTACCAAATCTATCTTTCCATCTATCTGTTTATCAATCAATCTGTGGAGCTGTCTGTCTATCTCTCTATTTGCCATATCTATCTATCTATCCATCCATGAATCCACTGCCGTTAGTCGCAGGGGGAGCTCTGAGCCTAGCAATCAGAGGGAAAACCGCTGTTTGAAGCGAAGTAGCTTCCCTTCCCACGGCGAGTGGCGTTTTTGCCAAAGGGCATAAGAATATGACTATCCTCGCGCTCCAGCTTCTCACCTCCATCATTCTCCTGTACTGGGAATCCCACAAAAGCCTCTGACGTAAACCCCAAGGACGAGGACCAGCTCAGCAGCGGCTTCACGAGTTCACACAAGGATGCAGCTATTTCCAAACGCCACACCTCAACGGTGTGAACGAGTGCGAACAGGGGTGATCTACGCTTTTCTTTTGGAATGGTGGAGGGGGGCAGGGGGGGATGTGGGCCAAATGCCATCACAATGTTTGCCGCCTATAGGTGTCTCACGGTTGACTCAGAGGTGAAATCGCATCAAAAAGGCGTCGTCACCAGACACGACCTACAGACTTTACACCTACATGTGAGGGATACATTCTTACGGTAAAGACCCTGCGTAATGCTTGCTCAAGAAGGCTTGTTTGGAAAGCAATGTGGTCATGCACAAGGCAAAACCACAACCAGCCTTTCAATTTGCCCACTTCAACATAGTTTTGTACTGTAATCAGCGGGCAGCAGATAACTAAAATCATTAAAAACATATGGTTTTCTAAAGCTGGGTTACATAAGAGAAACCGTTGATGGGTCTGAACGGCTATAAAAAGACACTGTGCAGTCCGCCAGCCCTACAAACAGGCTGTACTATTTGTAATGCTTTGGAAATGAAATGTTCCGCTTTCTGTCGATACTTTCCGACCCTCTGGCCAGTAATCTATGAATGGTCATGGACGCTCTGTAAAAAGCAACAGAACCACCACATCAATGGATGTTTTTGTGACTGTTCTATTCTGGTCGCTGATCTATCAGGTTTCTGCCTTGGCCAGCATTTAGCTCTGGGAAAATAATGTAGAGCGCTTCCCCTTCTGAAGATCAGATTGCACAGAGACACTGGACACTGTCTGCACAGAGACAGTGACCATGTCTGCATCTGCACAGAGACAGTGACCATGTCTGCATCTGCACAGAGACAGTGACCATGTCTGCATCTGCACAGAGACAGTGACCATGTCTGCACAAAGACAGTGACCATGTCTGCACAGAAACAGTGACCATGTCTGCACAAAGACAGTGACCATATCTGCACAGAGACAGTGACCATGTCCATGTCTGCACAGAGACAGTGACCATGTCTGCATCTGCACAGAGACAGTGACCATGTCTGCACAGAGACAGTGACCATGTCTGCACAGAGACAGTGACCATGTCTGCATCTGCACAGAGACAGTGACCATGTCTGTACAGAGACAGTGACCATGTCTGTACAGAGACAGTGACCATGTCTGAGACAGTGACAGTGACAGTGACCATGTCTGCACAGTGACAGTGACCATGTCTGCACAGTGACAGTGACCATGTGACTGTCTGCATCTGCACAGAGACAGTGACCATGTCTGCACAGTGACAGTGACCATGTCTGCACAGTGACAGTGACCATGTCTGTACAGAGACAGTGACCATGTCTGCACAGTGACAGTGACCATGTCTGCACAGTGACAGTGACCATGTCTGCACAGTGACAGTGACCATGTCTGCGTCTGCACAGAGACAGAGACAGTGACCATGTCTGCACAGAGACAGTGACCATGTCTGCTGCACAGAGACAGTGACCATGTCTGCATCTGCACAGAGACAGTGACCATGTCTGCACAGTGACAGTGACCATGTCTGCACAGTGACAGTGACCATGTCTGCACAGTGACAGTGACCATGTCTGCACAGTGACAGTGACCATGTCTGTCTGCACAGTGACAGTGACCATGTCTGCACAGTGAGTGACAGTGACATGTCAGTGACCATGTCTGCACAGAGACAGTGACCATGTCTGCACAGAGACAGTGACCATGTCTGTACAGAGACAGTGACCATGTCTGCACAGAGACAGTGACCATGTCTGTACAGAGACAGTGACCATGTCTGCACAGAGACAGTGACCATGTCTGCACAGAGACAGTGACCATGTCTGCACAGAGACAGTGACCATGTCTGTACAGAGACAGTGACCATGTCTGCACAGAGACAGTGACCATGTTTGTACAGAGACAGTGACCATGTCTGCACAAAGACAGTGACCATGTCTGCACACGCAGTCTGCGTCGACTTAAGGTCCTTAAGCACCAAAGGGTCTGTGCGCTTATCCCGCTGTGAGGTGTGGGGGCGTGGGAGCATGGGGGCTTGAACTCTGTCACACAACAGAGATCACGCAACGTCTGGCTGCAGCATCAGTGCAAATGTTGCAGACCCCCAAGGGGTTTTTCAAAACAACTGACGAGCCCCTGTCCCGTTCAGGGGCTGTGATTGGCTGTCCACATCAGTAGAGGGGGAGGGAAGCCGGCATAAGCACACCATGTATAAGAGTGGCTCTGTGTGTACTGGAGTTACAGTCAACGTCTTGGCTGGTTCCGTTTCGGAGGAGGCGTTTCATTGCCTTTGTCACTGTTGGTCCCAGAACTGCGGTGGCGAGCTCATAGTTCGAGGGGGGGAAAAGAGGGTGTCGTAGAAAGAGGGTGCAGTTGACTACTAAATTGGGAGAAAAATGGGGGGGAAAAATCTGAAAAATTGTAGGCTAATGCTTAAGTAATATGTGCCACAGTCTATCCAGTCAAGGATCTTTGAAGTGAGATTAACTGAGAGAGAGAGAGAGAGAGAGAGATGACCTCTCAGTGGAGTGAGGATTAATATTTCTGCAGGGAACAGCATGTTACATTATTACATAACTAAAACACACAGGACATGGGACCCGGAGCCCGGGGTCAGGCCCACTCACTCTGAAGAGCCGTTTTACCTTTCAGTCAAACTGGAGGACGGGAATTACGGCCGATAAATTCCTGAAAGGCTGGAGGCCTCCTGCTTTTGCGGATCCAGCCCCGTAAAAAAAGGGCAAAACATTTTGAGGAGGAACGCCCGATGCGGTTGGCGTGATGTCGAAAAACAGCCCGCTCTTTAAAAATAGCATCCCTCAGACTCAGGCTCCTGTGTTCTCTGCAGCTGAGGGAGCAGTTGGTTCGGTGGGAATGGGTCTGTGGGAGATGGCTCTGTGGGAGTGGGTCTGTCGGAGTGGATCAGTGGGAGCGAGTCAGTGGGAGTGGGTTAGGGGGCTGCTGTTGCTCAGGGGAAGCAGCTCAGTCACGGTGAACAGGGCCCTGCTCCATCTGCCCTGAAGCTCCTGCGGCTGTGGCCTCATCTTCTGATCTCAACCTCCTCATTATAATCCCGTTATCCACCCCAACCACACTACCAGTGACATAACACTCTACAGGGACGAGTGTGTGTGTGTGTGTGTGTGTGTGTGTGTGAGTGTGTGTGTGCAGAGACGGGTGAGGGGAGGGATCCTTCAGATTTGAACCCCGTCACTTTGTTCCAAGACAGCAACCGTTAATCTATAATGGTTTGTTTTTTGATAGAACAGCACTTTCCCTTAAGACTTTCCCTTGCTGTACTATGGTACAAACTACAGTATGGACACTACTGGACACAGAGAGACAGGGAAATCCCAGATAAATGAGTGAAGCCCAGCCGATGAGTGAAGGTGCAATAAGCGTACGGTGAAATCCACGCCACTCTCACTGTGGCCACGCCAGCCACTGTTTCATGCTCATGCATTTTTCTCCAAGACTCAAGTCATTTTTCTTCAGCTGTGACGATGCAAACCTGACCAACTGGTCCGACCATTGTTCGTTGTGTTTCAGGCACTGGTCAGACTGTGGTGATGTTGAAATGTTGCTCGGTGCATGTTGGTGTGCTGGTTCAATCATATTCATTTCAGTGAAGCACAACTTGGCAGAGATCCGGACGTGCCCCTCCCCCCCGAATAAATTCCCTCCCACTTTCATTCTCACAGTGAACAACAGAGTGGGCAGGGTGGCATTCCTGAGCCTTGCACCAAAGTATTGTGTGTGTGTGTGTGTGTGTGTGTGTGTGTGTGTGTGTGTGTGTGTGTGTGTGTGTGTGCATCTGCAAATGCATGTGTGTGCACATGTAGGAAAAGTGTGTGTGTGTGTGTGTGTTTGTGTGTGTATGTGAGAGCATGTATGCATGCATGTGTACTTGTGTGTGATAGTGTGTACAGATGTGTGCACTAGTATGTTTCTGTTCATGTGCCTGTGGCATGTTTGTGAATGCTTGCATATATATGTATCCGAGACAGACTGCCAAGCAATCAAGGTTTTAAAGACATGATAATCTCTCTCGGCCATGTGACCCCTACTCAATCCCAGAGGCCTCACACACAAACTGCTTTAATGGCACTAATTCTGCCATCCAGGGCAACACAAGAACAGATCCCACCTTGTTTGGGGACGAAAGGCAAAGAAAACCAAGCAAACAAACCAAAATTAAGTGACAAGAGACACAGCGAGTTTGCACAAGATTAGCAGACAACAGGCAGAACAACAGGCAGACGTAAGCGTGTCTGAAGATGGAGCAAAGGGAGCGTCATTCCACATTTACCCCTGATTTATTCTAAATGCAATGCATTAAATACTGCCTTTTTCTTTGCCTTTCTCGACACATTTTTACCCATGACCATGTGTCAGTCTCTGATATTTATGAATGAGAGATGTGTAGTAACTGCTTACATTTGTTTGCTCAATATTTAACTCGGTCGTAGAGGCTGAATACCCCACTAAACTCCTTCTGAAAAGAAGCCTTTTCTTGTCTTGGCGCTGATTGAATTATTCAGTGCGTCATCTAAGATGTCTCTGTCGTGCACCTCTTCCTCCTCATTGTAGGCCAGTAACGATATCGAGCCACAGCTCGTTTTTCCCTGTCACAGTAGCCGTGGTGGCTATTGAGGTCATGGCCCGTGGTTTCCACGCCGGCCCAGGAGGAATGTGGAGCACGGTTGTCCTTTAAAAGACCGGCTCGCTCTCAGGGGGTCAGGCAACTTGAAAGGCAAATATGCCCTTAGACCTTTTCGTTTGTGTGCTTTACAAAATTCTCAGCGCTTTCATAAACACACGTTGATTCATTCCTGCTACCCACTGTTAGGTTTGAGGTATGAAATTGAGTATAACCCTCATTGATTGTTTTATTCTGTTTAAATGTTTTTGTTTTATCTTCATTTCCAGTACACATTTTACACACACACTGTCCACAACAGCCCCCACCTTGTTAGGGCCAAATGGTCACACCAATTCCATTGTTAACTATATACCAAATGGGTGCCTCCGGTGTCACCAGTGTGTTACTTCGCCGGTCCCGCCTTGATTCCATAAAGGGAGCAGATTCCCAACAGCACCGATTGGAGGGAGAATAGGCGTGACACGCAAGCCAGTTTAAGGTGACGCCAACAAGGAGGGAGTGAGATGTCACGAAACCCAAAATGGGTGGAGCTGTCGTACGCTGAACCAATCATTGTGCTGTTCTGCGCGGGGAGCAAATTATTTTGATTGGTACCTGACAGCCAATTGTAGCTCCAACCATTACGGTGTTCATCAAACCTCACTCTCCCATTGCTGGGTGACAGGTGGCTGGAACAAGAACTTCCATACAACACGAGTGCTGCTTTCGCTACAGTCACTCCATTGAAAAGGACATGGGAAATTAGCTGTAATTGGCCTGCAAGCTGGAGCTTTAACCGCCTCGATACAGATCATGGCTTTCAGCACGCAACCATCACATTTTACTCATATATGGAGAATTTGGGGGATTTTTCTCTCTCTTTTCTCTCTTTGGCCAAGGTTCAATCTAACCGCAACAAGCTTTGTCCTTAACCCTGAAGAACTCCATTAATTTGTCATTAACTCGTCATTAATTTAACTCTTACTTGAGTATAAATTCCACTGCCACTACAAAGACTGGAAGCAGGATTGAGCTCATTAAAGCCAGACAGGTCGGTATGTAGGGCTTCTCATATTAAGACAGGGAACACGCCCATGCTTTCAACTGGGTCTTTGTCCTGGGTTACCACATTTACCCTGGAAAAGTGTGCTTCCTCATGAGGTATCTGATTGGCACTTTGCAGAGTGGTGTAATTCAGAGACACACACACTAGCACAACCACCAGAGCCCCTTCAGTCGTAAACATCCAGACATGAAGAAACATTAAAAACACATTTTTTTTAACTATAAAAAATGCATTCTTTTTTTCTTCTTCCCAGAACAGTATTTTCCCTTTAGATGACTTGGCAGCTTTTGATTGGAACGAAGGGTACATTTGCAATGGAAACCTTGGATGGAGGGCCTCGGGTGTGGGTCTGCGTGTTCAGCACAGAGCAGTCTGACCAAAAGTATTGTGATTTCCACACAAATTTCACCAACTCATACTGCTGGTGGGAGACGAGAAGCCCTATGGATGAAAACACTTTCCTTTCTTTCTTTCTTATTTTCTATCTTTTCCCATTCTCCCCATGTTAGGGCAACACAAAACAGTGCTTTTGACCAACACAGATTCCATCTCTGCCAGTGTTTGGCAGCAAAACCAGCTTTCCTCATCAGGGATCAATTGTGGGCTAAATGCTTTCTGCTAACACAATGACTTTTGAGGACAGTGTGGTGTGGGTGGGGGCTCGGGTGGGAGGGGGCTGGAAGTTGTCAGGGAGGTGATACAGGATGTGAAGGGGACACAGTGTTGCTCTGTTCTCACTGACCTTTCTGGCTATTTCACACGAGAGCCTGTCTTTCTCTCGCTCTCTCTCTTTTACTAATAAGCATGGAGGCAGCGTCAAGCCTCGGCGTTAATTAAGACGAGTGGGTCTGCATGTCTGAGAGTGTCGACAGAGGACTCACACAAAGAAATCCACCCAATCAGCCTTCACACAAACACTGGGCGGGAAAACCTGATTATGCTACAAAATAAGTTTCACACTCAAAATATTCAATGACACTTCTCTCTTGGCGCATAAGGCTTTAGTGGCCGTACTAGTAGTCTGGTGTGGTAGTGCATTTCCCCCATTCATGGGAATCACTGGAATGCATTTCAAACCGAACCTAACAATCTGTTGTTTGCAGGAAGAAAATCAGAAAAAAGGAAAAATATGAAAGAACCTGAGCGTGGTAAAGTGGGCAAAGAGGCCCACATGCGGTGAGTCACCAGCCCCCCCGCGGTGCGGCACAGTGCTGTCATCAGCGACAACACCGTCCGTTAGGCAACGGCCCTATCAGTGAACTCACGAGGCTTTTGTCTTCTCCCTCAGGCAGCCGTGCGATGAGAGGCCTGTGCCAGCTACCCGAAGAGTGCTCGCGCTGACGAACGATGGCTTCACCAGCCCTGGCAAACAAGGCAGAGGCGACGGCGCTGAATCAAACGTTAGCCTAGAATCCACACTGTCTCAAACAGGACCTACGCAGAGAAGCGCGGGGGAGTTCAGCCTCTGTGAAATCAGCTCGGGGGACCGTGCGGCCCAGTTTCCTGGGAACTCGTGAGCAGGGAGTAACTGCACATGGTTTTCGGTGTTCACCGAGGGGGTTGGGTGGGGTCAGTGTCGGGACTTGGCCTGGATAGGACGGCCGAGGAAGGACACCGTGTTCTGCCCCAGAAGTGGAAGGAAGGACCTGCCCCGTTACGGTATTCCAGGAAGCAAGGTGTGCCTCGAGGAAGGAAACTCCAGACGCTTCACGAAGCACCGGAGCGTTCCGTGAACGGCAAAGCGCCAACCTGGCCCATACTTGAACGAGGGCAAGGAAAGTGAAAATGCTGGAGAGCTAGTTTGACAGGCCGGACAGAACTGAGACAATGCTGAGACGATGATGTTCCTTCAAGGGTAACAAAGCAGCGGAGGTAGGAGAATCACAGCTACAGAGGGGAGCAATCTGCAACGGAACAGCGGCGGATAAACTCAGCTGCGAGCGCGTCCTTCTTACACTGCGGGGAAGGGGGGGTCACCAAAGTTCACTTTGGTTCGGTTCAAAATGTACCTACTGTACCTTTAAAAGGAGATTCCTCACCTGCATGAGACGGCTGTAAGAGCCGAGCTTGCTTCAGGGCAGGGATCTCAAACTCCAGTCCTGGAGGGCCGCAGCATCTGCAGACACTGCGGCCCTCCAGGACTGGGGTTTGAGATCCCTGCTCTAGGAGGAACATAGATACATGCATCACACATCCACACTTTCCGTGTGCTGCAAAGCCCCGGGGCGGGGGACAGGGGGGACAGGGTTCAGGGGGGGTCTGATTATGCCATTCGTATACGTATGAACGAGAGGTTCATTAAGAGCTTCCGCTCCACCGCGTCGACCCAATCCACTCGGCTGTGCTAACGCGGGCCAGGCCAGGCCTGTCAATCGAGGCACTTGTTTCTTCTGGTGTTTGTCCGAAAATGAACACACGTGACCTACAGCGATTCACAAAAGGCACGTTCAACAACCGAACAAAATGATCGCAAAATGAGAAGCGCCCCGTGTATAAATAATGCTTTGACGTAGCACGGTCGACCACGATAGAGGGAGGCCATTTCGAACAAGCCACCACGTGCTTTCAGATGCTGCCATTATGCAATGTATGCGATTCTCACATTGAAAGTCTTTTTCCAGCTGCGAGGCTTCCGACAGAATGTATACTAGCGACAAGTTAAGTCCAATAAAAGTTTGTCAATTTCAACCTGATAATTGAATTGTAATATTTCAGGCAATAAGACTGGGTCTGATAAGATCGATATGTACATAATCCAATAATAATGTCATGTAATAGTATGTAATAATGGGGCTGATAACACACAAATACTGTGCCATCAAAACCGTTGCAAAAAAGTCACAAATCCACAAGTCTGAGTGAGGGTCTCCTGTGTGCTGTATTTCAAGCTTGCCATTACATCCTTTCTTCTGTCCTTTTATATAAAAAGATTGAACCTTTCAGTTGATCCCTAATGACTGACAGTCTAAATCCTGATGCTGGGAACCAATTTAACGTCTTCTAAGAAACCGCGACGCTGAAGCCCTGTGTTCGAAATATGGAGACAAGAGGAAACGCCAAAGGCCAAAGGTCAAAGTGTGCGACTTTGCCACTGCCGTCTCCAGCCTACAATGAGATGTGTGCTGGCTGCAGAAAAACCTGGCCCAAAGCTTCAAGTCCAAAAACCAAAGAAGCAAACAGAAAAGTCCTTACCCTGGCTATGTAATAGGTGTTAAAACAAGAGAATTTCAGACTGTAATCCAGCCCAAAAATCAATGTCTGACCTGTCAACATTAGATTCTTGGGTCAAGAAGTCATCCATGGTCTCATGGAATAGAATAACCCCCTCCACCCCCCCACTCATGCTCAGACTCCCTCCTCACTACCAGAAGATCCAGTATCCTCAACAGACTATTAAAAGCCTGGTAGTGGTGAAGGCCCTGTAATGATTTATGACTTGCTTTTCTCTTATATGTTCGCTGTACGTTGCCCCTAAGCAGCGAGGCACATACATGTGCTGCTTGGTTCATCAGAGGCTGTGATGTAATCTATTCTGATGGCACCGCGAGACAAAGTGACGGCACAGTTTGGCAGTTTTCTTTTCCTGGAAAGTAGACAGATGTAAGAACTTGGAACTTGGGGGGTGCAGGCAATTGCCATGACGATGACTCAGTAATAGCCTTTGTTTTAAAACTGCTTTTTTCCCCTCAGTTCTTTTATTCGATCCCGGGGGGGGGGGTGATTGAATAAAAGAGTTGCCTCAGATGTGTCCGAGCTCAATCCCCTTTCCAACTGATCTCTTTCCAACTCTTTCAATGTGAGGTCAGTCTCTGAAGCACTCAACACTCGACTGACTCAACACTTCCCAGCATGGCAGAACAGAACACCGTTGTCACGATCAAGCAGGTTTCCACGTTCGCAACACGAAAACGGGATCAAAACTTAATCGAAAAATGATTCTCCTGTCTCAAAAACGAATTGGAAGGATCAAATATTTTGCAGGTACATCCCTCTGGTGCATTCTGACCTTAGCGCTGCGTTCCCTTCACTGAGCAGTTGCTCAAAACGATGACTGAGAACGGGCACTGGGGTTAGGAACATTGACCATTCGGACATCCCCTCTACTGTCAGACTTAACTGGAAAAGTGTCAGAAGGACCAGAGTCCTGCAAACCCTTGTTTTTCAGTGTCGCTCTGTCAAATTCAGGGATTGCAAATTATAACCATGTGAGCTGTGAGAAAACGGGGATTCACGGAATTCACCCCAAAAATGTGGAGGCAGATAGGCTTCAAGTCAACACACAGATATGGAAGAGGGGGAAAAAAGTTGTTGTTTTTTGCCATTGATTGAACTGGCCACTTAGTCACAAGAGCTATCTACAAAAGGAAAACAGCAAGAGCTGAATTTAAAAGCAGCTGCATTTCAGGCATTCCAGTTTTTACATAAAATATTCTGATCAATGGGATGTTTCAGCAGTTCAATATAAATATTCCAACATCGCAATTTTAAGAGTACACTTTGTAAAGGCGAGCATGGTTAACACATGATGGCACATCATAACACTGATCAATTTCCAAAAAAAGCATTCTCAGGATATTTTAGACTCAATATGCTGGGAACAGCCCTAGTAACAGAAATGCTTCTGAGACGGGAAGCCATTCACTTTCAATGTGATGCAAACGCGCTCTCAGGAGAGTTGGATGCTAACTTAGGCATTTTACTTTTACGGTGATTGCCTGATTCCTTAATCCAAGGGTTTGCTTATCTCCAAATAATTCAAAGAACAATCCCCAATAATTGTTTTAATTGTTACTTTCTTCACTACGATGAAGGATAGTTTGTGTCCCATTGAAAACGAATGGCTTCAAAATGGAGACCCGTCTCGGAAGTCGCTCGACTTCAGTTTCCGCTTTCCCAGCGTATTAAGAACAAAACAAGGAACGGTAAAGAGCAAAAAAAATGTTGTTGTTAAAAGCGGGTGAGAGGGGGGTGAATGCTATGCAAATGTTAAAGAAGAGGAGGAGGGGCTAAAGGGGTGAATTACTTACTCCATTGATTCAATAAGCTATTCATATGCATCCTGAGGGCTGGCAGAAACGCACAATCCTTCTCAAGCCCCAAGTGAAGTGGGCAGAGGTTAATGCCTTTATCCAGAAGCTGGGGAGAACCACACACACACACACACACACACACACACACACACGTACAAATGAACATACATGCGCATACCCACATGCACACACATACACCACACACACATTAACACACACACACATGCATACACAGATACACACACACATATATATATATGTGCATAAATGCGCGCACCCACATGCACACACATACACCACACACACATTAACGCACACACACACCACACACGCATACACGGATACACACACACACACAGACATGTATACACACACACGTGCACGTATACACACATAACACACAAAGAGACAGACATACACAAACACATGCAACGAAGAGCAAAATCACAAGAGTCACAAAACAGTAACACTGACATTTACATTAAAATACATTTAAATTCTGACAAAAGCATTATTGTTACAGAGCTATACAGACAGTGGCCACACATCTTTCTTTTTGCATTTGGGAAGCCATTTTTTATTTAAAGTCCAACACAAATAAATGGATGCGACTTATAATAATAATAATAATGTACTGTATTATTCTCACACTTCATGTTTAAAAATAATACATGTTGCATTAGATTCAACAGGTGACATTTCACGTCAGTCTAAAACAAACAAAAAACAGTCCATAACCTATGGTAACTGTGAACGAAGTAGGTTGCCACTTGTTGCACATACCATTTCACATCACATCCTCTCTAGCGATTAGGTCCCAGGTCTCCCAACTTGCATAAATTCTAAGACCCCGCTTTCCATTCACGGGGAGACCATGTGTATGAAAAATGCCCAGTCGTTTTATGGTACTGTAGTTATAAACTAAAATGTTTACATGTATGTAAATGTAGTCTACATCAATGTATTCAAGTCGGTACAGCACAGTACAGGTAGGCGATTATGTGACCATTCTTATCGTTCTTCGTTTCAGTTTGCTTCAAACATTCCTTGGTAACATTAAATACTGACTTGGACTATTGCCTTAATGACTAAATGTAGTGTAGACCACAATGCATCGCATTAGATTGTAAACACAGGCAACGACGCTATGGAAAAATAAGTATATAGGCTACATGTGATATAGCTAGTAACGTCACCGTTCTACAGTAATCTAATCACCCGAAACATGACGCTGTTGATGCCGTCGCTGCTGATACTGGCGAGCAATTTAGATTCGAAATATGAATACAATAAACTGTAAATAACTCAATAGCTTGACAGCTATAACCCCATCTGAAATCTGATTGGTCCTGTTGCTGCAGCTACGAAAATACCGAGCCGATGTAGCTAGGTAGCGAGAGAAGTTTCTGTAAAGTTGGCTAGCAATACAATTACAACCATCGTCTTTGACAACCACCAAACAGATCAAAGCGAACTGTTTTACAATAAAACAATCAAACATGCAACAACAAGAAAGCCTGTCCAAGTAAAGAAATCATTATAAACACCAGAGTACTTACAGCAGCGACTTTGGCACACAAAAAACTCGATTTGGAAAAACAAAGAAAAAGCTCTTCTATTGGTTGATCTGGAGTGAAACGTAACTCAATAACACTGCTTCTCAAAAATATTTGATCTCCAGAACGATATTCCCTTTTTCCAGAGCCCTACACTGGGTGCATTGCGGCAGTGACTCCAATTATGTCTCTCCGTCTATTGCGCGCTCTCCCTCTCTCTCTCTCTACCTCTCTCTCTCTCTACCTCTCTCTCTCCCACACTCTAACTGCCTCCAATCAATGCACTCGCTTCTCGCTCTGCTCACTTTCTGTCTCTGAAGCTCGTCTCCTTGCAGAGGCGGTGGGCTGAGCTGGATCTAGCGGTTGATGAAACGCTACAGTTGTGAGCTGTCTTAGGATCTCATTCTAATTACAAGACTCGGTGTGCACCACCCCCAAAAAAAGAAAAAGAAAAAGCTTTACTGGAAAAGCGTAGACTGTAGCCAATGTCGCTGGGTAGAGCCATAACATTTCTATGCCCAAGAAGTTGTTTAACGTCAGAGATGAATTTAGCACTTTCTGAAACGCATTTAAGCGACACTAGTATATTCATTCACCTGACACAAGACGTCAGAGTATTCTTGGATATTATTACGTTCTACTTCTTACTATTATTATTATTATTATTATTATTATTATTAACAATAATAATAATCATCTTCATTATAAAAATGCATTTGCGATTCGTTCATCCAGAGCGATTTACTCCACATCCAAATCACCAAAAGAGAGCGTGGAACGGGGAAACAGCAAAGTCGCAAAAAATAAAAAATAAAAAAATCTCTGTTTATGAATGCGCGCTGTGGTTCGGCCTATAGGTTAGGGCAAGTACACGACCATCTGTTCAGGGCGCGACTTATAGTGAATCATAACCGCCTATTTGTGACTCCCACTCTCAACATCTGGAACACTTTTTGTAGTGAAAATCGCTTGCCTGTGTTCCTCCATAATAAACAAAATGTGTGAATAAATGACTAACTCGTTGTTCAGTAGAATTTTTGTGGAGGTTAAAAGTGTTTTTTTCCTAATGAGAAATGTTCACCTTTGAGTAAGATCCATTTAAAATGATCCTCCTGTTAGAACGCCAACCTGGCCATTGTTCTGGCGAAACCTTTGAAAACTAGGCCTACTACAGTCAGATTCAGACCAATCGGTTTTATTGTTCTTAAATGTATTTTTACAACATCTCTCTCTAAAGAGAATGCTTTGCATATTTTCTTCCCTCTATCTTTAGTTATAGCTCTTAAAACTAAAATAGTACTGTTTTAAGTGGAACAGATCAATTAAAAAATGGACGTGCGAAATTAGCCAGTTCTGGCCAGCAGCAAATAGTGTCTGATTTTATGTAGTATTTCAATATGTCAATTTTTTTTTTTGCCAACGACTGGTTACATTAGTGGGTCTGATTCGGTTAACCAAACTCAGCAAATTCACGAATAATATTTGTAAAGTAGCGCCATCTATTGGTGACTACGATTGTTACAGTACGAAACTCAAACTTTTGCAAAAAAGTTGGCAAGAATTTTGCTCCAGCCCTACATACGCCCAACATAAAACAAACTTTCGAGACAGGGGAAGTGTAATATACAATACTGTTAGCAAGGTGTTTCCTGTGGGATAACATTTGCAGGATTAATGCTTTTTAATTAAATTTTTTGGCGATTCTTGCAAAACTACTGTTTGAGCAGTCTCCGCTTTCCACTGACTGCATTTTACAAAACGTTACCTTTTACAGTTTTTCTAGATTGTTTACACACAAAAACTGGAACTATGCACACAATGGTGCAAACCTGAAGCGAATGCATCAACAATAAAGACATTGTCGGCAAAACTCTAAGCACAATTCCTTTGTTTTCACTCAAATAGCAATTCTAAATCCCATTTGCACTACTCGACACACAAATCCAATCATTTAGCACAATTTTCATACTCTAATCCTTTTTGTTCACATGGAAAACACTGGCCTCAAGCGCCACACCCTAATGACCAATTGGTCTAACTCATCCACACCTGCTCAAACAATGGAAGCGCAACTAGCAGAGAGAGAGAGAGAGAGAGAGAGAGAGAGGAGGGAAGAGGAAGAGGAAGAGGAAGAGGAGGAAGAAGGGTGAATATTTCAAATGAAATACGAGCAACATTAGTCGACCCGGATCAACCATGGATTGACGATGACAGAGGCTGGTCAGCGTGTGCAACCCAATCTGAGCCGTTTCACTGTGGCCTCAGTTATCCGGACCTTTAGAGATGAGAATAGGTAAGTAACCACTTCAGTAAATCTTCTATACTCTCTACTGTAATTACAGTAATGTAACTTCATGGTATGATATCAATGCAGTTCTCAGTGATGACTGTAGAGAAAGGCATAGTGTAATATTTTTTTTGTGTTTTACATTGATCAAATGTTAGCCTATATATACTTTCTTTTCACAGAATTGAAAGACTACCACCAAGGGGAGGCAGAGGCCATATAGAAGCACAGGCTTGACCGTGGAGTTGAACAGACGCAGCTTGGTTTTGGTCTTGAGCTTTTTGGAGCCCCAAACATTTTGCAAAATGATGAATGCCGTTCTCGCCTTTTGGATTCTTGCTTTGATGTCCTCGCCTGTACCACCATGTTTGCTTATTATACTTCACAGGTAAGCGAGTGAGTCTATGTCTTCCAGTGGTTCCCCTCTGAGAGTAATCGAGTTATTATTGTTTGTATTGAGGCTCAGTAACTTTATCTTCCTGATGTGGATGTCTTTTTCATTCTTGAGGAGATGGATGGCCTTCTTGATCTCCTCCTTGCTGGGTTTATTGCAGGTGATTGGTAAATCTGTCTCTGCTGGTGGGATATCTGGTGTGGTTGGAGATGTTGGCATGTCATCATCATTATCATCCTTTATTGTCATTGTACATGTACAACGCAATTGAGATGCAGTCCTTAACTTTGCTGAAAGATAAATAAAAATAACTTATAAAACACTATATAAAAATAAATAAATACACTCTAAAAGGAAAGTTTAACATAAAACCCACATCCACATTCTGCTGTCATTCACATTGCACAACGACCTTAATATTGCACTTAAAAACATATTGCATTTAAAAACGTATTGCACATTCAAGGTTTAGCAGCATTTAGTGCAATTATTGCTCTGGGGTAAAAAACAGTTTTTTAGTCTGTTTGTCCGTGTTTTTATTGCTCTGTAGCGTCTGCCTGAAGGCAGCAGTTCAAGCAGATGGTGTCCTGGGTGGGATGGATCCTTAAAACATTTTTGGGCTTTTTTGAGACAACGGGAACTATGTAGATTTTCTAGGGAGGGGAGTGGGCAGCTAATGATGTTCTGGGCAGTGGTGATGACCCTCTGGAGCGCTTTCCTCTCTGCTACTGTGCAGCTGGCAAACCAAACACAGATGCAGTATGTCAGTATGCTCTCTATGGAGCAGACTTGAGTCTTTAGGTAGAAGGACACAAGCAGTTTTGGGGTGAGGTGGCTCTTCTTGAGGATCCTCAGGAAGTAAAGTCTCTGCTGTGCCTTCTTAACCAGCGCTGTGGTGTTGGCGCTCCAGGTTAGGTTCTCCTCTATGTAGACGCCCAGAAAACAGAAGTCCGAGACCCTCTCCACACAGTCCCCTCTGATGTAAAGAGGGTGAATGTCTGTTTTGTTCCTCCTGAAGTCTATGATGAGCTTCTTTGTCTTGGTGGTGTTAAGGACCAGGTTATTTTCCAGGCACCATCCGGACAGCCGCTCCACCTCGTCCCGGTATGCGGACTCATCCCCCCCAGAGATAAGCCCCACCACTGTAGTATCATCAGGAAACTTGGCGATGGTGTTACTGCGGTGGGTGGGAGTGCAGTCATGAGTGTACAGAGTGAAGAGTAGGGGGCTCAGCACACAGCCCTGTGGGGAGCCGGTGCTGATGCTGATGGCCGAGGAAATGTGGGGGCCTACTCTAACCCTCTGTGAACGCTCAGAAAGGAAGTCCTTAATCCAAAGGCAAATGGAGTGTGATAGACCCAGGTCTGTCAACCTGGTCACCAGTCTGTGGGGGAGGATGGTATTGAATGCAGAGCTAAAATCCATGAAGAGCAGCCTGGCGTAGCTCCTACGCTGCTCTAGGTGGGTCAGGGCAGCAGGGAGAGTTATGGCTATGGCGTCCTCTGTGGACCTATTTGCTCTGTATGCAAACTGGTGTGTGTCCAGTGTGGGTGGAAGGCTTGAGACGATGTGACTCCGAACCAATTTCTCAAATTTTTGTTTCCTCGTGTTTTCCCATTCTCTTTCCCCTGTGTTCCTGCTCTCCTTGTCAGTTTTGTGTTTTGTGTTGTGGGTGTGGCTTTCCTCCTCTGCCTTCTCTGGCTCCCTCCTAATCTGCGACATCCACTTTATTATCTCTGTTTTTTATGTTTATTCATCCTCTCAGTGTCCAGGTTACTCCTTGCCTACCTGCCTGCCTGCTTACCCGCCTGCCTGCCTGCCCGTTTTCCTGTCTGCCTGCCTGCCTGCCTGCCCGCTTGCCTGCCCGCTTACCCACCTGCCTGCTTGCCCGCTTACCTGTCCTGCCTGCCTCCCTCGTCTGCTCTCACCATCGCGGACCCTACCCCAGTCTCTGTTCATAATAAATACTTAACTTTACCAAATCCTCAGTGTCTGTGTCTGCGTTTGGGTCCGATCTGTGTCATCCCAACACAACTCTAAGAGAGCTTCAGAGTTCCTCTGCAGCGATGGGAGAACCTGGTAGAAGGACAAACATCTCTGCAGCACTCCATCAATCAGACCTTTATGGTAGCACTTGGCATTCAGGCCAAAAAGTTCAATTTGTGTCTCATCAGACCGGAGAATCTTTTTCCTGATGCTCTTAGAGTCCTTTAAGTGCCATTTGGCGAACTCCAGGTGGGCTGTCATATGCCTTTCACTCAGGAGTAGCTTCCGTCTAGCCACTACCAAAAAGGCCTGATTGATGGAATGGTGCAGAGATGGTTGTCCTTCTGCCAGGTTCTCCCATCGCTGCAGATGAACTCTGAAGCTCTCTTAGAGTGGCCATTGGGTTCTTGGTCACCTCCCTGACCAAGGCCCTTCTTGCCCGGTTATGGAGTTTGGCCGGACGGCCAGCTCTAAGAAGAGTTGTGGTGGTTCCAAACTTCTTCCATTTCACAATGATGGAGCCCACTGTTCTCCTGGGTGCTTTCTGGGGTTTCCCCAGATCTATGCCTCAACACAATTCTATCTCAGAGGTCTATGGAGAGTTCCTAGGACTTCATGGCTTGGTTTTTACTCTGACATGCACTGTCAACTGTGGGACCTTATATAGACAGGTGTGTGCCTTTCCAAATCATGTCCAATCAATTGAATTTACCACAGGTGGACTCCAATGAAGTTCTAGAAACATCTCAAGGATGATCAGTGGAAACAGGATGCACCTGAGCTCAATTTTGAGTGTCATAGCAAACGGCGTGAATACTTATGTACATGTGATATTTTATTTTTTTATTTTTAATACATTTGCAAAAATGTCTAAAAAACGTTTTTCACTTTGTCATTATTGGGTATTGTGTGTAGAATTCTGAGAAAAAAATGAATTTAATCCATTTTGGAATAAGGCTGTAACATAATAAAATGTGGAAAAAGTGAAGCGATGTGAATACTTTCCGGATGGACTGTATATCATGTATATATCAAGACTGTATTTATTTTATTTTTATAATAAACTTGAAAGATCAATAAAATAACTTTTCTTTTGTCTTTATTACACGCTAATCATGCTGGTGTGAAGAAAATGGCAAGCATATTTTCTCATTTTATGGGAAGGGAACTGGAGAAAATAAAGACTTTTAAAACAAGAGATTGCAATGCTTGGAGCGCTCTCACACAGGTGCGGGGTTGGGAGGAGGTACGTGATTGTGTGGGAGAGGGAGAGAGAGAGAGAGAGAGAGAGAGAGAGAGAGAGAGAGAGAGAGAGAGAGAGAGAGAGAGAGAGAGAGAGAGAGAGAGAGAGAGAGAGAGAGAGAGAGAGAGAGAGAGAGAGAGAGAGAGAGAGAGAGAGAGAGAGAGAGAGAGAGAGAGAGGTTTGGAGGAATAACCGCGTGTTGAGTTAACACCACTTTGTTTTTGGAAGTTTGTTTGTTATTATTCTTTTGTGGAAATTGGACGGATTATTTTTGGTTGAACGACTACGGATTGGACGACTACGACGACAAAGGATTTACCCCCGGAGCGGACAACGACAACGGAATTGGATCACCGAAAGGACAAGAAGTACATTGTTGTACTTTCAGTGACATTGGTTGCAGGCCGAATACCCCTACCCGGGAGCGGCATTTCCATCCGCGGAATTATCCGCTGTAATAAATAAACCTATTTTGATTTTGAACTGTCTCCATTTGGTCGTTGTGCATTGATTAAGTTATCAATTATTGGCGGAGTGGAAACCCCACGCCCTTGGTTTCGCTACAATACATATATACAGTATATATCATATATGCAATGATAAATATAATCACAGTGCAGATGTACACACCAGAAAATGTAACAAATGTAGTTAGCCCAACAGCGCTATGACATCACAGGAGTTCAGAATGATGATATCAGGTTGCAGCTACTATGACATCATTACACATTACCCCAGTATTTAAAGCATAACAGCCACAAATAATAACAACAATAAAAGCTTCAACTGAGAGTAACACAGTGCATTCTTTAGTTCATGAATTTAAAACAATAAATTAAGATGAATTTCTTCAGACGAGTACAGGTAAGTGCTACTGTATTCATAGGATTGTTAGGAAATGTTGGTTTGTACTTATTTTTTAAATGCATATATATATATATCTTGGTGCTCTATTTTTTAAATATTGCCATCGGACTCAGGACATCAACATCTTAGAATTACAGGGTCAAAACTGACATTTAAAAAATATGTAATGGACAAATTAAGTTCGTTTCAGAATATAATTAATCAAGAACACAACATCCATGGCTACCTATATACATCCTTCAATTAAGTCATGTTTAAGTAATTCCTTCTTTGGGTATAAAGCAGATAGGCTACATTGATGGGTGAAATTAGGTGTTCTTACACCTTATCTCAGTAGTGCTCTGCTTTTATGGAGATGCTAAATGTTACAAAAAACTTCCAAAAAATTCTGACGAAACTTTAAGCCAGGGCAGCTCAACTCCGGTCCTGGATGTCCAGTTTTACAGCTCTCTTAAAATAACCAAATCCCTCAGAAGTGGGAAGTGAAGCTGAAAGGCTTCACAATTAGGACACTCGTTAATTGAACCAGGTGTTAAGATACTGAAGCTCTTCAGGAGCAGGGCTGAGCAGCCCAGCTTCAAACGACCTTCTGTTTAATGAATGACTATCTCACAAGAAATAAGCACCAATGAAACTTGGCAGACTTTGAGAGAAGCAACCGTTTCCGCACGTACAGCGTGGCACAGGGTAGCCTACTTAAAATATATATTTTTTCATTGTGATTTACTGGGGGGGACGGATGGAGCGTTTATAGGCATTTGCTTAAATTACGTTTATGTCAATGAAAGGGCAATCATGTGTTAATTTAAGGTTATCCTGCACCTTTGTTTCACCACAGAGGAGTGCTGTTTTTTGGTCATTCGATGTTCTCTATGAGAAAACATTCTAGTTTTTGTGTAGAGGATTGTACTAATATAACTATTCACAATTCACAAATAAATCTCACATGACTAGATTTTGTTTAGTTTGGACGACTAAATGCATTTACATAAAACAGTGGACATGATTACAATGATTGTCACAAGGAAATTACGGAAAGTGAAAAAAGGGCAGGCGATATATATATATTAATATATATATATACAGTATATATCATATATGCAATGATGAGTATAATCACAGTACAGATGTACAGACCAGAAAATATAATAAATATAACAGCGCTATGACATCACGAGTTCAGAATGTTGATATCAGGTTGCAGATACTGTGACATCACTACACATTACCCGAGTATTTAAAGCATAACAGACACAAATAATAATAACAATAACAATAATAAAAGCTTCAGCTGAGAGTAACACAGTGCATTCTTTAGTTAATGAATTGAAAACAACAAAATTAAGATGAATTTTTTCAGACGAGTACAGGTAAGTGCTACTGTACTCAGAGGATTGTTAGGAAATGTTGGTTTGTACTTATTTTTAAAATATATTTTGGTGCTCTATTTTTTTATATTTCCATCTGACTCAGGACATCAACATCTTAGAATTACAGGGTCAAAACTGACATTTAAAAAATATGTAATGGACAAATTATGTGCATTTCAGAATATGATTAATCAAGAACACAACACCCATGACTAGGTATATACATCATAATTAGAAACCTTCAATTAAGTTATGTTTAAGTCATTTCTTATTTTGTGTATAAAGCAGATAAATGAATGGGTGAAATTAGGTGTTCTTACACCTTATTACACCTTAAGTAAGTAATACTTTGCTATTATTGGAAGATTACAAATGTTTTTTCCCATAAAAACCTCAATTATGTTTTCAGAATCAGAACCATTGATATTTTAATGTTTGCAGGTTCTGACTGCAAGTGCACCCCCATAAAAAACGCAGACTTAAATTTGTTCAAGGCCCTTGAAACTACATAAGATACGCATAATGAGATGTATGATGTCATTGTTGCTTTTTAAAGGGTGAAAGGTGTTCATGTATAACCAAGTTGGTTTGTGTTATACTTACATGTTTGGTGTGACATTTACAACCTTGAAGTTATTTGGTGTTAGTGCTTAATATTAGTCTCACTCTCCTTCCTTCAGTCCCTATTCCTTCTGCCAAAACGGAAACATCCTAAAAGATACAGCGACCAGTCTGGAATCCCAGACAAACACTGCAACCAAGTTGGACTGCGGAAGTGGGGAACCCGACTTAACCTTGTTCAAGACAGTAGGGGCAAACTGCCTGACTCTGATCACAATGCTTATCTGGACCAGCTATCACCCTTATTCCTACGTGACCTTAATGAGACAACAGCCGGGGTCCAACGTGACCATGACGAGACAGCAGCCGGGGTCCAACGTGACCATGACGAGACAGCAGCCTGGATCCAACGTGACCTTGACGAGACAGCAGCCTGGATCCAACGTGACCTTGACGAGACAGCAGCCTGGATCCAACGTGACCTTGACGAGACAGCAGCCTGGATCACATGTGACCTGGAAAAAGTGGAATGCCAAATACAGCAAGCTCTGAAATTACCAGTGGACAAGGTTCAAGGTGACCTGGAAGAACTTGCCACCCGCATGAAACGGGACATGGAGGAGTTGATTGCTGAGAAGCAGCTTAGCCTGGAAGGAAAAGTTGAACAGATCCAACGTGACCTCGATAAAACTGCATCTTGGATCCAACGTGATCTTGATGATACAGCTTTCTGGATCCAATGTGACCTTGAAAAAACAGCTGCCTGGATCCAGTGTGAGCTCGATAAAACAGCTGCCATGATTCAACTTGACCTGAAAAAAATGGAATATCATATTCAGCGTGTCCCAGTAGACAAGATTCAGTATGACCTGGAAGAAGTTTCCGCACAGGTACAAAGGGACCTAAATGATTTGGTTGCCCAGCTGGAAGAAAAGGCAGCACTGATCCCATGTGACCCGGAAGTGAAGCCTGCCACACCTCACCATGACCTGGTGGAATGCCCACTTAGCATCTCCCTAGAAAACTTTATGTTGCACAAAGTGCTGGGCGAGGGCACATTCGGAAAGGTAGAGGTTAATCTATGTTGCTAAAATCTTAGTGCTACTATGAATGATTGATAGCACTCACTTAAATCATAACTAATCACTAATACACTCTCCTCCTTAACCCTCTCCTCTCTGTTTTCTCCTCTTATTCTTTCATCTCCCGTCAGGTCATGCTGGCAGAGTTGAAAGAAAGTGGGGAGTTATTTGCCATCAAAGCCCTGAATAAGAGCATTGTCCTGACTAATGGCTATACAGAATACACCATGGTTGAGAAGAGAGTGCTGAAGTTAGCAGTGGAAAACCCTTTCCTTGCCCATCTGCACTCTACATTCCAAACAAAGGCAAGACATCTGTATTCCACCTCTCAATCCAAGATGACACCCCTCATCACACACCTGAACATCACCTGCTAGACTAACTTAATTCCCCTTCCCTTTATGCACTTGTAATCCATTTCAGAAACCAGGAAACCTCCCCCCACATACCTATACCCCACATTATGCACTAAAGTAACACCCCTCCCTGTCACAAGTATCTTCCTCACCTTCCAGGCCAAAGTACATGATACATGACAATGCTATTTGTGTTTTAGGATAACATATTCTTTGTGATGGAGTATATTACCGGAGGAGACCTGCTTTCCCTCATAGAAGAGAAGAGGCGCTTTGACCTGGTCTCCACACAGTGAGTGCAATGGTCTCACTTCACCCTTATGCCGGAGGAGAGGTGGGCTCAGCCACTGTCACTCAAATTACATCATAAACCAGAGATCGTGGGCTGTGGTTAATTTGGTTGCAAAGTGCCATCTTGGGTTAGATACAAAACACTTGTTTACAGATAGTGTTATTCTCAGTCATCTGTCATGGCAACCTCCTATCATCTCATTAGTCATTTGACCTGTGACATGTGAGTGCCACTCCAAACAACTAATCTGACTCTCAGATGATACTTCTTGGTTAACTTAATTAACCACTGGTTTAGTTCATCTTTTATAGACAAAAGTAGCACACTTCAACAAATGCTTCATGAAACAAGCTGAAAGTCTTCTTTCCTCTGCTCACCTCTTTAGAATTACATGACTTCTTCATTAGCCTGGCATAGGTTTTAATGAGCTCTTTGTGACCTGTGTGTTTCTATGAATTAATCAGCTCTTCCCGATCAAATGCCACTGGCATATGCTCAATTATGCTCTTGTCCTTGTTTTCTTTGTCTTACTGCTCTTTTCCCGCTTTCTCACTCTCTCTCAGATTTTATGCTGCGGAGTTGATATGCGGGCTCCAGTTCCTCCACAGAAATGGAGTCATATACAGGTAAAACACTTGTGCTCCTCCATCTCCAGGAGTTGATTTCACTGGAGCTCAGTTCTGGAAAAGTGCAGAATCGTGTTGTGCAGATGAGAGAGTCCTCTATACAGTCAGTGTTTCCCTGCGGTGATGTAAGCATCTCCCTGTGATGATGTCAGAGATTAAGTCAGTGTGTCTCCCTGTGATGATATCTCTCACTCTGTGGCAAAGTGCAGCACATACTGCATGCACACGTCTCCACAATGAATATTCCACTGCTAGCTTTGCACACTTTAAATCAGGCATCACCTCTATATATCTGTTGAATTGATATGTGAATGTATTCCATGCTTTTCAATGGAACCCACAATTCTTTATCTCTCGTGTCCTCTGTTTCTCTTCACTCCCCTCTCCTCTCTCTCAGGGATCTAAAACTGGACAATGTAATGTTAGGTGGAGATGGGCACATCAAAATTGTGGACTTTGGACTATGCAGAGACAATATGCTTGGGGATAAATGTGCAAACAGCTTCTGCGGGTCGGAACATTATATTGCGCCAGAGGTATGGGACCGAACGGTGGGATGTGGGGGCTGAGGGGCCTGTGTGGTGGTTAGAGGGGGTAACACAAGATGAGTAATGGGACCCTTGTGTGCCTGAAAAACAGGGCTTGTCAATATAAGCCAGCCCCATGAAGTATGTCCCTCAAAGACAACATAAATCATGTTTTGTTAATCCCAATTTATGTTTACGTTGGGAAACCCTGTGTTTCAGAATAGGGAGGATTGGGATGTTCAATCTGTTATTGAATTCAGAGGATTTCTAAAGAAACATTTGACAGTTTGGGATAATAGCAATATAATTTTTAATGTATGAGAATGTCCTCTATTTCTGTTTTTTTAAATTAGTGTATTTACAAAGCAGTATGCAATGAACAGTACACAAGGACGTGCATTTTACAGTTTTGGATATATTTTGAGCGGCTAGACTGATCATAGTCAATATAGTCCTGCTGACCTCCTGTTAAAAACAGTGTAAGTGATCTTTGTGATAATGTCAGTGATTACTTGTGTCTCTCTTGATCGCAGATCTACCAGAAACAAGAGTACTCTTTTGCTGTGGACTGGTGGTCATTTGGGGTTCTGCTCTTTGAAATGCTGACCGGTCGGTCTCCCTTTCGCGGGGCTGATTATGATGAGCTCTACAAGTCTGTCTGCTGGGACACTCCTCTGTATCCAGGCTGGGTCAAGGATGACTCAAAGGACCTGCTGGTAAAGGTCTGTATGTGTGTCAACCCATCTGTCCTCCAAAATCAATGTGGAGCATATCTACCAGTGAGAGCTCTGTCAGTAGTGGCCAGTGCATCGATCATCAGTTATAGTCTGTGCGTCATTTAGCAAGATCACTGTGTATCCATCTGCACATCTTTCCATCAGTAAGATGGTTCTGTTTCAGCCTTTCAGTGAGTCAGTGAGTGTGTGACTCTGCTGGCCGGTTAGTGAGTGAATGAGAGAATCTGATTGAGAGAGTGTGTGAGTGAGTATGTGAGTGCATGAGTGCATGAGTTATATCCGAGTCCCAGTTTCATTCAGGGAGCTTGATGTGTACACTGTGCCATTAACCGGCTTTCAAACCTGCATTGCTCAATGTCAATGTCCCCCCATCTGCTTTACCCACACAGCTTCTGGACAGGGACCCCAGATGCAGACTGGGTGCAACTGGAAACATTAGAGCACACCCCTTCTTTAAGTCCATAGATTGGCCAGTGCTTGAAAGGAGAGAGGTGGAGCCCCCCTTCAAGCCTAAAATGGTACGATCCGCTGGCTTAAGTGCTGATCATAGTAGCAGTGGACCTGTCAAGTGCTTTAAGAAGCAGTTTGTATATGAGAACAACTCTGCTGTTGATTGCAGCATGAATACTCCAGCTCCCTTTTTCTGGGGAGTTGCATTCATATTTGAATGCTTAAGAGTTGTAATGTTTTTAAAGTTTGTACAGAAGAGCCCACAAAATGTATTGGCTTCATAGATAGTTAGCTCACAGAATAAGCAGGGGAGGGATCTGAATCTTGAGTCATTGCAGGATTTACCAGTGACAGGATGAGGGTGAGAGCTCTGCCATGGGACACTCTTGGGCTAAATTGTGGCATGCAGGTGGTGATAAAGGAATATGTGTCTGTTATCCCTCTTCCACCTAATGAAGCCCAAAAGGAATCAAACTGCTCCAGATTGACGTCTCTTTTCTTCCTATCACAGGAGGGCCACAATGATTGCAGCTCTTTCGACAAGGAGTTGCTGAATGAAGCACCCAAACTGTCCCAGGGTGACAGCAGCTCCATTGGCCCCATGGATCAGTCAGCCTTTGCAGACTTCTCATTCATCAACCCAAAGTGGTGCAGTGCACAGTGAATCATTTCTGTGTTATGGTTAACCCTCTATGGGACACATTATGAAATACTGCTTCAAAACAATAATTGAGTGTATTTTTAAGTTCTGATGGAAACAATTCCACATATTCATTTTTCATGTTTGACCTTTACAATTCTTCTCAATTGTTTACACACAGAAACTGGTACCATGGACAATTATCCAAACCTAAAGCCTATGTATCAATGAAAATCACTCCCTGCCAAACTATAAGCACATTTTGCTTGTTTTCACACAAATTGTATTATCTAATTAACTTTTTGCAAAACCCTAAACACAATTCTCCTCATTAAGTACAATCTTCATCAATACAAACTATTGTGTTCACATGAAAAGCACTACCATTGAAAATGCTAAACAATTTATCAATTGACCACACTCATTCCTTTACATGTGCAAACAAAAATTAAATTATGGCAATTTTGGTTGACCCTGTGGTCAACCATGGTTTGACCTTGAGGGAGGCTGGGCAAAGGGTGCAGCCAAATTTGAGAAGCTTCATTCTTGCATCCATGACCCAGACCTTCACATATGAGAATAGGCAAGTACTGTAAGCATTGAAGTAATCTCAACTTTACTGTTCTTGTCTTTAGTACTACATTACAATACAGTGCTCAGTAATTACTGTAGAATATGGTAAACTGCTGCAACTGAACCACAGTACCAGTATGTATCATCTATTTTGTCAATACAGTATACTGTAACATAACTTATTTTTCAGAATTGAAAGATGGCCATTTATCAGTTAAGTTACAGTATACTTACTTACTTAAACCCATCGCCCCTAGAGGAGCATAGTCTATTGACGACGGTCCTCCACTGAGCTCTGTTCTGGGCAATTTTCTCCAGCTCTGACCAGATATGGCCTGATGTCTTGGCATCTGCCTCCAGGTCCCGCCTCCAGGTGTTTTTGGGGCGATCCCTCTTCCTTTTCCCTTGTGGGATCCAGGTCAGGGCTTGGAGAGTGATGGTGGTAGGGAGCTTTCAGGGGTGTGACCGACCCAGTTCCACCTCCGCCTTCAGACCTCTTCCTGCACTGGGACCTATCCAGTTCTTCTCCACAGGCCCATATTGCTGACCCGGTCCCTCCAGCTCAGGTGTAGGATCCTCCGTAAGCATTTATTGATAAATATCTATGGCTTCTTCATGTCTGCCTTTGCCACTCTCCACGTCTCCGAGCCATATAGAAGCACAGGCTTGACTGTGGAGTTGAACAGACGCAGCTTGGTTTTGGTCTTGAGCTTTTTGGAGCCCCAAACATTTAGCAAAATGATGAATGCCGTTCTCGCCTTTTGGATTCTTGCTTTGATGTCCTCGCCTGTACCACAATGTTTGCTTATTATACTTCACAGGTAAGTGAATGAGTCTACGTCTTCCAGTGGTTCCCCTCTGAGAGTGATCGAGTTATTATTGTTTGTATTGAGGCTCAGTAACTTTGTCTTCCTGATATGGATGTCCTTCTTGATCTCCTCCTTGCTGGGTTTATTGCAGGTGATTGGTAAATCTGTCTCTGCTGGTGGGATATCTGATTTGTTTGGAGATGCTGGCATGTTGAGGAGCTCCTCAAAGTGTTCAGCCCAACAGTTGTTCCTCTGTGTTTGTGAGTTGGTTGGTACTTCCCTGCCAGCTTCCTTGTTATGGCATATAATTGTTTCATTTTTGTCATTGCTGCTGCCTCTTCAGCATCCTTGGCTAGGTTGTCCTCATATGCTTCTTGCCATTCCTGATGCTTTTCCTGACTGCCTTGTGTGCTTCTGTGTATTGTTCCTGTGCTGCTACCTTAGCCACCCTGGTTCAGCTGTTGTTCAGAGCCCCTTTTAATTCCTTCCTTTTTTGCACTTTTCTCAGTGTCTCTGCAGAGATTCATTCCTTCTGTTGGATCTTTTTCTTTCCTAGAACCTCCTCACAGGTTGTAGTCCAGGCTTCCTTTACTCTTTGCCACTCCTTGTGGAGGTCTGGGTCTCTATCCTCTTGCAAGTCCTGCAGGGCTTGATACCTATCGGCTAGGGTCAAGCTGTTACAGCCACGGCCGCAACTTTGTTTGTTTTTTGTGTTTCCTCGTATTTTCCCATTTACCTTTCCCCTGTGTTCCTGTTCTCCTTGCCAGTTTTGTATTTGTGCATTGTGTGTTGTGGGCGCGGTTTTCCTCCTCGGCATTCTCCGGCTCCCTCCTAATCTGCGACACCTGTTCTGCCTGCACACCTGTAATCAATCATCATCAGCCCTGGAGTGTATATCTACCCCGGTTTCTCATCCACTCACCATCAGATCGTTGTCTCCGCTTCAGTGGTAGCTGCACGCATCAGACCTTTCCTAAACCGTGTTTTTTTCCACTTTATTATTTCTGTCTGTTTTTTTATGTTTATTTGTCCTCTCCGTGTCCAGGCTACTCCTTGCCTACCTGCCTGCCTGCCTGCCCGCTTACCCACCTGCCTGCCCGCTTGCCTGCCTGCCTGCCTGCCTGCCTGCACGCTTGCCTGCCTGCCTGCCCGCATGCCTGTCCGCTTGCCTGCCTGCCTGCCCGCTTACCTGCCTGCCTGCCCGCTTACCCACCTGCCTGCCCGCTTGCCTGCCTGCCTGCCTCCCAGCTTTCCTGCCTGCCTGCCTGCCTGCCTGCCTGCCTGCTTGCCCGCATGCCTGCACGCTTACCCGCCTGCCTGCCTGCCCATTTTCCTGCCTGCCTGCTTACCCGCCTGCCTGCTTGCCCGCTTACCTGTCCTGCTTGCCTCTCTTGTCTACCCTCACCATCGCTTCCCTACCCCAGTCTCTGTTCATAATTAATACTTCACTTTACTGAATGCTCAGTGTCTGCATTTGGGTCCGATCTGTGTCATCCCAACACAGGCAGAACTCTTCAGTGGTTTTCCTGTCCTTTAGGAATTCCGCATTGTAGTGTTCCTCTTTGCCCTCATTGTAGTGTTCTGGAGTTCCTCTTTGCCCAACCCTTCTTCAGCTTCATCTTCAAACTGACTAGGACTAGATGGTGATCTGAAGCTGCATTTGCTCCTCTCTGGGCCCAGTCATCTTGTAGTGACTTTCAGAACTTCTGTCCAATACAGATGTTGTCGATTTGGTTCTCGGTCCATTTATCTGGTGCGATCCAAGTTGCCTTGTGGATTCTTTTATGAGGGAATATTCTCCCTCCAATCACCAGTTAGTTTGATGTGCACAAGTCTGCAAACATCTCGCTGATTCCATTCATTTGGCTAAGTCAAAACCTCCCCATGACTTCCTCATAGCCATTGTTATCAGCTCCAACCTTAGCATTTAAGTCGCCCATGAGTATGATAATTTCCCTGTCTTTCAGCTTGTTGAGGATGCTCTATAACTGTAGAAGACTTATTTTGCTTCCTCCTCCATTTTTTCCTGAGACCGGTAGTGACGAAGGCGAAGTAACGTCTCCGAGACGGTACTCACCAGGCTGTCGACCGTAACCCGGTACTACAGGGCCACTCTTATGCGCAGCGAACGTCCTGTCGGCTTCCTTCCCCCCTCCCTGGGGCAGACAGCCAATCGCCGCCCCCTGGTGGCACTCCTGGCCAGAGCCAAATCTGGTGGGACAGGGAATCGAACCCCGGTCTCCGTGGCCAGTGTTGAACGTTGTAACCACTGGACCACGTGGGAGGCCCGCGTTGTATTATATTTAACCAGATTTTTTATTTTGTGGTTCTAAAGGTGCCCAAGATTATCCTTGATCCTGCAGCCTCCCAGCTGATGAGAGCTTGTTGTGTCTCCCGAGAAAGCATGAGTGCCACTCCCTCTGTATAGGGAGCATTGTCCTCCTCATGGTCTGAGTACAGCACCATCCCCCCTTTTGATAGCCTCTGTTGACCTGTTTGTGTCCATCTGACTTCAGATAGTCTGGGCACAGTGATGTTATCATTTCTTTGCTTGCATGCTATCTGGGCTGCTTTTCCTGCCTCATACATAGTCCTGATGTTCCAGGTGTTAATTCTTGAGGTGTGTCTGGTAGACAGAAGGGGCTTTGGAAATGCAGCTTCCTTGCGGATTTCATTGCATTATGGTGTCTCTCTTTCAGGAGAGCCCTTCCTCTTCCAGAAAAGGTTAGGGTGAAAAAGTTGTCGTCAATGTTTTTGTAACTTTATGGTTTTTCCGGGGTGAGGTTGTTAACTTCACGCCCAACCCCCAACCTGGAGGACCAGGGACTGCCCTCTTGTCTGACCTGTATCCTTTGGCCTGTCCATCATGGTAAGACCTACTGGGAGCTCAGGCTCCCACTGGCATAGCCCTCCGGGTTACTCAAGCCTCCCCACCTCATCAAGGCGGCAATCCATGGGAGAGGATGTTACAGTATACTGTTTTGATTTATGTGTGTGTCATTTTGGTTAAAAAGTGTCATTTTGAGAAGAGTTCACATAGCTTTGAGTGCAGTATTTCATTTTACAAGAGGTTTGAGGATTTTTGCTAAAATTGTTTACTGTTTGAGTTTTGTGATTGTAGTTCTGAGAAAAAGGGTCTTAGTTTCGGGAAACGTGTTTAAACATTTGAGAAAAACTGTAATTTCATTTCTTAGGGGAGTGTACCTGTGGTCCCTTTGGTTCACCTGGGCTAAATCTCTGATTACTGATTGAATAATTTAGGTAATTACTGTTTGCACCTGTGAGGACTGAGTGTGGTCAATTGATAAATTGTTTAACATTTTGAATGGTAGTGCTTTTCACATGAACACAAGTTTTTATTGATGAAGATTGTGTTAACAGTTTTTCTTCAATTGTTTACATACGTTTCCTGAAACCAAGACCCCTTTTCTCAAAACTATAAACACAAAACTCAATCAGTAAACAAGTTTGGTAAAACTCCCCAAACCTCTTGCTAAATGAAACAACATACAACATATGTTCAGAAGCCTGGTGTAATAGAGTGATACTGTATGAATTCAAATATGAAAGGAATACACAAATACAGTGTCAAAAAATATATATTTTTCAAATGAGTTTTGTACTGCACATTTCAGTGAATAGCATAGGGAAAACAGAACATGATAATACTGTATGTCTGTACAGGAAGACCATTTATGTAAAATTAAAAAAGTACTTGTCTAGTCTGTCAGACCAGGCTAATCATTGATGACAACATCATATTGTTGTCAATGATTCGACTGGATTTTCCTCAGTCAAATGTAATTGTTTTGTAGTACCATATTGACGATAGCTCTCTTGCTCTGCCACCAACAGCTGGCCATCTTTCAATTCTGAAAAATAAGTTATGTTACAGTATACTGTATTGATCAAATAGAAATAGCCTACAGCTCCAAGTTTCATACATGATACATATTGGTACTGTGGTTCACTTGCAGTAGTTTACCATATTCTACAGTAATCACTGAGCATTGTATTGTAATGCAGCATAATTGTATCCATGGTACCCGTGTTTGTGTGTAAACAATTGAGAAAATCTGTAAGTTAATTGGGGAGTTTGAGGAAAAAATGACCCCTTATGGGACCCCTTATTCATGCATGACAGAGCTTTTATGTCATAGTTTTTTTGAAACTAAGGAAAGTAAAAAATTAAGGTAGCACAACATATTTTTAACAGTAATGGTGTCGATTATTCAAAAAATGCCATGATGCCCTTCTACCATGTGCCATAAAGCGTGCCACTGTCTCTGCTAATTCCCCTAGATGCCAAAATGTTTGACCAAGGACCAAACACTATAAGGTTAAAGGAGAAGTCATGTCATAAATCTCCAGAGACATTTGATTTGTAAGATGTTTCTGGCTTTTAAAATGAACTGTATTTCCTTGCATCATTTATAAATGTCAAAGTCCCATAGAGGGATTTATATATGTTGTGGCAGGACCAGGGGACCAAAGTACCAGGTAGTTTGCAGTAAAAGTACGAGGCCAAAGACAAACAAATGTATTTGTTGAAGAAGTGACTCTGGGAAAAACATTTTGGGAGAAGGGACAAAAAACTAAAATTATAAAAAAAAGAACATCCTGTCTCCAGTTTGGAATCTTAGCTACACTTCAGGCAAGTAACCCCCTGTACATAGTTTGGCCAGCTAAGCTGGTTGCAAACAAATTCCATTACCAAATTGACATGCCACTCACAATTGTTGTCACAGAGCCAGGTTCAATCACATATGGGTAGTCCTCCAAACAGAAATCAAAACCAAATTATCTGTATACATTTCCACTCTCCAAAACACATGCCGTTCTCCCTTCTAGCTTTTCCCGAATTTGTACTTCTCGCCCGTTAGCACAGGTAAAGCTTTTATTCAATCTTTAACAAGGCCGATTGTCTCCCTTTGTGTCTCTTTGGAAATTTGGATTAGGCACTCATCAGCTGAGTGAAGGCAAATTGTGGGAATATACTACCTGTCCAGCACATTTACCCTGGTCTTGCCACAATGTACATATATATCATTTATTTGCTGTATTTATTTTTATAATAAACTTGAAAGATCAATAAAAACTTGATTCTGTCTTTATGACATGCTAAGCATGCTGGTGTGAAGAAAATGGCAAGCATATTTTCTCATCTTATGGGAAGGGGACTGGAGAAAATAAAGACTTTTAAAACAGATTAAAAAAATTAAAAAATAAAATAAAATAATTATTTTTTTTGGATCATTGAGTGCGGCAAAACCCCACCTTCCTATGTCTGGGAGAAAATGAAAATCAATGCTTTGAATTTAGGATTGTGTGGATGTCGGAATGATTAAGATCTCTCAAATTTGATGGTAGTGGAAATGTGTAAGTCATGACACCAAGGGCAACACTTCACAATTCATACAATTTCCCAGTTTCACACCAAACCTGTAGGTGCTCATTTTATTCTAAATGCAGTTTGTTTGCTTAGAGTTACCAAATGTCCAGAATCTTGTAAACAAACCAATATCATGGATTTGCTCCTGCTCAACAATCTCATCCAAAAAGGTGTATCAAAGGTCAAACATCACTCTATGCTACTTTGTCAAAGTAACACATTTCGAAATCCCTCCCAGCATATTGGATCTAAAACTATATTCATATATTCATAAAACTTACATTGCTTTTGAGAAGGGATGGCTACCATACGATCAAAGAGATGAGGGGTGCAGGTAGCACAAGGTCTCAAAAACACAGCCTTCGCCCACAGAGCAGACGAAGACTCAAGCCAAATGGAGGTTATTTAAAAGTTAACCCAAGACCAAAATTATACATACATGTAACAGAGCCTAAATTACCACTTTTAGTGTAGTTGACTACACCACTCTGTTAGGTGAGAGACCTTTAAGTAGTTAGGGAAGTACCTCAGTGACCGGTGAACATATACGACAGAGGTAGGCAATAATATTATTTATTAAACAATGGCCAAAACAAACAATAAAACACTAACAGGGTGGGGAACGACCCGGGCTGTCCCGTATTGGCTGCCACTAGAACGGCCCAGCACGCCAGAAGAGTTAGGTAGTTGCACACTATAAATACACACCGTAAATCAGAAGAGTAGGGTATACACCATATTGTTATCTCCGCCTACTGCAGCATCTACGGTAATGCTGGACCATGTGGTTGTATGCATGCGGTAGTAGGTGGAGCCATGAGCTCGTGTGTGTGTCCTGGCTAGAAAGTTTCAATAAAGCAACCAAATGTAAACGTGGTGTCCCAGTTCTCTCCTTCAAACAGAACTATAAATCCTATACAGCAATTCAGAAGAGTTAAGCAAATACACAGTAATCAGGTGTGCAACCCCGCACATATAAAGGGGCACAGCTACAAGTGTAGTCCTATAAGGCACAGCCGAGCCCTCCCCAAAGGAATGAAAATAACAAAGTTTAAAACACAGCAATTACGATTTCGTAGCACAATACAACTTTAAAATATAAATGCAGGTGCACAGTATCTAAACAGAGCGGCAAGACCGGGAAATGCGTAGGCTACCATACAAACAGCAAAAATAGCCAAAGCCGAGGCGGACTACTGCGGCGGATAACGCTAAGCACACCATATAGCGTTACACTAACATATCGCACAGACGCAATCCGGCCAGCAATGAACCGGCTTTTACACCCTATACAATACCGAACAACAACTCGGTAGTTCTGCAGTTCCCAGCTTGCTCGCCTTGGAGAGATCTTTAGCTTGACTGCAACGCTTGCTTTTGAACAAGGCGCCGATATGCATCTGCCGCTTCCATTACAATTAACCTGATTGATAACAGCTAAGCATCGGCACCACCGCTCGTCCGGGACAAGAAAAGGAAAAGACCAATCAAGGGGAAACAACCAGCGTAAACCACAGCATGTCCGGGTAACGTCATCACCAGCTCATTGTAAACATGTCAGTCATATACATAGGTTGCATAATATTACTGTATTAGAATATGCATGTCTACACAATTAAACGATACAACACAGCCTCGTTACATATAGGCTATATATATATATATGAAATGATGAGTATAATCACAGTACAGGTGTACACACCAGAAAATATAACAAATTTAGCTAGCCAACAGCACTATGACAATACAAATAACAATAATCAAAGCTTCAACTGAGAGTAACACAGTGCAATCTTTAGTTAATGAATTGAAAACAACAAAATCAAGATGAAGTTTTTCAGAGTAGTACAGGCAAGTGCTGCCCTTTGTACTTCTTTTTTAAATATATTTATGTTTTGGTGCTCCATTTTTTTTGTATTGCCATCTGACTTAAGACATGAACATCTTAGAATTACAGGGTCAAAACTGGCATTTAAAAAATATGTAATGGACAAATTAAGTGTGTTTCAGAATATAATTAATCAAGAACACAACATCCATGGCTACCTATATACTGTACATCATAATCAGAAACCTTACATTAAGTTATGTTTAAGTTATTGTGTGTATAAAGTAGATAAATTAATGGGTGAAATTAAGTGTTCTTACACCTTATCTCAGTAGTGCTCTGCTTTTATTGAGATGTTAAAAATGTTACAAAAAAACATCCAAAAAATAAATGAAAAACAAATAAAAGATTCTGACAAAATAAACTTTTTAAGCCAGGGCAGCTCAACTCCAGTCCTGGAAGTCCAGTTTTGCAGCTCTCTTAAAATAACCAAATCCCTCAGAAGTGGGAAGTGAAGCTGAAAGGGTTCACAATCAGGACACTGGTGAGTTGAACCAGGAGTTAAGCTAGTGGAATGAAATCCTGTAGATACTGAAGCTCTTTAGGAGCAGGGCTGAGCAGCCCAGCTTCAAACAACCTGTTTAACTGCCTGACTGTCTGACATGAAGTAAGCACTAATGAAACTTATGACAGACTTTGAGAATAGCAACCGTTTCCTCACGTACAGCCTAGCATGGAGGGAGCGTTCATAGGCATTTGCTTAAATTACATTTATGTCAATGAAAGGCAAATCATATGTTAATTTATGATTTACGTGGTTCTCTGTGGCTCAGTAGGTAGAGCACAGCGTTGGCAACGCTTAGGTTGTGGGTTAAATTCCCACTGGGACCACATATACTGTATGTATATAATGTATGCATTCACTACTGTAAGTTGCTTTGGATACAAGCGTCTGATAAATGGCATATATATATATATATTTAAGGTTATCCTGCACCTTTGTTTCACCATGGGGGAGTGCTGTTTGTTGGCCATTCGATGCTCTTTATTAGAAATTAGTGTTCAGTCTGAGAGGACTGAAACATTTGTTCACTTCACATCTTGCGCTGTTTGCACTTTTCTTTTCATTTTTGTTGGATTAAATATTGCCATCTCCAACCTGGCTGTTTGAAGTTCTTTCTTCTACTTTTGGAGAGTCAATATCTGCTGCTCGTTTCATTTCTAACTTCCGCACCAAACTAGCCTGTGCCCGTCCAGGTCCTTATGCATTTCACCAAAAAAATAAGAAGAGCAAGAGAAATGGCTGCAATATATTAAGGTTCGGTGTGATCTCACTTCTTATTTTTCAAAAACACAGGACTCGTTGCTGACGTAGGCCACTTGGCATGCCAAATAAGAAAATGTTGTGAATATTAACTCCCCACCCACTCAGCCTGCCTTACAGCATTGCTCATAGTCAGATATCTCCAATTATGAGCATTTCAATCCGGGAAGAAGTATTATGGATGTTTTTTTTGGCACACTCGAAGGTAGTTTACATGTGAAATACAATGACTGTACATGACCTTTAAATGTTATTCATAAATATGTTCATTTCTAAAAATGATCCCGGTAACATAATGCGCCCATTTATAATATGTAAATTACATAACAAATTAAATCACACGTAAGTGGATTCATAATAAGTATAAAAGACAAATAAAGGCACTGAAATAATACTAATAAAATTTGTATAAATGTGCAATTAGTGCAGTTTTCATCTGTAATGAGTCTGAGAAAGCTGATTTTACAGATCTTTGGTGAAAAAGATTTGTGAACACAGTGAAGAGAAAAAGGTCATTTCCCTGATGAAGGCTTACAGCCGAAATGTGTCTTTTGAGATTTTTTCAACAGTAAAGACATTTTTCTTCCCTTTCTCGCCAATAGTGGCTGCAATTTGCATATCCAGTTTATTTTATGCATTTTATGCATCTTGGTAGAACTGCGAGGTAGCAGAAGTATATTATAGTTTAGTTTTTTGTTTTTCAGTCGTACAGAAAACGTACAGCCCACGTTTGCGGGGGGGGTGTGCGGTGGTCAGCACGTGAAGGGGGCTTTCTGAAAGTCGTGCCAGATGCGGAGCAGCTGAGGAGGTTTAAATCCATTCACGATGACGAGGCGTGAGTACAAGCACCTCTCGTACGCCAGGTGACGGACCTCAAACAAGTTTCGGAGGCTGTAGGTGTAGGCCGGCCGCACGCCCAGCACCCGCAGGCACAGGCCCACGTAGACGTCCTCCAGTGGGAGGGGCCTCACGAACCGGGACGCCCACGAAATCCTCGCGGCGAGGTCAACGGAGAAGACGTACCCCGCTCCGGAGACGTACGGTGGGTAAGACGTCTCGAGGTACACCTCCTCAGGGATGTACCACTTGCTTTTTCGGTCCCGCCGGGGCTGGCCATCGCTGATGACCGAGCCGGTGATGTAGCTGCGCCGGGGGGCGGTGCTGGTGGGGGGGCCCAGGAGGCGGTCGACAAGGTAGCGCACGTTGAGGAAGATGTCGGCGTCGATCTTCATCGCGTACGAGGCGCCGGCGCAGCTGGTGGCGAGCCAGTTCATCATCATCATGGTCTTGACGGTCAGGTTGCGGTAGCTGTCCAGGAAGTCCATCTGGACAATGTCGCGGTGCTCCCGGCTCTCCCTCTCCAGGTCACCTTGGGTGCGCGGGTCCTGCTTACCTGCGGTCAGACCCAAGAAGAAGATCCTGAGGATGACGACGTCTGGGAGTGAGTCTTCCTGCCCCCACGTGTTCCTGACGGCGTCCCTGGAGGAACGGTCGCCCGGGGCAACCGGAACCATAAGAACCAGGAAGGGCTGTTTCCCTTTGCACTTGTCCGGCTGGTTGAGGACATATTTGTATGTCGACGGAGAGATCACCTCATAAAGCTCTCGCTCAACAGGATGCGGGCTTTGGCTGCCACTTCCACGGTGTATGTAGTTAAAAAAGAAGCCTGCGATGAAAGTGAGCAGCACCAGCAGGACAAAGCATTTCACTAACCTCTGAGGCCAGCCGTTAAACGTCCCTCTACCCATACTTAGCTGTAGGCACAAAACAAGTGCAGCTAAGTATGGCCGTCCTAACAAAGCCGCATGGTATCAGTTTACATTCCAACAAACGGATAAATCCAGGTTTTTTCCTCAGATTAAGCTCCTGCGGGTAGCGTTTAAAAAGGAAGGGCACCTTCTACTTCCTGTTTTGTTCGCTGTTACGCAAACGACACTCCTTGATGGAAAAAAACTGAAACATGAAACGACAACCACTCCCCCTTTCACGCAGCTTTGAATGAAAGGGCTCCTTCTCCCCCTCCCAGCCAGAGGCTTTAAACTCATTTATGTGAGTGATGTCTGGCCCAATCTTCCACTCAGTCCATTACAGGATGAGAGAATCGACCGCAAGGGCTGCTTTGGGTTTCTCTTTCCGTCAGCCATGGCCACTGTGTTTCCCGGGGGACCGGCGTGACACACTGCAGGCAGTATATCTGGCCCTCTCTCCTCCCAGCTCCACCCCTTCCATCCGATTAGGATTTGCATGGTTTTTAATACATTTTGCAACAGTGAATCACAATCGCTATCTCCTCCATCACATCATAATCTGCCAGCAGTCGGAGGCTTGGCCTTGATGCATTTGAGAACTGGTACAACATTTTATTATCCTAATCATTTTTTTATAAGGATTTTCCTTGTGAAAAAGACTTGATTGCATGCTATGGGGGCAGATTTTCTAAGAATAGACCTTAGAGATTTTGCATCAGAGCTGCAAAAAATGCCATACGGTGAGCAGTACGTGTGTGGGTGCGTGCGCGCGTGTGTGCATGTGTGTGTGTGTGTGTGTGTGTGTGCCTGCATGCACGTTGTGTGTGTGTGTGTGTGTGTTAGTGAGTATGTTTACAAAGCCAGCTCAGATCAGCCTTGACTAAAACCGATGAGCACTCCAAGCAATCTCTCCTTCTCCATTCCAAGCTAGTGGGAGTGTTTGAAATAGTTGAAACCAGATAGTTGAAATATATGAAATACCTGAGCAACTGGCGGGCAGGCGTGTCTTCTGGCCTGCATTCTCGGCAACGGGTTCACGCCTGATCCCCTCCCAAGCCTTTTCACACCTTAAAGTAAGGTGAGACCTGGACATTTACCCCAAATACTCTGACAACTGAACACGTTTCCCGGCTTTATTCCCGTCATAAGCAACCGTTTAACCCTATATGGGACTTTGTCATTTATAAATGATGCAAGGAAATACAGTTCATTTTAAAAGCTAGAAACATCTTACAAATCAAATGTCTCTGGAGATTTAAGACATGACTTCTCCTTTAACCATTAAAGTTATAGTGTTTGGTCTTTGGTCAAACATTTTGGCATCTAGGGGAATTAGCAGAGACAGTGGCATGCTTTATGGCACATGGTAGAAGGGCATCATGGTAATGTGAATAATCGACGCCATTACTGTTAAAAAAATATGTTGTGCTTCCTTAATTTCTTACTTTCCTTAGTTTCAAAAAAACTATGACATAAAAGCTCTGTCATGCATGAATAAGGGATCCCATAAGGGGTAATATTTTCCTCAAACTCCCCAATTAACTTACAGATTTTCTTAATTGTTTACACACAAACACGGGTACCATGGATACCATTTTCTCAAATGTTTAAACACGTTTCCCGAAACGAAGACCCTTTTTCTCAAAACTACAATCACAAAACTCAAACAGTAAACAATTTGAGCAAAAATCCTCAAACCTCTTGTAAAATGAAATACTGCACTCAGAGCTATGTGAACTCTTGTCTCAAAATGACACTTTTTAACCAAAATGACACACACATGCATCAAAACAGTATACTGTAACATCCTCTCCCATGGATTGCCGCCTTGATGAGGTGGGGAGGCTTGAGTAACCCGGAGGGCTATGCCAGTGGGAGCCTGAGCTCCCAGTAGGTCTTACCATGATGGACAGGCCAAAGGATACAGGTCAGACAAGAGGGCAGTCCCTGGTCCTCCAGGTTGGGGGTTGGGCCCTAACCTTTTCTGGAAGAGGAAGGGCTCTCTCGAAAGAGAGACACCATAATGCAATGAAAGCCGCAAGGAAGCTGCATTTCCAAAGCCTCTTCTGTCTACCAGACACACCTCAAGAATTAACACCTGGAACATCAGGACTATGTATGAGGCAGGAAAAGCAGCCCAGATAGTACGCAAGCAAAGAAATGATAACATCACTGTGCCCAGACTATCTGAAGTCAGATGGACACAAACAGGTCAACAGAGGCTATCGAAAGGGGGGATGGTGCTGTACTCAGACCACGAGGAGGACAATGCTCCCTATACAGAGGGAGTGGCACTCATGCTTTCTCGGGAGACACAACAAGCTCTCATCAGCTGGGAGGCTGCAGGATCAAGGATAATCTTGGGCACCTTTAGAACCACAAAATAAAAAATCAGGTTAAACATAATACAACGCGGACCTCCCACATGGTCCAATAGTTACAACGTTCGACACTGGCCACGGAGACCGGGGTTCGATTCCCTGTCCCTGGTCAGCGATTGGCTGTCTGCCCCAGGGAGGGGGGAGGGAAGCCGACAGGATGTTCGCTGCGCATAACAGTGGCCCTGTAGTACCGGGTTACGGTCGACGGCCTGGTGAGTACCGTCTCGGAGGAGACGTTACTTCGCCTTCGTCACTACCGATCGCAGGAAAAAAATGGAGGAGGAAGCAATATAAGTCTTCTACAATTGTAGAGAATCCTCAACAAGCTGAAAGACAGGGAAATGACCATACTCATGGGCGACTTAAATGCTAAGGTTGGAGCTGATAACAATGGCTATGAGGAAGTCATGGGGAGGTTTTTACTTAGCCAAATGAATGGAAACGGCGAGATGTTTGCAGACTTGTGCACATCAAACTAACTGGTGATTGGAGGGAGAATATTCCCTCATAAAAGAATCCACAAGGCAACTTGGATCGCACCAAATAAATGGACCGAGAACCAAATCGACAACATCTATATTGGACAGAAGTTCTGAAAGTCACTACAAGATGTCTGGGCCCAGAGAGGCAGGCAGGCAGACGGGTAAGCGTGCAGGCATGCAGGCAAGCGGGCAGGCAGGCAGGCAGGCAGGTAGCGGGGCAGGCAGGCAGGCGGGCAAATGGGCAGGCAGGCAGGCAGGCAAGTGGGCAGGCAGGCAAGCGTGCAGGCAGGCAGGCAGGCAGGGAGGAGGCAGGTGGGTAGGCAGTGGGCAGGCAGGCAGGCAAGCGGGCAGGCAGGAAGGAAAACGGGCAGGCAGGCGGGCAAGCGGGCAGGCATGCAGGCAAGCGGGCAGGCAGGCAGGCAAGGCGGGCAGGCAGGCAGGTGAGTAGCAGGCAGGCAGGCAGGAAAGCGGGCAAGCAGGCAGGCAGGCAGGCAAGGCGTGCAGGCAGGCAGGCAGGCAGGCAAGCGGGCAGGCAGGTGGGTAAGCGGGCAGGCAGGCAGGCAGGCAAGCAGACAGGCATGCAGGCAAGTGGGCAGGCAGGCAGGCAAGGCGGGCAGGCAGGCAGGCGGGCAAGCGGGCAGGCAGGCAGGCGGGCAAGCGGGCAGGCAGGCGGGCAAGCGGGCAGGCAGGCAAGCGTGCAGGCAGGCAGGCAGGGAGGCAGGCAGGTGGGTAAGTGGGCAGGCAGGCAGGCAGGCGGGCAGGCAGGAAAACGGGCAGGCAGGCGGGCAAGCGGGCAGGCATGCAGGCAAGCGGGCAGGCAGGCAGGCAAGCGGGCAGGCAGGCAGGTGAGTAAGCGGGCAGGCAGGCAGTCAGGAAAGCGGGCAAGCAGGCAGGCAGGCAGGCAGGCAAGCGTGCAGGCAGGCAGGCAGGCAGGCAAGCGGGCAGGCAGGTGGGTAAGCGGCAGGCAGGCAGGCAGGCAAGCAGACAGGCATGCAGGCAAGTGGGCAGGCAGACAGGCAAGCAGGCAGGCAGGTGGGTAAGCGGGCAGGCAGGAAGGCAGGCAGGCAGGCAGGCAAGCGGGCAGGCAGGTGGGTAAGTGGGCAGGCAGGCAGGCAGGTAGGCAAGGAGTAGCCTGGACACTCGCTTACCTGTGAAGTATAATAAGTAAACATGGTGGTACAGGCGAGGACATCAAAGCAAGAATCCAAAAGGCGAGAACGGCATTCATCATTTTGCGAAATGTTTGGGGCTCCAAATAGCTGAGTCTGTTCTACTCCACAGTCAAGCCTGTGCTTCTATATGGCTCTGAGATGTGGAGAGTGGCAAAGGCAGACATGAGGAAGCCACAGACATTTATCAATAAATGCTTACGGAGGATCCTACACCTGAGCTGGAGGGACTGGGTCAGCAATATGGACCTGTGGAGAAGAACTGGATAGGTCCCAGTGCAGGAAGAGGTCTGAAGGCGGAGGTGGAACTGGGTCGGTCACACCCTCTGAAAGCTCCCTACCACCATCACTCTCCAAGCCCTGACCTGGAACCCACAAGGGAAAAGGAAGAGGGATCGCCCCAAAAACACCTGGAGGCAGGACCTGGAGGCAGATGCCAAGACATCAGGCCATATCTGGTCAGAGCTGGAGAAAATTGCCCAGAACAGAGCTCAGTGGAGGACCGTCGTCAATAGACTATGCTCCCCTAGGGGCGATGGGTTTAAGTAAGTAAGTATACTGTAACTTAACTGATAAATGGCCATCTTTCAATTCTAAAAAATAAGTTATGTTACAGTATACTGTATTGACTAAATAGAAATAGCCTACAGCTCCAAGTTTCATACATGATACATACTGGTACTGTGGTTCAGTTGCAGCAGTTTACCATATTCTACAATAATCACTGAGCACTGTATTGTAATGTAGTACTAAAGACAAGAACATTAAAGTTGAGATTACTTCAATGCTTACAGTACTTGCTTATTCTCATATGTGAAGGTCTGGGTCATGGATGCAAGAATGAAGCTGCTAAAGTTTGGCTGCGCCCTTTGCCCGGCCTCCCTCAAGGTCAAACCATGGTTGCCCACATGGTCAACCAAAATTGCCCTAATTTCATTTTTGTTTGCACATGTAAAGGAATGAGTGTGGTCAATTGATAAATTGTTTAGCATTTTCAATGGTAGTGCTTTTCATGTGAACACAATAGTTTGTATTGATGGAGATTGTGCTTAATGAGGAGAATTGTGTTTAGGGTTTTGCAAAAAGTTAATTAGATAATGCAATTTGTGTGAAAACAAGCAAAATGTGCTCATAGTTTGGCAGGGAGTTATTTTCATTGATACATAGGCTTTAGGTTTGGATAATTGTCCATGGTACCAGTTTCTGTGTGTAAACAATTGAGAAGAATTGTAAAGGTCAAACACGAAAAATGAATATGTGTAATTGTATCCATCAGAACTCAATTATTGTTTTGAAGCAGTATTTCATAATGTGTCCCATAGAGGGTTAAACAATGGGCCTGTGCCCAGTGCTTAATTGGTACCGGGGCTAACCGGGGCGCAGCATCCAAATCCGATTTTGCGCCCCGGCAAATGTCTTACTCAGATTCAGAGCCCCGGGCTCATAAATATCTAAAGTGCGACAACAACGCGTATTTTAAACTGGTATTAAACAACGTTACGTCCAGTGAACATTACAAGAGTCACGAGCCAATCCGAGTCTAATATATAAATAGATACACGCACGTGCATGCACACACACACACAGACAGACAGACAGACTGGCAGCTTAAAAAAATATTACAACGTCAACGTTTAGTTAGCTACTGATAGCAAGCCGACAAAACAGATTCACGGTTAACGTTAATGCAGCACAAAGCTGGCTTCTGGGCTGGCATTGAATTCGGATCATGTCTAAAAGAGAAAACAAATTATAGGAAAAGTTTACCCTTTTTTCTCCGTGTGGGTTGGGGGGGCATGTGGTTGGGGGAGGCGAGTTGAGCCCCGGCATCTCTTATTTTACTAATTAAGCACTGCCTGAGCCATCTATTGTTTTGTTCAGCCATTGAATGCAAATCTGTGTGACAGTTTAGAACAGCTGTGGTGAAAGTGATACAGAAACATTCCTCAGATGAAACCGGTCCTTCACAGCTCCAGAGGGTACTATAGTAGAGTCACTCATTGCACAAGAGTAAAATAGTCTAGCTGTGATTATTCTTGCCGTTTTTTTTATTTTCTATTTTTGCTGTTTATTAAAAAAAATTATCCCAATTTAGTATCCAATTATACCCTCTCTTTTTCATGTCAATTATCCCCTCCCTCTTATGAGAACTCGCTGTTGTAGTCCCAAGAACGGTAGTGAGTGAGGACCACTCATATATACAGCAAGCTCATTCGGCTTTTATCCCTCCCCCCTCCCTGAGGCAGACAGCCAATCGCCGCCTCCTAGTGGCACTCCCCACCAAAGCTGAAACTGGCGCGACCTGATGGAATCAAACCCTGGTCGCAGATTCTTGCCATTTTTAAATGCACACAATACAAATGCGAAATGTAAAATAAACTTGACAGTTTTTTTTTAAACAAAGGTTGTTTTATTGTAATAAGGGTTACATAGGAACACCTGTTTTTCACTCAGCTAAAAAAACAAAAAAACAAGACCAAAAAAACAAAAAAAACAACAACAACAACAAACAAACAAACAAACATAACCCCCCCAACAGAGTAATTTTAACTTACACAGGTATTCGGTTGGGTCAGTGGCTTTAGCTTTTCGGCATTGCCGTTTTAGGGATAGATGTCCTATCATTGTGTAGCACAAGGAGTCTGGGTGCTTTGCTGTCAAAGCACAGTGGTGGACGGTTCAGCTTATTTTGAAAGCCAAATTCAGACCACAAGAGCATCCACTGTCACCAACCCATTTGCAAAGCAGATCAAATCTGGACTTCATAATCTCTGCATTCTCATCTAATCATCTAATTTACCCTTTTTTTTGGACTCCCACTCCTTGTGCGTTTTTATTTTATTTCTTCACATTTTGCAAAAATGTAATCACTCATATCTTATTTATTTTTATTCTTTTATAATATATTGAATAACAGGTCCTGCCTTGGATTTTGAAGAAATTAATTAACAAATAAACTGAAATCTTTACCTATTTATTTTATTTTTTTCTGTGCCCCGGAGCTAGAACATGAAACGTGAGTATGATGGATGTACGTGTGGGACCACCAGCATGTGGCCTGTGATGTCACACGCAGACCGTCAGACCACGTCAGTGACGAGACATGGACATGCGCGGTGAAATCGGTCGGCGCTCAAACTGAGAGCTTTTCCCTGGCGAACCTTTCCTCTTCCTTTCAGCGGACTGATGGAGGGATGAGGGGGAGGACGACAGGAGGGATGAAGGGATGAAAGAATGAGTGTGAGTCACACAAAGACTAATAAAAGGACGGGAGAGGAAGAAGACCCCCCCGCCTCCCTTCGGAGGGGCCTCTTTACTAAAGTATAATCCACACGTTCTCACAACGTGGCCTGCTGTTACCTGTGTGAATGTCCTAAATCAATTATTCACACTTTTTCCATACAGAGGGCTGCTGTTTGTGTTCAAGTTATGAATAGATTATGGGTTGAAATTACACTGTAACAGTGGAGCGAATTGAGCCGTTGAAGCCGTGAGTTAATACTTTATGAAGAAGAGGCCCCGCACAAAGACCACAAACAGACCATCTGCCCTCCACACAAAACCGGAGTGAAATACTGTGCCCAGATTGAACAGGAATCCGGGTAGACGCCAAACGCTGTAGTTAAGAAAAGACACAAAAGCACCAAGCCAGACTCGCGTGTACTGTGCCAATGTCCCCTGGTCTCCCATCCCAACCACAACTTTGCAGAGAAGGAAGAAACATTTATTTCATCTTTTGTTCCATAGAACATAGTATGTTTTCCTCTTTGGTGTGTATGTCTGTCTGTCTGTTTGTCTGTGTGTGTGTGAGAGAGTGTTTGTGTAGTTACAGTGCATGGTGCTGATCTGAGTAGTGTAGGTCCATGGTAACCGCAACAGTTCTTATCTGACCGTGAGCATACGGCACACGACCGTTGCCAGAGTCAGAGCATGGCTGAGTGTGGTGAATATGGGCCTGGGTTATATGCTGGGGTGAGTGTGTGGGGGAGGGGAGGGGAGGGGGGCAGGGGGGTGTGGCCATGGCTTTGGTAGGTGCAGGGGGTGAGCGGGTTGACAGGGGCAGAAGAGGGAGGATGTGACATGAGGAGAGGTCGAAGGGCAAGCGGGCTGGCGACGGTCTACGATCTTTTCCTCCTCCCCTCGAAGCTCCTGAAGTTGAATGGCCGGATCTTCATCTCGGCGAACTCGATCGAATGCTCGTGGCCTTTCCAGTGGAACCAGTTGACACCCTAGGGAAGCGCATGCAAAGAGTGTTAAGGTCCTTCTTAGAGAACACTTAAGATCCACAGTGTGATGCAGAAATGGCTTAAAACTTTACGGTCATCAGTCGAGCTATAAATGTTATGGTACAATGCATCGGATTACTGTTTTAGCAATGTATCTTCAGGTAACTGACCAAATAATGGAAACACCTATATAAAGTGTTTTAATAGAGTGTTGGGGCACAAGGGGCTGCCAAACCAGCTTGAATGCACCACGGCATGGATTTTACAGGTGTCTGGAACTCTATTGGAGCAATGCAACACCAGTGTTCCATGAGAAATTCCATCATTTGATGTTTTGTTAATGGTAGTGGGAAACGTTGTCTCACAGAAGCTCCAGAATCTCCCATAAGTGTTCAATTGGGTTGAGATCTCGTGACTGAGATGGCAATGGCATATGATTTGATACATTGGTTTGATGAGCATGAAACTTCTCAGTTACAACTCGTGCCCTGAGGTTGGGGGCATTGTTATGCTGGAAGGGACCACTCCCATCAGGATAGAAATGCTTCACTATAGGATGAAGGTGATCACTCAGAATGGCTTTGTATTTATTGTCATTTATCTTGCCCTCTAAGGGGTTGAGTGGATCTAAACCATTCCAGGAAAATGCACCCCACACCATAACAGAGCTGCCAGAACCCTTAATGTACTCAAGTGCTTCCTTTATTTTTGGCAGTTACCTGTATGTCAACTTGTTCCCATCACTATCAAATAAACAATAAATAAATAAATAAATCTGATATATTTATCTGGAACGGGAAATCAGTTTCAAAACGTCACACTGTGTTGGAGCTATGAGGAAGTGTTCAGGCTGACGTTCTGTGCCGAGCACTCACCAAGTCACTGGGTCTCACAGACAGACAGCTTAGTATGTCCAACCAAAAACGTTACCTGGGCTTTATTGTATTATATATATATTTTTTAATGTGGTTTCAGATCTTTCCCTTGTGTGTGTGGGGCGGGGGGCGAGCGGGGTGACGTCTCACCTTGCTGTGGCTGTTGTCCCCGTACCGTCCCATGATGTTGACGCGGTGGCAGTTCTTGTACCAGAAGGCACCCTTGTAGGACAGGGCGCAGTTGGTGACAGCGATGTCATTGTCGTGGTCAAAGGTGGAGAAGGGGCGACCGTGGTGGTAGGTCATGGAGTCGCCTGTCAGCGAGAGAGAGAGAGGAGGGCGAGAGACAGGATCAGCGCAGGGTCTCGGAATGAAAACAACGTTGAAAAACACTGACAGGCAGGAAGGTAACATGCTGCCACTGGATTGTTCACTCAAGCCACGCAAACAATGACAGTATTTTACAATGCAATGTGACGTACATTATGCATTTGCTTACCAGGCATTCTTATCGTGGGTGACAGCTTACATATAATCCATTTATACGGCTGGGTATTTACTGAAACTACTGTAGTACTTGTAAACTACTACTATGACTAATCACTGCTCATTGGTGCAGTGGTAGAAACCACACCCAGAGATTGAACCCGCAGCCCTCTGGTTCCAAACCCAGTGTCAAGCTTTTATATTTCAAAAGCACCGCGAAGGCACAAAGGTGCCCACGCTTTTGTACCAAACCGACGAAGACGAAGATGACGACGAAGACAGAGGGACAGGCTTACCGGCGGTGCCACTGTAGCCGCCCACGTGCACCTTGTAGCGGCTGCGGGGCTCGGAGACGGTGAACTTGTCGTACTGGGCGTAGGCCGTCTCGCCCTTGTCCCGGAGGTCCACCCGCAGCTCGTACTGGCTCGACGCCGTGATCTTGTGGAGGGTTGTCAGACCTACGGGAGGATGGACGGGGGATGGATGGACATTACACAGTCACCTCTTTTGGCATGTGCGAGCATGGAGAGCACAAATGGGATAAACCGTTGAAAGTATTTTTTTATTTCACATTAAATTAATTTAAAGTGAGTTCAAAACTTTAAGTGGTCCATTTCCTGCATTTTAATTTTAATATCAGTTCACATGTAGGGACTTAGGACTTATGACTTATGAGTTTGAGTATATGAGTTAATTTTTTTATATGTGCTAGAACTGCAATGGCAATGCATTTACTGCTTATTGCTTACTGCTCTGACATTGCTTATCGGAGACCATGAAATAGACTTTTCAATGCTTTTTAGGGGATCATTAAAATCTACAAGGATTTAGTTTTTCACAGTGAAAGGTATGAAAACAGATTTGCATTATAGTATAAAATCAGACCGTGATATTTTCAACAGTCATACATTATGACATCACAAAGCCCAGGTTAAACCCAAAGGCGTCAATTCTGATGCCATTAAATAGACTCCTTCAGACCAGCAGACACTGTTTGAGATTGCGCACGTCAGAATGACTTCACTGTGTTTGCTCATGAACTTGGTTCCGTGGCACGGTGCCGTAGCTGAACATGAGCATCATTAAAGGAACGGCGGGGAGAACGCACCGAGCCAGAACTCATCGTTCATATCGCCGAATCCGGCAGTGTAGTTCCTCCAGTTCCGGAAGAATTCCAGCTTGCCGCTCTGGCGACGGACGAACACCTGCAGAGACGAGAGCGGTGGCACCTGGAGGTCTTGCCAAGAAACTCCTGCATGCATCTCTCACTGGGCTAATACTTAGCAGTGACACTTTACTGCAACACTCCCAAGGAGTTGCATAAATGATCTTATTTATTTGCCCTGTGGACACTTACACAGTGCTGCATAAGTATGGTACGTTTTACATATTACATCTGTACAGCTGGATATTTACTGAAGCAGTTCACTTCCAATACCTGACTCAATGGTACAACCGTACTGCTCCACCCTTGTATATAAGTAACTATAAGTATAAGCACAAGTGGTTTTATGCTTAGAAACTGTCATTGTAATTCTGTCTGTTACAGTTAAACCAAACGTATGGTCACACCATTCTGATCTAGGCATGTGTTCTGCAACTTACAATCCATCCACCTCCGTCGGTGGTCATGTCGCAGTAAACCTGGATGGGCTGGCTCTCGTCTCCGCTCAGGTAGATGGTGTAGAGGCCGGAGGTGGTTTCCCCATTCAGCAGCGCCTGGGAGCAGTCCTTCGGGTATCTGTACAGCACACCAGCTGCACACACACGCGCACACACACACGCATATATGTGACTTGAAGTTTTTCTCCCAATATGGAGTTCCCAATTTATGTGTGTTGGTGTTCATCGTGGCAACCTGTAATGTCAGACAAGCAATGGCTCTCCTCCAAAACACGCTACGTCAGACCACTGCTCCTTTTTGCTACCGTACACTTTATGTGTAGCTTGTGGCTGTGGGCATTGTGGGCCCCTGAATGACAAGAGGGGACGATGATACACGGTCAACCTGTCGACTAAGATCCCCCCCCCCCCCCACTCCTTGGGCAACACCACAATTATGTGCTGGTCTGCGGGGCTACTGGCCCCGGCAGGCACAGTCAAGATCTGATACCAGATCATGGGGCCCATCCACGCACTAGAACAGTGCCTTAACAGGATGCAGACAGTGGGGCCCATCCACACACTAGAACAGTGCCTTAACAGGATGCAGACCGTGGGGCTCATCCACACACTAGAACAGTGCCTTAACAGGATGAGCCACCAGGCAGCCACATTTCAAATGGTTGTTAGTAAGGTGAAGCTCTGTAAGGGGAGGGGTAAAGGGAGGAGAGACTAGGGTTCTGGGGAAAGGATATTAAAAGGTAGCAGGGTAAAGGAGAGAGGCTAATATGGTATCGACAGTACTGTATACTCACTGGTGGTGAAGCTGGTGGTGATGTGGCGGCTCCTCTTGGGCCCAGCGATGGCCTGCAGTCTGACAGAGTACTCTGTGTTGGCACTGAGCTGGGTCATGCCGTAGGAGGTGGCTGTGGGGCTCAGGACCACTTCCTGGATCAAGACACGCCCACAGATACAGTCACTTCCTTTCACATTATGAAAGGCTAGGACAACATCTACACCCATGAGGTCGATTTTGATTTCTACAGTACAGGTGAACATCGACAGGCATACACGCACACAAGCGCACACACGCATTACTCACTCACATACACACACACATACACAAACAGGCAGTGCACCAACAGTGCACATGCCTGCACGCACACATGCATGCATTCACACACACAGAAGCATATATGTGCACACACACACACAAAACCCAATAAAGGCGAAGCACCCACAGAGTACTGAATGAACAGCCTCACAGCCAGTACTGAGACAGTCCACTGAGTACCTGTCCCTCCAAGCCACCAGGGGGCGCACTCACCCTCACTGTGCCGTCAGCTGACTCAAAGCTGAGGATGTAGCCAGTGACGTCAGCGCGAGGGGCCTTCCAGGTCAGCGAGGCGCTCTCCGTCTGGATATTATTGGCCGCCAGGTCTTGGGGGGCATCCACATCTGGAGCAAAGGAGGCGGAGTCAGAGAATATGACTGGGGAGTGGCCAGGGTCACATGTCTGTACGTATCCCAGCAACTAAACTCACACCACTGTTCCTCTCACACTGCATGCTTGTCTGTGCCTGAGTTTTTAAAATGTCACCTATTCATTAGCATACTTGCCAATCCCCCCCCCCCCGTTATTCACAGGAGAGTTTTCATGACTGTCTCCCAGACTTATCCTAGGTACTCATTTCTCCCGTATTTGTATCTAGTCACACCGGTGATAACGTCAAACAAACGTCCCATTTTCCCCTCGCTGTTAAAGAACATCAAGGAGGCCATCAGGGAGCTAAAATACAGAAATCAGCACCAGCTATGGAATATCCATAAATATCTAACTAGTTAGAAAACCTTTTCAAACGTCCTTGAAAACTGTAGCATCGAGTAACTGTAAAATGTGAACTGTAACTGCACGAGGCTTGTTAGGTATGACAGCTTGCTTCTGTAAGTCTCCTACTTTTTCTGCTATGCTGGTCGATCTCCCATATCTTCAAGTCTCAAGGTTGGCAGGAATGTTCATTATACATTAAAGAACTACTCCACATTAGGGTCTGCCTCTAACATCCTAGCCTTTTTCCCTTAATGCCGTGGATGACTTTGTAGTATGTAACTAAAGTGGTCCATCAAAAACCAAAAATCCATTAATTTGGCTACAGCTGCAGGAGAGAGAGGGCGTTAGCTAATTGTTCCAGGGCTCTAATTTGGGTGGGAGGCTACTTAAGCTCTTGTCTTGACTCTGCGGCCTTACAACACTGTCCAAAGTATGTCCAAGTCGTGTGCGGTATGCACTGAGAACATATACATACTTTTGTAATCATATTATCTTTGTGGATCTACAGCTCCATTTTATGCTTCAGAAAGACTATTGAAAGGGTGCGTAGCTGTGTCTTCGCCAGCAGGTGGCAGTGTGTTGCGGCGGCAGTCTCACCGGTGGTGAAATCGGTGCTGGTGGCGGCACTCTTCTGGGCCTCCCTGACGGCGTACACCTTGACGGTGTAGTGAGTGGCAGGCGTGAGGGAGCTCATCTCAAACTCAACAATGTTTCCGGAAACACGCTCCATCACTGGGGCCACTGCAGGAAGAGCACACACACCTTAGCTGTGTCTGAACGCAGCAGGGGAAAGAGCACTCTTCTGATTCCCATATTAAAAAGTTCAAACGGAATGAGCTATAAAACAATGGTGTTATACCAAGTCTCTATGGCTTCACCGTAGTTTTATAAGTTCACCAGGTGTTTTCAAGTATTTAAAAAAGACTTCTGCTCATATTGCTGTGCTTTCAAGGTGCAGTTCTGCTATTGTGAGGATGTAATAAATACATACACACTGACAGCCACTGTACAGCAATACAGCAGCAAACATAATCAGTTGCGGGGAGTTGCAGGTCTCAGAGGTCTGGTGTCACGCGTGGATCCTGTACCTGTGTCAGAGCTGTAGGTGATGACATAGCCGTCGACGGTAGCGATGGCCGGTTGCCACAGCAGCAGGGCCTCGGTGTCCGTGATGTTGGTGGCAGTCAGACCACGCGGCTTGTCCAGGGCTGACAAGGGAACAGTAACACGATAAACATATGCACTCCAAAAAAAGGCATAAGGTGCCGAGTCAAAGTGGCATATACGAATCAAAAGAATGAGACTCACGCTTATTAGTTGCACCACAAAATTTAATAGTGTAATAGTTTATTTGACCATGCAGTTCACCTTTCAACCCATTGTTCTGATGAACAAGTACACATAAAATATATAATATAATATATGCCATTTAGCAGACGCTTTTATCCAAAGTGACAGTAGTGAATGCATACATTTTTCAAACCCACAACCTAAGCGTTGTCAGCGCCATGCTCTACCTACTGAGCCACACAGAACCACTGCTGTACAGTAAGTACAGTATGTGTGTGATTGCGTGTAACTGGATGCATGAGTGGGTGTATACTGAAAGTGTGTGTGTGTGTGTGTGTGTGTGTGTATGTGCACATGAATGTGTGAGTTTATGTCTGTTTGTGTGCAAGTCTATGTGTGATAGTGTGCTTGCGTGTAAGTGCGTTAATGTGTGTAAATGGATGTGTGTGAGTTGGTGTGTGTATGTGTGTGTGTGTGTGAGAGACTCACCTGTGGTCACGCTTGCAGATCCAGGTGCACTCTCTTCCATTCCCTTCACAGCGATGACGGTCACCTGGTAGGTCACTCCTGGGGTGAGGTTGGACAGCACGGTCTGAGAGATAGCACCGTCCACGGTCACGGTCATAGGGCTTCCTGTGGACACGGGATGACATGTGTGAGAGATGACCCGGGTTTCCCTAACTCAGTTTATGTGCTTATATACTGTATGTGGTTGAAGGTTGGAGCAATGAATATTGATAGCATTTAGATTTTTGGGAAATATTGATAAATAAATAAAAATCATTTGCTCAAATGGATAGTTATGAATCCTACAATGTACAAAAAAGTACAGCTCTTTCTAAATAATCTTGCCTTATTTATAACGTTTCTCAGAAGAAAAGTTACGGAATGGCCATACTGGCAATATTTTTTTAAAATAACACAACAGAATTTTGGAGACACTGCCATCTTGAATTATTGAGGCTTTTTTCTAGTTTGACCCTTGCAATCCCAACTGGTGTATATTTCAAGATGCCACTAGAGGGCAGGCCAGGACTGACTTTAGAACTGAATTCTGCCTGCGACTGCTCTCAGCAAAAACCGAACACTACATTGAATAAATGCAAATTTCAGGCTGTTTAGGTTTTAAATAACACAAGACGCAATGGTGTATTTTAAAACCTGGAAACGAACCAGTGTTGGGCTGATTCCAAACAACCATCTGCAACATTTAAATGGTACTGATGGGAACTGTCATGATATCAATTCAATGGAGAATTTAGACGATTATCTGTCTTTCCTACACAGCAATGTTTACTGTAGTAATACAAAAATATGTTTAAAAAAAATGTTCAATTAATTTTATTCAAATATTTAATTAAATGCCACCAAAGCTTCAATTTATGCCAACACGAGACACTGAAATATCTCCAGCTAATTTTAAGGTGCATCCTCAGCTGCATGATTGCAAGGTCAGACAGAGTATAGAAGTGATCAGTGCCTGGGCACTACAGTTGCTTAAATGCACATTAATCAAAGCATCATTCCTGTCCCTCGTGGTCTGTCAGAGAATCTTCGGTACGTGCAAAACGTGCACGAGTAGTTCTGGGAACTCACGGCTTGGCCTGTTTCCCCTGGATCATATCTGTGAGGTCTTCATATGAAATGAAGCCATTCTAAAACACAAGCAGGCCTCCAGCCTGCAGTCACCACTTGGGTCTGCACCTCTCCGTCACTATGAAGAGCTTTGAGATCCTGACTTGAAAAGTCCTACATAAATGCAATCAATTATTATTATTATTATTAGTAGTAGTACTAGTAGTTAAAAGCCAACCAACTACTGTGACCAACTACCAGCTTCTGTGCCACAACTATGTTTAGGCCAAACAGCATCATTATGTAACCATCCTAATATTACCCATGATTCCCTGCCCCTTACAAAACCACACCCCAGGCATGCTTTGGGCTCTCACCTCCCCGGGCTGGCACATAGATGACCCGGTAGCTGTCGACCCGCGCACGGGGAACGGTCCAGTGAACAGTGGCAGAGGTGTCCATGACATCAGAGAAGCGGATGCCCTTGGGGGATCCCACACCTGGTGGGGCGCCGGGAACGGATGCGTGACAGGACAAAACAGACAACCAATCAAACAAAGAACAGCACATAGGCGTTCGCTTTGAATGGCCAATCACGGACCCTGCTACAGGCATCCTCCGTCCCGCTGGGGAAACCGCACGCTTAGTCAATGAAACAAAATGTTTATAGAAATGGAAAGCCTAATAAAAAAAAGAACAAAACTATGAAGCACAGCAAAATGCAATCCAAATATATACAAACAGAGCTGATAATGACCACGAGGAGTCAAAGTGCAACAGTAGAGGAAATCAGTTAAAATCAAATCTATATAAAAATAGAGAAGTGTAAGAAAAAAACGGAGGATTACAAATGTAATAGCACAAAGCAAGACGAAGCGGTGACCGGAGGAAAGAGGGAAGAAACACAGAGACATCACAGCTGAGAGACACACACGGGTTAACTCGCCCCATCGTCACCCACACAAAAGTTAAACGTGCCAGTGTCAGACTCAAGATTACAAAGAGGTGTCCTCTGAGGACATCAGGAGACACACAACACAGAACACAGAGTCCAGAGTGAACACAGAAATGCAATTTTCCTGTCTCTGACTGTCGGGTTGGACAAAGATAAACACTTTAAAAACAGTAAAAAACAAAGCTGGAAAGTACAGTGGAAAGTTGAGTGAGAGTCCCTGAGCAGCTCTGTGGACAACAGAGTCAAGCGTCGAACTCAATCAGAGCCTTTTCATCGGCAACTTGAGACACTTCGGGAGAGAAGAGGTGAGAGCCAGTAAACGGGGGCCAAGCAGTGAGATTACACTGCAGGAGCAGACACAGAACTTTAAAGTGGTTAGCGCTTCCCTGGCTCAACGCTCAAGAGAAACTGATAGGCATAGATAATAATCACAGTCAATTCTTTTTTTTGTGTGAAAAAAGTAAATACTGAAAGTAAGACCTTGAAAAAATGAAAATGGAATCTGTTAAAAAAAATAACTGCCAAAGCAATAATGTTAGCCAATTGTGCAACAAATAAAGAACAAGACGGCTTAGTTTGTATGTTAGTGGCTAGAAAAGACAGGCAAACGAACAGTTAAAAGAGCAGTTTTCTTTTTGACATTAGTAAGCCTACATAGACACCGTGTAATATAAACCATATGCCCATGCCAATTGAAGACATGGCTGTAGTACACAATTAATAAGGAAGGCAGAAGAAGAAGAAAAACATTTCATTTTCTCAACTGACAGCCATCTGCTTTTACCAGGCCGGCCCTGGTGCCAAAATACCTGTTCGGGTTACAGCGGTAACGGGCTGGGAGTTCCCTCCCAGTGTCACACCGTACAGCGAGATTTCGTACTCGGTGTCATCGCTGAGACCCGTTATGACTTTGAATCTCTCGCCGCCGGCAACGGTGAGCTCCTGCGGGTCCGCGAGTTTGTCAGAATCGCAAACGCTAATGACGAAACTATGAAAGATGCCATCTTCAGCTGTCCAGGACAGTCGGAAACTTTCAGGAGTGACGTCCAAAACAACAAGGTTTTCCACTTCTGGTTCAGCTTCTGGATGACAAAGGAATATGTTTTTTTTGTCCTCATTCGGGGATAATAAAGTTGGTACAGTCTTGTAAAAGACGACACTGAAGAAAATTGGTGTGACATGTTACAATGGTCAGAGACCAACAGTTAACACCATTTTCAAACCTGTGACTTAAATTATGACTGTGAGAGTAAGAAGTCGCAGTGAAGGGGTTGTTCTTTGGTTGTTTTTAACGATCATGTAATATTTCAGAGATTGTAAGACACTAATTCAGAATTCATAATTATGCATAAGTGCAGTTGTGCTTCTGAGATCATGGATCATTAAACATGACTTAAAACAGCATGACCAATACATTTTCTGCCATTGCTTTTTCTCATGTAAGATAGAACATCTTAGGAAAACAGCAAACATGAGAGAGAGAGAGAGAGAGAGAGAGAGAGAGAGAGAGAGAGAGATAGAGAGAGAGAGAGAGAGAGAGAGGGAAAGAGAGAGAAAGGTAACGAATGCCACTTCGTCCCTGTAACAAAATTGTATAACCCAAGTGACAAAAAAAAGGGTGAACAAAGCAACAGTGTTGCAGGTTTGGGGTAGATTGAACTCTGTAGTGCATTTGGTGTAGACTAACATGGTAGTGCATGTGGTTTAAACTGCCCCCTGATGTCACAGCCACTGTGACCTCTGACCTTGACACTCCATGCTACTGGCCAGGCCTGGAATGGGAGGACTGTTCACCCAGCGCCAAGAACTCCTGAGAGTCCAGCAGCCAACGGGAGTCCCTCGCCAATATGTGGAAATTGTCAAACCCATCATCGTATCATTCCCGAACAGACCTAAGGGGTCATTGTCTGACATTAATACGTTTTCCCGGTCTGGCAGCCCTGTGAAAGCAGGGAAGATCAGGGGAAATGTTCTAACGAAGAAAAAGGGGATCGTTTGGAGGGGGTGCAGGGGAGAGCGCACAAATTTGAGTGTGCAGTGGCTGCAAAAAGGAGTCTTCAGCATCTGACTTATATTTGAAAACACATGGTGGTACACTGTCACCGCCTAACCACTAAGCCCAAGTAAACACTGACAGTTTTACATACCAAAAGCATGTTGGAAGAATGCATGAACATTAACACTTGCTTAAAAGAGACCAGTTAAGACCAGTTAAGACTTGCTTAACCAAGACACTCGACTCAGTTAAGTATATAATTACAGTGACAGAAACCAAGCCCGCACGTTACAACCACAGCAAATCCACAGCAAGGCACAACTATCTGTCTCAGCAAGAATCCAGTATTGATTCACAGATGTTAATGTTTGGTGCAACTCAGGAACAACTGGCCTTCGATTCATGAAGGCTGTTGAATATTTTACGACCAATGAGCACAGAGATTCATCAATGAACAGCTGAGTAAATGTGAATATTCATCTCAGTGTAAAGTGATCTCCAAATGTAATTTCAAAGTTATGACATTCAGTACTTTGAATCGCTTCTGTGAAGTAAATGTGTACATAGCACTGCCTTACTGATGTAAATACAAGGCAAGGCGTGCAGCGATTTGAAAAACAAGCACATTTTTTCTAGATATTTTTGCATTTTAACTGGATTCTTTCTATTACACAGGGTCTGGTTTTCTTGTGCGTAAAGAGTTACTCATGTGCCTGTAAAAAGACTTGTTTGATTTATTTGTGTCAGGCTCCTAAGAGCTGATGAATCTTTTGATAGATTACAGATTTATTTGTTCTATATAAAACTGTTGAACTTTTGAATCCCCACAACACAATGTACCAAAGTGTGTTCTGTGAATTCGGTCCCCAGTAGAAAAGCAGCCATGAAAAGCAACCACAATAAGGTATGGTGAGTATTTCACAATTTGCTGTGGTTTATAAAAACCTTTTTCCCCGGATTACTTTCCTGATTTATGGAAAGTGCCTTTCTAAGGTAAAAAAAAAAGGGCCAAAATACACAAATGTCAGAAGGAAATATGGTTTGAAATGTTTTAAAGGCGCTGAACGCAAACCATGACAGGATAGTGCTATTGCCCATGAGTTGCTGAACAGTCTGCAGCGCATCCAGAATGTGCTCATATGTTCTGTTGGTCACCTCGTTCTAATTACTGAAAAGTGACAGCAGATGTAGACGGAAAAATGGAGAAGGGGACACTGAAGCGTGCGACGGACTGGCGGCTGATAGCGTCTTGCACCCACAATCTGTTCACCCCTGCAAGCGAGAGCACGTTGGGTCTTTCAGCAAAGATACAAGGCTACTGGTCTCTTCCTCTCTCATGTTGGAAGGTTGTCATAACACAAACTAAATGGCAGTCGTAACATTTAAACTTTCACCTGCCAGATGGGTAATGAGCTGGGCAGATCCTTTAGGCGTGTCCAGATGAGACGGGTGTTTTTTACGAGCGTTGGTTTTGTTTGTTGTTTTGTTTTATTTTGGGGTGCACAGCTGACACAATGTGAAGTGATCATTAGCCTCAGCTGATAATGGGACAGCACAGCTGTGAGTGACTGGGAGTGCCCAGGTGCGGAGGATGTGAGTGCGGCCTGTCCGCACTGCGCCGTAATTAAGTACAGATGCTTCTAGAACAAAAAACACAAAGACAAACTGATGGCTTGCTTTCTGGACAAAAGCAGAGGTACAGATTGGGAAGGACTCGTTCACATCCCAGAGCTTAAAATGACCTTTTCGCCAGAAAATGTGCAGTTAAACGAAAGAAAGCTAAGAGCACATGTGTTGACCTTAAAGGGGGTAACCCCAATAAAAAATACCACCCCAAAACAAACGGCCTCAAAAAAGACCGCTTAGACCTCGATGTCCCAGGACCTCAACTTGAGCCTCTTCCTTCCCAGGTTCACGAGAAATGTGAACAGAAGGTGTTTTGTTGTGAGCAGCCGTGGCGGAAATGAGAGGCAGACCCGGCAAATCCTGCAGAGCTGTCAGTCCTCATTAAGGCCCGAGCCGCCCCCTGCCGAGGGCTCGATGAGAGAGGGGGAGCGGCAGATCCTTCAGGAGCATTTTAACATGTGGCGGCCACTGACCGAGACCTTCCGTAAACATGGACCACGCTTACAATAACCAGGGCGCCATCGAACTCAGCTAAAGTATCCCGCACAGAGCGCGCCCCCATGTCTCAGGGATCGGCGAGGAGCTAACCCATGTGGATACCTATTACGTGCTGCATCTTTTTTATTTTATTTTATTTTACAAGCGCCAAACCTTACAGCCGCCATTCTGCTAAAGGTTTAGCCCGGATCTTTGGGGGGGGAGGACCTTCCTGTTTTTCTAGGCAAACTAGACTAGACTATCCAGCCACTGGATACCTGCTGGATGGGCACCAGAGCGCGTTTCCAAAGGGCAGCTTAGTTTTACAGTCGGGTCAGCTCCGCACACGCAGCGGAATGGAAACAGGAGTCGGCCGATGCTGAAAGTGCCTAGCTGGCATTTTATGGATGAGGATTAAGCAAATGGTTCCCGGTTCAGTCGGTTTAGCACTTTTTTTTTCATGTATTAGCATGCAGAGTTGAGTGCCCGGCTGCCACATTCAGCCATGGCCTGAAAATCCCTGGCAGTCCCCAATGCCGTCTGCCCCCCCACACCCAAAAAAACATGTGAATGCAGAAGCATAAGAGTAAAGGGAAAGTCCAGAGATCGAAAAACTTGGGGCGCATACTGAATGCGGCCCTCCCAGGAAGAGGCAAAATAGCAGTGGAAACCCCCCCCCTCCCACGCTCTCTCCTTCGGGGTACCGATGTGCCTGTCGGATGCCCCCATTTCCAAAAAATAAAATCTGCATTTTCATTCAGAAGGAGCAAAGAGAGCATCATCCAGAATGATTCATGGGAAAAGGGCTGATTGGCAGATTGTTCTTGTTCATTTATTTATTTATTTTGCTCCACCCCCCCCCCTCCTGAAACCATGCAACAAATTCTCATTTTTCGACTGTTCGTTTCGAGTTCCTTGACAACGACTGCGTGACAGCCCCGGAGGGGTGAGGGCACAGTAAATTAATCTTTGGAGAGGTGACGCAGTTCCTGGAGATTCCATGCAGGTCAGTATTGTGGGCCCTTGGCATGGCAACTGTCTCAGTCGTCGAGGGACATAGTGAAGCATACACTAAAGGATTTAAACCAATGAATTTAGAAATGCAGGGATAAATATCAACTGCTGAAAGTGAGAAATTACTTCTTTTAAAAAGTACAAAATGAAACAATACAAAAGTGAAACAATGGCTCCTGTGATGTCCTACTCCAGAACAGTGCATTGTGGAAGGACAGGCCTCTGTATAATATATCAGTTATGTTATAGGTCACTGGGTCAGTGGCTGAGCCAGCAAGGAAGGAAGGAAGGAAGAAACCCTTCACTCAGCATAGCAACGTTCAAATATCCGCAAAATCTGTCCTCACAAAATCTATACCTATACTCATAGTCCAAGAGACAGCTAACCTCTGTGATGTAAGGACAGGCCACTGTATAATATATCCCTCATTCTGGTTACGGCTTATCTGTTATAAATGGTCACTGGGTCAGGCACAGACGGACTAAACTAGCCATTGCTTCAGATTCTGACAGATTCCTGAACACTCCTCCTTTGTCACAAGAGAAAGATACTGCTGTTGGCTTTTCAGACAAAGTGGTATAAATATGATTTGTATTATGAAGTAGCACGTGTTAGGAGTCTACACATGTTTCATATCAATGTCAATACTAATTACCAATATGTTTCTGCTATAAAATATGTTATAAAATCAACACTTTCATATGTGAGTTTCTGAAGCAACATGAGAGATCTAACTGATTTTGAAAGGGATAAATCATTTTTGCAGGTGCATAAGTTACAGAAATAACTAAATTATTTAGTTATGACTCAACAACAAAAACCTTATGTTGTGAACGTCACAAAGCTGGTATTTATGGTAGGATTGCGATTTGGAAACTGCTTGTAAGCAAGGACAATGCACAACAATGCATGACCTGGTGTAATTAGTACAAAACCTGGACTTCTGAGCAGTGGAAGAAAGTAATATGATCTGATGAGTCATCTTTTACTCTTTTTCCTACATCTGGACGAGTTTATGTTTGGAGAAAGCCAAAGGAAACCTTCAACCCACATTGCCTGTTTCCTAACTGTTAAACATGGTGGTGGGTCTGTTATGGTATGGGCAGCCATCTGATGGGAGTCATTGGGTTTGCATTGTGCAAATGATGCTATAAAAAATGCTATTACTGTAGAATTACGGCCAAAGAATAGAAAGCCATTTTAAACATTGTTTCCTCAAGATGTTCCCATAATCCGAAACAATAATGCACCCATAAACACTGCTAAATGGATTCAGAAGTGGTTTCATGAGCACTGGGATGTCAAACACCTTTCATGGCCTCCCCAATCACCAGATCTAAACATAATTGAACCTTTATGGGAAGTTCTGGAATGTAGAGGGCAGAGTAGACTTCCACCGCCTTGAACTGGAGGCTTTCCTCCTTGAAGAATGGTCCAATATCCCATTAGAAACAGTTAAAAACTTGTATAACAGCATTCTAAGAAAGATTGAAGCTGTTTCAAAGGCAAAGGGTGGCCTGACTCCTTATTAGTTCATAAATATTCATGTTTGATGTTTCCATTATTTTGTCTACCCCTTGTATATGTATGTATGTATATATATATATATATGTAGAAACACCTACATGGGCACATTGACTACAGCTTCATAAAGCATCCATCCTATATAAGCACTATGTAAGACTTGCATACTGTAGCAGCCACATAAAGTATTCATTACACATTATTTCATGCTTGGCAATGCATGAGACAGCACATATTGTAAATAATTAGAAGTTTAGCAATCATTGCTAACAATATGCTCTGTGGAGCATGTAGGATACTTACACACGATGGGCTGTAATGCTACCCTTATGTGGATATTTAGTCTCATATTAACTAAACGAGGAAGATGTGGTTAACGTACAGCAATACAGTGGGTATAAAAAAGTATTCACTGCCTTTGGCATTTTTCACATTTTATTTCCTTACTTCATGGAATCAAAAAGGATTTAACTGGGATTTCTTGCCACTGTCAAAGGGGGTGAATACTGTTTATACCCACTGCATATACACACAAAATTAGGTGAGGCAAAAATATGCTACTCTTATCACCCATTGATCTTTTTGGTGCATTACCCCCACACACAATGAAGACAGTGTATCACTTCCCTCAAAGTGCTTCACAATGTATGTGTCACAAGTGAATTCTGGTCAGGTTTGTACATTTCCTTTCCTCTATCCTGTAGGTCAGGACTATCAGTTGGATCTGAGTGGTTTCGTAATGGACAACAAAAGAGAAGTACGGAGGGCTGTCATCTTTTGATGGCCGTGGCATTTCGGGGAGCGTGGTAAAGGATGTGCGCTCGTGTGCACAGAGCAGCGGAAAAAGACACTTGTCAGTTAGGAACAGCGGCTACGAATCCAAGAGGCAGAGAACCTACCTTAAAACCGACAATGCCCCTGAACCTTCTTTCTCATGATTTTAGCAAGCTTGCCAGTTTTGACTTGGATCAAAATCAGCCATAGGCCTATTAACAGTCGGAAAACTATCAGGTTAGATTAAATCACTTTGATGATATCAAAGACATCGGCAATCTGGTATTTTACTGCTTCTTTTTTTCATTTATTTTTTTACTCCTACAATGATTTCATGTCAAGTGCAACATGGCAGATCTGGCTGATCAGATTAGATGCAATCAAGTATGAAAGGAAGCAGCAGCTGACTGACAATCCTTACTTAAATTGGTGCGTCTTGTTAACATCGCTGAACCGTCGACTGCAGTTTCAGGATACCTGTGCCTGTCTCCCTCATTCGTGCGAGCAGCGCGACTGAACTGGTTTTCTCACAAGCAAACATCGGCTTGCGAGACATGCAAGACATCTGAAAAATCTGAAAACAAACCAAGCTTTAAACCATGGACAAAAACACAGCGGATGAAATCCTGATACAGTCCAGAGCCAGTTGTATCATTTCCAGGCACGTTCTTATAAAGCGTATTTGACGAGGCGCGCCTCAGATGTAAATGGCAGATGAGGCTTTCGATATGAGATCAAGAGCAGTATGATCACTTAGGCAAGCAAATGCACTGATGCTCTCTCTCTATCTCTCTTTCTCTGTTGCGGTATGCATGCCAAAATCTGAAATGGCTCAAATGTTAGTGCCCATTTGGCTGAGACGTAATTCTGCGAAGAGACTGTGGGATTGCTAGGGAGCCTAAGATTTCAGCGGATGTAAAAATACTGTTATGATTGGCGGGTCTTTCCTTTGCAGCCACTGCCAGCACGACCAAAGGCAATTCACCACCTCGCACCAAATTTGGGGTGTCATGTACTGGTAGAAGTGGGAGCTCCGGGAGTGGGGGTTGGGGTACTGGGGGAAGCCGATGGTTTGTGGATTGCTCCTTACCTTGTCCATAATGGGACATGGGACACCCCACCCCCCCATAATTTCTGGGGGCCCAGAGTGACACAGTGGCTGGATGGTACAAATGTTAAATATGTATATATATATGTACAGGTAACTGCCAAAATAAAGGCAACACTTGAAAAGGGGAGGGCCGAGCTGAGCCGAGCCTATCCACCAGTACTAGCTGTGGCACCCCACCCCCCAATGGATACTCAAGGGTTTCCTTTTTTGGCAGTTGCCAGTATATATGCATATATATATATATATATATATATATGCATACACACAATTATAGTTGGTGTGTGGCATACAGTGTGTTGTATGGAGTTTCGGGGCATAGAATAAAGAGGATGCAGCTGAAGTGAGCAGACTACTGCTTCACACTGCAGGGCTTGTCTGGAGGGGTTAAAAAAGAAACAGAGTGGGCAAAAAAGAAAGAGAAAAGAGGTGGCTGGGGAGTGCAAGGGGTAGAAGAGTTGAAGAAGAGTCCAGGACCCCTCCGAGGGGGAATACCTGTGGTAGCCTCGGCAAAGACGGGCTCTAAGAGGCTCCCCCGGTACACCCCGTAAAAGGTGACCACGTAAGTGGTGCTGGGGGCGAGCTCGGCCACACCCAGACTCCGGGCGTCGCCCGAGAGGGTGTAGTTCTGCCAGTCGGCGCCCCCCTCTGAATCTGCAACCTCAATCAGAAAGGCCTCAAAGGCGCCCTCTTCTGGGCTCCAGGACAAACTGAAGCTGTCCCAGGACACGTCTGAAACGGTGAGATTGCCCACCAAAGGCTTCTCTTCCTCTGGATGAAAAATAAACCACAAATCAACAGAAGACAAACACAAACACGGCCTGGATTCAATCTGAATTTTACGACTCACAATTAAAACGGAAGTGGTATTTTTTCCCCTTGTTAACACGCAGTTTACGACTTGTTCATTTTGGTGATTTTGCTGAACTCGCCAAACTTTTTTCTTTCCTTTTTTTTTCAAGGGTAGAAAAAAAGAAGACTCGCGTTTTCACACGCGCGTGGGTCAGGATTGATTGAATCCAGGCCTAAGAGCATGAACATGAAAAATAGGTTATGATTTCAAAGTAAACATGCAAGTGCAAGTCTCAAAACCTTTCCCGCTTGGTTTAAACAGTTTGCAGTGTATGGATACGAGTTACAGAAGAAGCGGTTTGGTACTGTGTCTAAGCTGGGAGGCACTTGCCTTCCGTGAAAGTAACAAGTCGATATTGTTTATCTGCAGTATACAAGCAGCAATGATGGTTTCAGTGCAACGTGGGTGTCATGACAAGGTGCACGTTCTTGCTTCTGATTTTAGGTCAAGAATAAAAAATGCTAAACCTATAAGCTATAATAACTCAAGAAGAACATATTTGGTGAACACAACCTTTTGACTTTGAGACTTACACACACATGCAAATATGATGGAAAATGGAATAATAAAAATGAAATTGCATGACCTTTTTTCACTGAACAGATAATGCTGCAATAAATGCTTTGGGTATGGAGCCAGCAAAGAAAGATAAAGATTGCTACTGCATGGAGAAAACAGAGTAAGAATGATCAAAGGAAATGTCTGGCAAGCCAGTATTTTGAAGACCTCCTTGGCTGCAAACCAGACACGATACTGAGGTGATCTTCTGCAGATCGCTGCCGTATGTTGAAACTGTACAGTGAAAATGTGCATTCATCCAAATGTCTCAAAATGCCTGATGTTCACGGATGCGTTATCCTTAAGAGCCTTGGGCTATGTCAATGAAAAGGTTTCTGGTAGATGGTCTTGGCACATTTTTACAGACTTTTACGCTGTCGTGCTGGAACAAGGCTGACACATTACATCCCCTTTCCACTGTAGAGCTGAAACCAGGCTGGCTCATTATACCTCTTTCCAGCTGTACAGCCAGAACCTGGCTGGTTCATTATACCCCTTTTCCACTGTAGACCCAGAACCAGGCTGGCTCCTTATGCCCCTTTCCCACTGTACAGCCAGAACCAGGCTGGCTCCTTATACCCCTCTTCCACTGTAGAGCCGGAACCAGGCTGGCTGATTATACCCCTTTCCACTGTATAGCGAGAACCACTTTGGCTCATTATATCCCACTCATAATATAGATCTGGAACCAGGCCAGCACATGCTAAATGTGGTAGACCCCAGTACAGCATGACTGTACTTTCCACTGATTGACCCACAGGCTGTAGCACATGATGTCACACTGACTGCTTGCAGCTGCCCATAAATCTCCATACGGTATCATTTATATCTTTGCCTGGGGCTGGTGGCTGTAATAAGTGATGGCGTCATGCCTCTCTCTCGCTCTCTCCCAGCAGTTTTGACTAAATCCATCGGTGAGTTCTCCCAGAAGCTCCTGGTTCAAGTCCTCAGGTTGTGTATGAGAAGCTCCAGGAGACTGAGACTCAAACTGAAAGTGTGATGAATTTTAAGATTTGTAAGATTTTAAGAGAATTTTAAGATTTTAGTTCGTTGGGGTGGGGGGAGGGCAAAGACAGACTGTAAATTCAACCTGCAAAGAGAAAGCTGTTGAACAGAATCAAGAAAGACCATTAAAAAAACAACAGGAAATTGGTTAGGAGATCCTCAGTCGACAGTCAAAGATTCCCCCTGACAAAAGAAGCTGTGACAGTGTGCCTTTTGTCAGAAACAGGTGTAATGGGACGGGACGGGAGCAGGAAGGGAATAAAAAAAATAGAAAAAGAAGTGTACTCTCAAGTGTTTTACTCCTCTCCATCTGCTCAGCATCCAGGGAAAGTCCCCCAAAAGGTCACCCCCGCAGAATAAGGAAAAAAAAGGGACTGGGGTGACCCAAGGGTTCATTAGCACCACCACCACCCCCCCCTTCTTTTCAGTGAGGCCTGACAGTCTCTCGTGCACCTGTCCCTCACTGGGCCGAACAGCCTGCGCGTTGCGTTAATGGCTCCTGACGAGTCATTAATCTTTTGAAGGTCCCGTGTAGCCCGCCGGAGCGGAGGTGCACAAGCACACTTCAAAACCATGAGGAAGCCATGCAGAGCGGAGGCCGTTTGTGACTGTGACTTGTTGGTGGAGGTGACCGCAAGAGGGGCAGGTAGCCTCAGGATGCGCCAGCATGGGCCACCATTACCCCCCCAACACGGTCAGGGATGGCCACTGGGCTACAGATAGCAGGCCGTGATTTCAAACTTTATTTGATAATCACCCTGAACATGTTTTATTGTCTTGCACAGTTTGTGAGCGTGACAATTTTAGTCAATGATCTATTGGCCATTAGCAACTGATACATTTTCAAGTCAAACGCATTCCTTTGTCCTTATTAAGTCCTCGTAGCTCTAGTGTGGAAAAAAACTAAATTCTTTCATTTAAAATGATCTCTGAGTTGGTTATTATTATGGTAAATTAGTACTCTCTTTAATGTACCGATAACAACTTAATGTGAAGTACACAAAGATAATGCTATTCAACACAATGAAGCAAAAAGTCTCCTGTTGCCAATGGGTGATCCTTAACTATAACCGGCCAAACTGTGAATCACAAAAAAATCATGTTCGTGACCATTATCTGTATGTATCATCAGAGCCACCACCACTGTCCCGTACACATTCCAGATGAAACACAGTGTTAAAATGGGATGGAGAATGATGAGAGTGAATGAAATGATTCGAATGATGTTTGTTGGCACCAGCCTACAGAGCTTAGCAGTTGCTTTTCGAAGCTCAAATGGGGGAGAGGTGACAGGACAGGAACTGTTCTCAATGCTGTCTGTCTCTTTTGATGGGAAAATGAGACCAAGTCAATCATTTTGGAATGGAAGTGACATACTTTGCCTCTTATCTGGTGAATAGTGATACTGTACTTAGAGAATACTGTATTCACATTGAAATTATTTTGTAGTTATTTGTTTCTTCGCTTATGATACAAGTCACCTTTTTGTCCATTGAGACCAAATCTTGCCAATAGTAAACCTGGGAGATCAAATGTGCATTGTTTTTTTTCAGTAAGGATGTGTGTACATGGTCAGCTATATTATATATTGGTTTCCCGTTACATCCGCACTTTTAAGTGCTATGGAGAATGTGAGTTGTTCAAAGATGGACTTACAGTAAAGTAGGACTTACAGTAGTTGCTTCCTGTCTCCCTTCTTGGCTCCAGCCAGTAAAAGCAATGCTCTCTGTGTCTCAGGCCTGGCCTTCCCAGCATGCAAATGGAAATGAGGTGAGATGATGCCAAACGGATGCTCTTTATGGATCGGTCATGCCGTGCTTTGTGCTCGACCGCGTGAACCGCGGGAGCAGATCTCATGCGACACATTCATTTGGACACCCCGGACAAAGCAGCACACTTCCAGGGCCATTTCCAGGCAGGGAGATTTCTGTTCTATCCCATAATCCGATTGTGGACTCTTCACTCTATTGTGTAACAAATGCACACAATGTACAACCTTCCACTCGCCCAAGACAAGATACCCATTTGTGGCTAACCCAAGCTTTTGGTATCGATGAGATCTAGGGCAGGGTTAGCTATAGGAAAAAAATGCAATAAATAACAAAACCACATAAATATACATTTTGATGAGACAATCACTTTGGTAGGTCATCTGGGTTTTGTGTTTACTTAAGAGACATGTTGTCGTCTTCCAATTTTGTATGCCAATCAATAAATACGGTCTTTGTCTTTCTTTACAGCTGTCGGGTTTCAAAACGTCTGTTGCCTGTTTTTTTGTGTGTTTTTTTTGTATTCTTGCCATTTTCCTTGCAAATGCTTCACACAATTACCCCAGTTCCCGAAATCACCGATTATCTAAAGTTATGGTAATCCTCAGTAATGATTCATAGCGCCCCATATTATTGGCCTCCTGGAAAGCAAACAACCAGAAGGTCAAGCGGAACCTGGTTTAATAGTTTTCCTCGATTGAGCAAGGACGGCTCTTTGTTATGAAAATATTATTCGAGAGAGGGGAACGTTAAGTTATGAAAAGCAATAATAATTACCACTTGACACAAAAATACGACATATTTTCCTTCCCCTCTTATCTCGCTCTTATAGTGCTGCTCGTTTCATCTTGTTCCGAGATTTGTGGTCCTGAAAAGGTTTTTTTTTTTAGAAGGGGTGTCCCAGGGGTGTTTGCAAAGTCGGCCCGCTTCGCGGTCACGCACTCCAATGGGTCCCTAAGCTCTTGAACCCCCAATTCTTGTAATCCTTTCAAACAGGGCGCAACGCGATTGTCAAATAAGAATAAAGGCCCAGACCTGGACAGTTCCCACCCCCCCCAACCTCCGCGAGCCCCCCTTTTGTTTGCCCCGCTAACGTGCATCTGCGCCACATGTCTGGGGGCTGATAATGTGTGTGTCGAGGGGCATAAACGGGACCGATTACAAGGGGGCGCTGGTTTTTTTTTTCTCCACAGACAATGTTTTTAACATCGGACGCCGCATGGGAGCTGTTTATCTGATGGCGCCGCAGTTCATCGCGGTCAAATCACACAGAAACGGGGGGCACGGATCAGCCTCGCTGTGGCCACTGTCGCGCAAACAAGCTTTGTGCGTCAAGAGCTAGCCGTCTCTATTCTGCAGCACGGAGGAAACTAAATCCAATTAAGAGACATTAATTCTGAGGCTCAACTGCCTTTTCCCCTTGCATAGTCAATTTCCCCAGCTGTTTTACAATCGTGCTGTTTTACAGTTCCCCCACCCCCCTCTCTGTAGAACCGCAGAATTCTCTCACCAAAATGTGTTTAGTTTGGAGGTGTGTGCCACACTGACTCAAGTAAAAATAATAATGTATCTTTCCCTTGTTTCTGTGACGTTAAATATAATTCCATGTGATAAATTCCATGTTTTTTTGGGCCGAGAAGGGGGTGGGTGGTGTGGGGGGAGTAGAGAGACATATATGAGAGGCAGCACGAACAAGGCAGTCTGCTTGTTTCTTGCGTTCTGCCTTAGTGTTAGATAATAAACTTTATCAATGGAAAACAGTAATACAAACTCCCCTGTACAAACTTTACAAAATATAAGTCAATGGGGAAAAAATGTAATTATAGGAATTCCCTTAAAGTGAGGTTTCTGCCTTCTCGATCAGCAAATGATGATCTATCCGACGGCTGTCAGCCCTGGCCCCAGACCAGAAGGCCATCAGAGAAAGACTCAAGAACACCCTCCCGCCCTCACATTACATTACATCGGGATACATGTACATTACATCACACTCATTTAGCAGACGCTCTTATCCAAAGAGACATACTAAAAGCATGTGTTTAACCCTTGGAGGTTTAACGATCTGAAAAGGCTCAAAAGTGGTTGGGGCTCATGAGAAAATTAACCTCACTCCCCCAAAAAAAAAAGGAGGTGGGGACAACACGTCTTACATGCCCCAAGAGGCCCCCACAAGCACTCACCTGTAGATGCAGCGACAGTGGCGGGAGCACTCTGCTGCCTGCCCCTCTGTGCCACCAGGGTAATGGTGTAGAGCATGCCAGGGACCAGGTTCCTCAGAGTGGCAGTGGTGAGGCTGCCCAGCACCTGAATCTCGGCCCTCCTTCCATCCGCGGACACGTACGCCAGCTTGTAGGAGTCGATCTTGGCCTGCGGCCTCTTCCAGATGACAATGAGGGTGGTCTCGGCCACCGCGTTCACCTCCAGGTCCTTGGGAGTGTCCAGCTCTGAGGGACCGTTTTGAGAATCTCAGCATTTGGCATACCCCTCGAGTCCCACCAGTAGGGTTCGTGTCACGGGGGAGCAGTCTTACTGCATTGGTGAGGACTGTCCAATAGGTCAATCATGGTAGACAATGGTAAAATGTGCTCGACTCACAAATTCACAAAAGTCTTTCCTGATGATAGTTTGCCAGTGAAAGTTTGAATTTAGTATTATCACCAATAGTTTGTCAGTGAGCGTTTAAACATAGCATTAGTGGTGACAGTTTATCAGTGACTGTTTAAATGTATAATTAGTGGTGATAATTTGCCAGTGAGTGTTTAAATGTAGAATTAGCAGTGATAGTTTGTCAGTGAGCATTTAAATGTAACATTAGCAGTGATAGTTTTCTAGTGAGTGTTTAAACATAGCATTAGCTGTGATAATTTGTCAATGAGTGTTTAAATGTAACATTAGCAGTGATAGTTTGTCAGTGAGTGTTTAAATGTAGCATTGACAGTGTGTCAGTGAGTGTTTAAATGTAGCATTAACAATGGATGATAGCCTGTAAGTGAGCACTCTCACCCGTTGCTGCGTTGGTGGTGGCAGGCAAGCTCTCACGCTCTTCCTTCACTGCGGTCACCCCCATCCCGTATTCTGTCCCGGGCTTCAGACCTTGGCAAACAGGACAACAGTGGTCAGTTTGGATGACCTTGCCAGACAAAGCCACGCATGGATTTTCAGAGGTTGCCGGAGAGTGAAATAAAAGAGCCAAACTGAGGGCAAATTGATTTTATCATCACAAATACTATCTGTCAACACATGACTTATTAAAGTCAGAAAAAAATTACCTGTTTTATTTGGAAGGATTTAAGGCTCTAACATCGAATGAGTAATGACTAAATTGTTCCTCTTCATCATTATCATTGTTATAAGCAATGCCCTGTTCATCATTAATATTACAAATGGTGTTTTTCCCTATGATAATCTATTGAGGCCAGCTTCCCCAAATTTAACCCAGGTTCCAACAGGCTGACCCCTTTCTGCTGTGCTGAGCATTTCATGGAAACTGGCAGGGTGTGGGGTGGGGGTGACAAATAAAAAAACATTATTCGCTATGATACAAGGGTTTTGACATCCCCACTCAGACCCGCTAATTGGAGTCTCTCAGACCCATATCCCACAATTCACTGCTCCCGATTCCTTTATTAGCTCCAGCAGAGGTCAGCGCACGGGAGTCTCCCAGCATGAAATTACACCTAATGCTGAGGAAACTCATTATCAATAAAATCAAAAGCGTGACAGCAATTACCCATAATAACTGCGCTTAAAAAAAAAAAGAGCAAGAGAGAGAGAGAGTTGGGGGTTGGTGGAGAACCGTTGAGTTGAATGGCCCCCACCGTCGTCCGTCCAGGGGAGCCGCGAGGGGAGAGGGTGCAGACAAAGACACTCTTCCGTGTTTGAAAATATCACTTTCTCAGGGTCTCTAATCCTCACACGTGGCCATGCTGGGGCTGGGGGAGGGGGGGCTGCCTCAAAGGTCTGCCAATAGCGTGAGTGAGTGATGGAAAACCGTTCTGCTCTCCTTGTTTGACCAGGATTTGGTATTGAAACAAGCTGCAGTGTAACTCCAAACGGAGGCTGAAAGAAAAGTTCCCCTCTAGCCCCTTTTTTTCCTATTCTTATTCTTTTTTCTACTAAAGTGGGCCTTTTGTGGTCGGAAGAGAAAACGTCTCACAACACAAAAACAAAGTAGCCCATTTAAAAGCCCTAACTAAAAGTGCAGCTAATTTTATACCGGCAATTTTGAAAACTGAGCCTTTGACAAAAAGGGCCTAGTTTTGTACTTTTTTTCTTTCTTTTTTACGTTGAATGATTTCTATTCATTTTCAACAAAGAAACCATTGACGTTGCATGGCTGCCCACGTTTGTTCTTTGAAAATCCTTATTTTCTTGACAGCTGAACATTTTTTCGTTAAAAAAAAAGAAAAGTAAACAAACATTAACCCAGAACACATGGAAAGGTTTAGAGATGCACAGGAGATGGGTCTTATAGCTATTCGCAACCATGGGAGAGTTGATAATGACCGATGACAGATGAATGGACAGACACAGAATGGCTGGATTAGATGTCGCTAGCTGTGCTTGGCTGAGACTCGTGTATTTGCATTGTTGAGTGTCTGCCCGTCTCCCCGCACGCACGCACGTGTTGTGTGACTCTCACCGGTGATGGCGGCTCGGGTGGTGTCCCGTGGTCCGCTGGGGAACAGCATTTCCCCGTGTGCGCCCCCGGAGAGGGGGCCGTACTTGATTCGGTAGTTCTGCACATCCGCCTTGCTGTTCCTCCACTCCAGTGTGATGCTCTCATCTGTCTTTGTCACTGTTTGCAGCTCCTTAGGGGCGTCCAGGTCTGGAACACATCCGGACAGCGATAGGTTCTCGAATGTCTTCCTGTAGTTATGTGTGTGTGTGTCTGTTGTTGTCGCTGTGTGGTGTGTGTGTGTGTTGTTGTAGTTGTGTGTGTGTGTATGTGTTTGTGTAGCTGTGTGTGTGTGTGTGTGTGTGTTCCTGTAGCTGTGTGTATGTGAGTGTGTTCCTGTAGCTATGTGTGTGTGTGTGTGCGTGTGTACATGTGTTCCTGTAGCTGTGTGTGTGTATGTGTGTATTTGTAAGTGTGTGTTCCTATAGCTTGTGAAGTGTATAGTTTGTGTGTAAATCTGTGTGTGTGTGGTCTACACTTATAGTCAAAGGGCTGTGCCTAAGCCAGGGCTCAGCATCAAACTACTACATGTTCATTGTCTCATCTCATACTCTGTGTGAAGGCCAGCAGTTATGTGCTCCACAAAACATGGGAACTCTTCTAAGTATCGCAAAGTTGTAAAAGAATCTTGAAAGTAATGTTCACAAGGTGTCGTTTCAAACATCAATTATGCGGGCTAATACCTCAGATTTGATAATATACTATGTATTCATTATTTTATAAGCCATTTATAAGAATAATTCAAGTTCAATAATGATAAAGTCATGGTTCTTCATTGATATTAATGTCTAGCCACAGGGCCCTTAATGACTCTCACTCAACTACCTTTAAATCCAGGCTATTACTATTTTAATACTCCTAAATCATTTTTAACTCCTTCTGAGAATGTGCTTATAATAATATATATGCCAAACTTCCTCTAAACTTTTGTCTAAATTTCTACATGTGACTGAGTGTGTTTTTTTTGTTTGCCAGTGAGAAAAGAGGATGTGTACTGTAGGTCAGAGATCCAGCAGCACAAGCAAGCGTTTGTGAGTGATGGTTTTGATCTTTCTCATGAAAGGTGATAGCATTAGATGATTTTAATCACGGGAGGGGAAGGGGGGTTAGGGGGGGTAAAGGTGGGCATTGAGAGCAAGAATGGGGGTGGTTTGGGTGGGGTCTGTATCCCTCCCACTCTCACCTGTGGTGAAAGTCTCGTAAACGGGTTCGCTGGTCATCCCGCCCCTCTTGGACATCAGGGAAACCTCGTACTCGGTGTCCGGATTTAGGCTGTCAACGTGGTACTGGGTGTCCAAGGGCTGGAGGTCCACGGTGTTCCTCTTCGAGCCCGCGCTCGGCCCATAGGACATGCTGAGCCCATCCACCTGGGCCACGGGCAGGAACCAGGTGATCAGGGCCGAGGATTCCGTCACATCTCGGACTTCCACCTGGCTGGGGCTGTCAATCTCTGAAAAGGGGGGGAGGGTGAGGGAAGAGAAAGCTAAGAGAAGACATTGGTCTCCGGGCCAGTTACCTGAATTTTATGATGGCCGTATGTTGTACCTTGACATCTGTTTGTCGTTGCATCCTGAGGAAGGCCAACAAGGCCAAAACATTTCTATTAAGTTGAATTTAACATGCTTTTTATGGCTTTTAACCTTGTCATATATAACTAATAAGGTTTTTGCCATTTATTAAGCAAGCTTTGCACCTAATTTCTTTCATGCTGCATTTTTTAGTAGCACCACTACTTGAGCTCGGTTGAATTAAACTTTCTCTTCGTTCAATGATTGCAGTATAATCATGTTGTTACAGAGGCCCTCATTCCGGGTCCATGGGAGCCACTGGGTCTGTTGGTTGTTGTTGGTACATAGTATTGTATTGATAAATGATAGAAGTTGATTGCACTGTTACCTCACCTCACATGGTTTTCTGAGGTCTAAATTGATTGCTGATTTTAAGGTGAAAACAAACACCATTAGACAATGTGCCTCTCCTGGACCAGGGCTGGGGACCCTTGGTGCAGTATGATGGGTGGTAGATGCAGAGATCATAAGCTAGAAAACTTGGCAATCATTGGCAACTGAAGTAGTCCACAGCCAACATTGTTATAATTTAATTCAAATGAGGAGTTTCAACATGTTTGTTTGGACAAACATAAATAAATAAATAAATGCTTTTTTTTAAGTGTATATATATATACATATATCATTGCCCTGAAGCATGTGTTGCTTTTATTAAAAATAGCTGCAACAAAATAGTGACTGTCTTTGCGCTGCTACCTTAGTAAATCTGGCCCTGAGTCTTAAATTAAACATTTTTTTGCATTTCTTTATGTACACAGTTATTAATAAGCTCTCAAGGCAGGAGAGGGCATCTCTTTACACCCCAGAATTGGTCTGTTACACCAAGCAACTGCTGACAGTCACCTTCTGCAAAACGCTGATAAAAACTTATTATCTGCATTTTGAGCTTAACAGAGATTTGTCTTCATTTGATGTCCCGGCGGCCTTATTATCTCACGGGATGAAGGCTGCACACATCACACAGTGGGTATGGGTGTCTCACACAGAGAAAGAGAGAGAGAGCAGAGAGAGGGGGAAGAGAGAGGCGAAGAAGAGCAGAGAGAGGAGAGAATGTGAGAGAGACCTACAAAATAATGAAAAATAGAGGGAATAGAAAGAGGGAGTGATGAAGCCAAAAGAAAAGAGAAATAAAGGAAGAAAGAAAGCGGGAGAGAGAGAGATGTAGAGAGAGAGACGAGGGGAGAAGATGGGGAAACAGAGAGAATGGCTAGAGTAGAGAAACAGAGGAAGGGAGAAAGAGAGACAGAGAGAGAGAGAGAGAGAGAGCAGATCCTTTTGAGTGTCCAGTTTATGCAGTTAGTCCTTGAGGCAAATCCTGCCTGGTGCAAGCAGGTCACATTAAAGTGTCTTTAATGTACGGAGCACAGACACACTGACAGGCTGGAAAGGGGACAGACACACTGACTGACTGGACGAAGCACAGACACACTGACTGGCTGGTTAAAGAGAAGACAAATCAGTCTGACTTCCACATGGCGGGCGACGCGTCCCCGTGCGCAGTAATCCCTACATAGTGACAGTATGTGTGTCAGACAGCTGCACAGCGTGACACTCAGGTTCACTCCAAATCCCCCTACCCTCCCCCCAGCACACTATCGCCTCCCCCCCTCCCACGCTCCTGTCACTCCTTACCCCCCCACTCCTGTCCTCTTTCAGTTTCTAGTTCTGTGTAAACCAGTGCCAAATGAAAGGAAGTAGAATACAACTCTAAATAAATAGGAGAGCACCTTAATGTGTAGTGTGCATATGTGACTGTGTGTGAAGGGGTAGGGGAGTGTATGTATAGGTGTGTGAGGGGGGGTGCTATGAATGTTGAGCTAAACCCATGTAAATGCAATGTTGCTGAGTTCATCATGGTCTTTTAATCACAGATCTTAATAGGGAGAGAGCTGTCACATTCTTTCAGGGCCTATAAAGCTAAACTGCACAAGGGCAGTGGAGTGTTAACTGTTTCTCTCTCTCTCTCTCCCTCTCTCTCCATCCGAAATCCATGCCATTCTTGACAGTTTAATCTGCACCATTGTGCTCTTTTTCAAACGGAAAAATAATCGCACCTTTTATCCCCTTGACAATTGAAGGAAGAGTGGATTGGAGAGACCTTTACATGGCTCTGTAATGGATGTGTAATTCCACCTCTGCCACACACTGTGACACGAGCCATTAGACTTTATAGTGCAGCCTTTCAGGGTCTCACTCCCTCCCACACGACCGCCAGACACTGCATGGGATGTGCACACCACATTGACCTGCGACCTTGGCACAAACTTTTCCTAGTTCTTGAAGATGAATGAGGCCTCCTAGTGCCCAGAGTGAGAGAGAGATCAGATTGTTTTATGATGAAGGTTGGTGATTGGTGCAGATTGGATTTCACGTTGGCGGCGATAAAGATGGTCACGTAGTGGCTCGTGACATACCTGTCGCAGCACTTAACCTAGTTATGAGAAACCCCATTGGGTAACAGGTCAGGAGGAGGGAAGCAGATGACTATGGGGTGATCCGATTGGCTGTGGGCTGATGAAGGAGTGTAATAACTAATGAGGAGTGTAAAGACATTCATGACGGGGTGTGGCCGAAGACTATCCAACGCAGCCAGGACTGTTATCACCCAGGACCTCACCGACTCAGAAGTACAGAGGACAAAAGACATTGAATTTTGATGATCTCCCTGCCAGATTATCCTTTCGTGGTCTCAGTTAGCTATGTTCAAAGTCTCCTATGATTATGGTCTATACCCTGTGATTTAATTGTATTTTATTTTAATTACTAAAAAAAAAAATATGATTATTATTCGTATTATTATTATATTATTTCTGTGGTAATACTACACCCCCCTTTTCATGAAATATATGTAGTTATAATTTTTTTTAAAGGATGTATTAATGTTTAACTAATTAAATGAATGAATGTTGATTATCTGGGCAGTAAATGTAATATCTGCAGTGTAATGGAGTCTCACTTGTGACAACGTTCTTGCTCGCCGGGGGTCCTTGGCTGTTGTTCTTCACCACGTGTAGCTTGACCTCGTACTCCTGTCCTGGACCCAGCCCCGACTGCTCAAAGGTAGTCTCCGGGCTTTTCAGGGCATTGAGAATCTCTCCATTCTCCTCTTTCTGCAATCAAACATGGACAGACAGTGTTACACCGCAGCGAACGACACCACCTCTCCACATGTCCAGGACCAGTGATGTGAGAGTGGGTGCGTCCTGAAGCCCGTAATGGGTGGAGCTATGAGACCTATGACTCACTGTTCTGAACAAATCATAGGCTGAGATTCAATCAACATTAGTCCTTAACTATAAGTCAATTTAAGGACAAATGTTGATTGAATCCAGGCCATAGGGTCTTTGGAACAGTTCACTGACGTGAGATACTGACAGTGAGCGACTGGCAAATAGCTTGAGGACGTTCCTGAAGCCTCAGTTTCCCATCTATGTCCAGGCAGCAGTCTAAAGCAGACAGAGTGACACACAGCACAACACAGTCTAGCTGGTTGGTCTGGATTCAATCTACTGTATGGGTTTGGCTTGTCATGTGTTATTGGTCTGGATTCGATCAACATTTTCCCTTAACTTGACTTGAAATAAATACAAGTTTTAGTTCATTTATTCTCAAAGACAGTTTGACAAGTTCAGCAATCACCAACATTATCTCACCAAACCGTGTTTGCGAGGGAAAAAAAAAAGCAACGCTCGCATTTAATTGTGATTCAAAAGTTCAGGGCTGACGTTGATTGAATCCAGGCAATTTACAAAAGCGAGTGACTAAAATGGCACACCGGGAGGAATTTCAGAGCCACAGAAGGGGGTTGGGACTTTCTTCACGACGCTCGACACCAGTGAAATTTGAAGAGCACCGGAATGATCTCCCTTAAGTGAATGAGCAGCTTATCCTGATGCTTATCTTTTCCAACTGACTCTAGTTACATTAGAGTGCTAAGCAGTGGGCTAAATCCATTGTGCGGCTCAGGTTTGACTTCCCTTGCTGGATGTGAATTGCAGCTCGTCATACTTTTTGTAACAGGGACACAATCCACAGGCCACTTCAGTGGGGGGGAAAGACCCTAAAACCATTAAACGCCAGTTTGTGTGCGCTGGTGTTGGCGGCCTCTTTCTGAGTTGTGTTTAAGTTGTAAAAAAAGATATATGGAAATAGTAAGGGTGTCAAGCCTTTAGTATGTTAACAATGTGAGTATTATTCTTATTCGTATTATTGCTTATTCTTTATGTTACTTTTCTAGTTATGTTATGTCCTTATTCATTATGAGCACTCATTTTATTCACAACCAATGTTTGTCCCCTATTTTTCTTTTCTTCCAATTTGGAATGTTAAATATTCATTTCTGTTAGCCTGTCCCATCACCATAGCATCCTTTAGCAATTAGGGAGAGCATAAACAAGCACAAGCTTCCCTCGGAAGCGTGCCATGCCAGCTGCCCCTTCATTTCATTCAGCGCTCCGCCAGCTGAGCTGCGCAGTCGTTGCTGGCGCAGGAAGACTGCAGGCACACAATCTACTAGACAAGTCACACGCGGGCGATGAGGCAGGGATGCCCCTGCTGACTAAACCCCTCCCATCCGCCTTGTGGTGCTCCCGGACCACAATCTGCACCAGTGCAGTCAGTCTTCAATACCAGATCGCAGGTTGCATCACCACAATGAATCACAGCTCCAGCAGCATGAGGCGCCAAAAAGCCCCTTGAGTAACCCTGGATTCAAAAGCAGCCACCAAGCCTTCTTAAAACCTAGCTTTGTTATAAGTTTGGCGCCAGATGAATCAGATTTATTTCCTTATAAGCGAATAGCACTTTCCATTCAGGTGACTTTGGTTTTGATTGAATCCAGGGATGCAATTTAATGTAGGTGTTTGGCTGGAACAAAATGCTGCAGACACTGTGGCCCTTCTGGGCCAGGGCCGGGTGACTCGGGTCTGGAACATGGTAGCTCTGTGTTTGGTAGAGTGGGGCTCTGGCAGACAGACTCATCACTTTTTTTTGTGGAAAGTTTCCCCTTTTAAGTTATGAATCAGCAATGTTCCTCTTGTGTGTCGACTGCACCACCTGCACTAGAGATAGACTAACACTGGTGGCAGTTTAGCATGATGCTTAGGAAACTGGGCTTGTAATGCAAAGGTTGCAAATTCAATTCCCGGGTGGGACACTGCTGTTATTGAGAAAGTTACTTAACCTGAATTGCTTCAGTAAATATCCAGCTGCATAAATGGATTGTATGTTAAGAAATGTAAACCGTGTTAGTTGCTCTGGCTAAGAGCATCTGCTAAACGCCTGTAATGTAATACAAGCAGCGCAGTGGAAATAAGTGTATTCCTCCGATACACATAGGCCGCACGGTAGCACCAGTGCTCACAGTGTTTCTGAAGATGAGGTTCCAGCCGTCAAAGTTGATGTTCAGAGGGTCCCAGAGCACCTCCACAGAGGTCTCCTTCACCGATTTAAACTTCAAGCCCTCCGGCTCAGGCAGATCTGGGCAGAAGGGAGTAAACACACACCAGACTTTCATTCCTTGTGTCTCCAAACTCTGGAGACAGCCCATGGATAGTTACAATACAATTCATTTGAAATAATCTGAGCATACAAGTGGAGATGTTTGCATGCCTAGTACCACAGGAGAAGAAACGTTGAACATGTGGCAGAATACTCCCGCACACTTTGTCTCTTGCAAAATTGACCAAACTTTATTTGAACCAAAAAAAACCTGAATGTTTCGGTCAGCAGACCTTCGTCAGAGACTACACATAAAGATTGTTGAATTATGCAAGAGGCACAGTGTGCAGGAGTGTTCTTCAACAAATAATCTGAGCATAAAATGACCTGCAGTAGCCTACAATAAATGTGTTTTTTTCCTGAAGGTTTCTTGAGTATATAGATTGGTGTGTATACTCTAGACAGCACTGTCTGACTGGACTTTTTTTTAAAAGCTTTATTCCTGAAACTAGGTAAAAAATCAAGGTTGTTTAAGCCATCATATTGTTTCTTTAACAAGGAGACATTGTTTCAGGAATATTGCCCAGACATAATGGCATTAGAAAAGACGGCTGAGAGCTTTTTGCGTTACATTATTTAGCAGATTCCATTATCCATACCTTCAATATTACTATAATATCTATGTATACAGCACTTACAAAAGCAGTACACATCAAATACCTTTCAGATATGAACCTGGAACTTTGTGGACAATGGTTCTTAATTACACACTTCATCACTCGCTGCCATTTAGGGCCCTCATATTGAACACTGGCTGGGTTTTGTAGCTAAACACATTTAGGCAGCGGCCTGACACAAAGGTTATGTAACTTGACTAAACTTCACTGCTGTTGTACGCTTGAGAAAGATACTTGGAATTTCTTAATTATATCTGCACCTGTATAAACATAGAATATTGTCAAAACACTCAGTAAACATGACCCACTTAGCCCAGTGTTGGAAACATGTCATTTTTAGTGGGCTAATGTTAGGTTTTGCTCTTTGGCAAGTCAAATAGCCAACAAGAATGCTGCAGCATAAGCCATCAACAATGGAAAAATAAAAATAATTAAAGTTGTCCAAAGATTTGTTCTTTGGTAAACACCATCAGGAATATATTTTTGCACCATTTTAATGTACCAATCTCCAGCCAATGTAGGCTCAAATTAGGTGCCTCAAACTGCACACCAATGCTAGTAGTTGGCATAGGGCCAATTTGACCCTGTCATAGGTTAGCCACAGTTGGCTTCATATTCAAGACCATCCCTTTGGCTAATTGAATGGTCCTAGAGAATGACAATATTGGCTGCTGACTGAAAATAATCTGTCAGGCAATGTTGTGCAACATTACTGGACCAACACTGGCTACTGATAGATACTTATGGAAATGAAATGTATTGAAATATATTGAACATTGTATTTTCAGTATATTGTCCATATATACGTATATATTGCAGTATATTCAATTCCTGTAAGGGATAACACTGGACCAAACAAGTGACTGAATTTCAATCTATGAGCATGAAGCAGTGAGTGAAGGTTGAGTTGACCTACGTGTGGCCACCCTGGCACTGACAGGAATGCTCCTCTTGTTGTTGAGGATAGCGTAGACGCTGACCAGATACTCCACGCCTGGCTCCAGCTCACGGATGGTGGCCGCCTTCTTGTCACCGGATACCCGCAGGTCCAGCAACAGCCCCCCGGGGGCGGTGGGAACGTAGGTGATCAGGTACTCAGTCACGGTCATCTCATTGACCCAGGTGAGGTTCACTGTCTCTGGGGTCACCTCTGTCACGGTAAGGTCCTTGGGTGGGGAGACTACAGACAGAAAAGGACATTTAGTAAAATGATCACCTTGTGGTTCATAAAGTTCCTCTATATCCTACCATTATGATAGGTGTTATTAATAACAATAACAATAATAATAATAATAATCAGTTTACTGACCAGTGAAATGTGTGTACATTCTCTAAACTGTAAAATCCATGACATGATAGTATATACACATTATCTCTGCTGTACCCTAAAAGAAGACTGATGCTGATTTGTGTTATCCAAAATGATCTTTATAAAGTGTTAAAATTGTCTTGTTTGAGAGGAAAGAGGTATGTATTGATTGAGTGATTATCGCCACAGAATCTAAAGAAAACCGCTCAAAAGGTATTACTCGTCCTTAGCACCTCAGCACTGATTGTTCCTCTTTATCCCCACTTTTCCAAGAAGCTAAAAGTATCTTGAGGTCGACAGAAAAGACAGACGATCTTCTGCAAAGGCACGTACAAATACTTGACACAAATATTGACTCCTCCAGGAAGTCTGCTTTGGCTTCACTCCTCCGTGTTCACTCAATGAGATGGAAAATCAGAGAATGCAATGACGGCTCGGTGACATCTTTTTTTAAAAAATGTGTTTCCATCAAAATGTCAGATTGTAAACTCCCAACATTTTTTCTGGGTTCATGTCAGGGAACTATGAACCATGTCAATGGACTAGCGGAGAGAGTCGAGAGACGAGTGCACAAATGACGTTTGTGGTTGTGTCACGTGACTTCACAGGAGATTGAAACATTTCGTTTGATTGACCCATGATGAGATAAATGTGCTTATTCACTATTTAATATAGACATCATGCCATGCCTTTGCCAGGGTACCTTGAGATCATAAAATCTTTTCTCTCTGATCTGTTATCCATTCATGAATAACATCATGTATGTGACGACAGTAAAATAAATAGCTTGAACTCATTTAGGCAGAATTATTATCAAGCAAATGATATGATGATTAAAACAGGAGGAGGCACTGTATTTGGATTAAAATATTGTCCTTACAAATACAAAGAATCCCAGTGAATTCTCAAGCACAAATGTCAGCTGCAGTCTGTTCATTAGTTGAACAATCACCCACTGGTGTTACCTAACAATTGATTTTTAATTTGTCGTAAAGGTAACTATGGATCAAAATGTTGGGTGCAAGAAAACCACTGTAATGTACAGGAAACCTGTTCTTAGGCAAACCCATGACATAACTGAAACGGTTTGGGACACCTGGCGGCCGCCATCTTACCTTCGGAACAGTCATCGCCGATGAGGCCCTCGTCGCAGATGCACTGGCCCTTGACACAGAGCCCCCTCTCATTGCAGTTGTTGAGGCACGCCAGCTCCCCGCAGTCGTCCCCCACGAAGCCCTCGTCGCAGAGGCACATCCCGTTGACGCAGCGCCCCCTGTTCTTGCAGTTCTCCGGGCAGGTGAGCTCGGAGCAGTCCACGCCGGTGAAGCCCTCCAGGCAGACGCACTTCCCATCCACACAGAACCCCCTGTCTCGGCAGTCGTTGGGGCAGGTGCGGACGCTGCAGTCCTCTCCCGTGAACCCTTCCTTGCACACGCACTGGCCGTTGACGCACCGCCCGCGGTTCAGGCAGTTGTTGGGGCAGGTCAGCACGCTGCAGTCCCGGCCGGTGAAGCCAGCGTAGCACACGCACTTGCCGTCCACGCAGTCGCCGCGCCCGTAGCAGTCGTTGGGGCAGGTGCGGACGCTGCAGTCCTCTCCCGCGAATCCCTCCTTGCAGACGCACTGGCCGTTGACGCAGAGCCCGCGGTTCAGGCAGTTGTTGGGGCAGGAGAGCTCGCCGCAGTCCTCGCCCTGGTACCCGGCGTCGCACACGCACTCCCCGTCCACACAGCGCCCCCTGTTGTTGCAGTTGTCCGGGCAGGACAGCTCGCCGCAGTCGTTGCCCTGGAAGCCCGGGTCGCAGATGCACATGCCGTTGAAGCAGTGGCCGCGCTCGTTGCAGTTGTTCGGGCAGGTGAGCTTGGAGCAGTCCTCGCCCGTGTAGCCGGCGTTGCAGACGCACTTGCCGTCGACGCAGAAGCCGCGGTTGTTGCAGTCGCTCGGGCAGGTGAGCTCGCCGCAGTCGTCGCCCGTGAAGCCCTCGTCGCAGTAGCATGTGCCGTTCTCGCAGCGGCCGCGGTCGAAGCAGTCGTTGGGGCAGATGAGCTCGGAGCAGTCGAACCCGGTCCAGGGCTCGTCGCAGACACACTCCCCGTCCACGCAGCGGCCCCGGCCCAGGCAGTTGTTCAGGCACTCGGCCTGGGAGCAGTCCTCGCCAGAGTACCCGTCGGCGCAGACACAGGCGCCGTCGACGCACTGCCCGTGGTCGCCGCAGTCCACCGGGCACAGCTCGATGCTGCAGTCGTCGCCGGTGAAGCCCTCGAAGCAGACGCACTTTCCGTCCACGCAGCGTCCCTGGTCCTGGCAGTCATCCGGGCATTCCGGCTCAGAGCAGTTGGCACCCTTCCAGCCGGGCTCGCACACGCAGCCGCAGGAGTCTGTGCTGTAGTTGCCATGGCCGCTGCAGTAGGGCTTAGTCCCCACCTCACCTGAGGAAAAACAGGGATGTCATGTGCGTGGCTCGGTAGGTAGAGCACGGCGCTGACAACACTTAGGTTGTGGGTTCCCATTGGGACCACATATACTGAAAAATGTATGCGTTCACTACTGTAAGTCGCTTTGGATACAAGCATCTGCTAAATGTTATGTTACATTATGTTATCATAAGCAGGCTACCTGGTCTCATTCCTTGGCATCTATGATCACTCCATCAACGCATTGATTTGAAGGGCATGAGATCAGGTTGAATGTGCAGCTGACCATTAAACCTCAAAAGTTACATTTGTGTGTCAGGTTTAATATATTCTTTCACCCCCACAGTGGGTAAACATCTTCAGCTCTAAAATATTTGATACTAGAGAAAGCAACCTGGTCCCTTACCCTTCTCATCAATAGGTTAACATCTGACCGTAGTGATGGGAAGGGTATGAGATCTGCCTGGATATAGAGACTCTCGGCCTCGCAATAATTCATCCATATTATTATTATTATTATTATTACCATCACACACTCATAATAATGATGATTCATATCCAGATCCTTTTGACATCAAAGCTGTTAAGCAAATGCCTACTCCATCACATCCACTCAGATTATCAACTATAGGCAAAAACCGATTCAGACAAAATGGGCATAACCTCACCCACCACACACCCTCTGATTCTCAGAGTCACTTTACTTGCTGTTTCTTAGATTCCGTCTGACTAAATTAAGTGAAATTAAAATAAATTAAATGTACATTTAAATTGTGATTTAAATTAATTTGATGCAGTTCCACTTTGTTGTGTGTTTTATATCCATATTTGTGTACTACCACAGACTTTTTAGGTTTTAATAGCCTAAGGTTTTTATTCACTTGTTTAACCATTTTTGTTGGCGCTCTTTGAATTTCCTGACGTTGTTTCTTAATCTAATTGTCCCGCTTTTTCCAAAGCGTACATGTGTTATTGCTTATATGTAATTAAATGAAGTGCTTCATAAAGCAGTTTGAGATCATGAGATGAAAGATATATATACACAATTATGTATCATCATTATTAAGAATACATTATAATTATGTTATTTGGCTGTAACTGTAAAGTATTGAAAGAATGAGATGCTCTTATTACATCTTCCAAAAAATAAAGTGTAATGGGTTATCTATTCATGCAAGCAAATGTGTCGAAACGTTAACCAACCAGCGTGACCAAATGAGCCGTTCCACTTTATTTTCTGGAGCATTTAATAAGTGTGCGAGTCTCATTCTTTCAATTCCTACATGTAACTTTGACTTGCACCTTAAACTAAGGCTATTTTGTAGTGCGCATGATTATTGTGTTGCTGGGAAGTAACCATAAGGAACCCGTCCTCCCCGGGCCTTACCTGTGACCTGGGCCCCACAGCAGCCGACCCCCGTGGTGCACTGCTCCCTCAGGGCTGACACCTCGGCCTCCAGCATCTCCAGCCGGCTCAGCAGGTCCTTCAGCTCCGGGAGGTGGTTGTCACAGCCGCACGCCTGGCGGGGGATGTTGATGCGGTGGGTGAAGACGATCTGGTTCTCCCCGTCCATGGTGTGGTGCTCCGCGCCGCCGTGCGGGTCGGACGGGGGGCCGGGGGCCGGTTTGGGCTTGAGCTCGGTCCCGCCAGGGGAGTCCAGGTCCACTGTGCACAGGGAGCCCCCGGGGACGTTGATGTTGTAGACGTGGTTGAAGACGACGGGCTGGTCGGGGCTGGGGAGGGTGACGTTCTCCACGGCGGGGGGCAGCAGGGTCTCCCTCCGGTGGCGGATGACCTTCTTCACCAGGCCGCCGCTGGCGAGCTGGAGCAGGACGGCGGCGGCCACGCAGCCCAGTAGGAGGGCTCGAATCCCCATGTTGAGCTTCTGTCACTGGGGTCTGGCGCGAGGGGCTGGCTGACTGCAGTTCAGGCTGGGTCTTGTTTTAAACGGGGGAATGGGTGCGCCTCTGTGTCCTAGGAAGTAAGGAAGCACAATGTTGGTGGGATTTCAAGGGAAAGGTTAGTCTGTAGACTTAAAGCAGTGAAAATTGGGGTTTTAAAGGGAACTTATTTTCTGATATTTTTAGGATTAGACTTAAGCTCTCAAAATCGTTTTGGGATTTTAACAGCTAATCACTTGATTCACTGCTTGTTTGTTCTGACAAGACTGCTCTCCTCATCCAAGACTAAGGGTGCCATTAGCAATAGGAGAGTGAGGCATCATTATATTATAGCTCCAAAAAAATAGGTGGAGTTATTGTGTATTAACCATGACTTGCGTCTTTGATTGATGGATAAGTGTCAGTGACTGACAGCACATGCAAACCCCGTCCCTCCTGGGGCTTAGGAAGCCTCGTCTTCCCATGGCTGGGTGTGACTGAAACAGTTGTAATAAACCCCCTTCAATCACTGTGGATCAACCAAAGCAAACAACTGAACATCATGTGTGGTAAACATGCTGTAACAGTTAAAAAGAAGAAAAAGAAACAAAAGGACAAAGCATGCCTATGGGAAAGTCCTCCAGACAGATTTTCTCTTTGCTCAGAAACATTTATGATGTTAGTCTGCTGCACTAACCCATTTAACTGCGCAAGCGGTTTCAATGTCCTTTTGGTGAAACTTGTTTTTATACTTCATTTTTCCAAAGACCAGCTCTGACAATGAAAACCAAGCAGGAACGTGTAACCTTGTGCACCACAGCATATTTTCCACTTCTGTTTTCCCCCCGCGAAAGGCTTCCATTAGCTGACAGCAGGCAACACCTGCATCAGGGGCCGCTCCCTCTCCGACTCCCCACATCACAATCTAAGCTGACAGATTGATATCGGCCCGTGGATAGCACAGCTCCTCCTAGTCTCGGCATCCCACAAATCACGAGATCGGCTGTCTTTGATCGCTGTCTGGACTCCCATCCCACTTCATTTAGCAACTTTAATCTGTCATTAACTTTAACTTACACCCAGGAAGGAAGCGTAGTATTTTGCCATGCTTGAGAGACATTGTTTTTTTGTTTTTTTTTAAGAGCAATGGCTGGTTGGAAAATGAGCAGGAATAAAATAGTGGTGATGGAAACAGCTGTAAAACACTGTGTCTCCTCTTTGATCATGCTGTTAGCCTGGATTCCCGGCTGGTTGACGGCTCTCAGGCTGCGACGGGTTGTGAAATGCAACAAACAGCCGTGGCGCACGCACGAAGGAGGAGCGCGTGGAACACGAGGAACACCGCTAATTAGATTAGCCATGATCCTTGGTGCTGTAATAAGATTATGATTACCCCAATCAGAGGGGGGGGGAGAAATTATTTTTACCTACACATTCATACGAGGCAACTGAGGGGTATGACACAATATGAGATGGGAGGTTTTTTCCGAACCTCGCCTTTCATAAAGGTAAATTGGCACCTTGGACTAATTGCGAGCTTGCTGGCTGCCCGCATTGAAAAGAGCAGTTTTTTTCAAACTTTCCAGCTTTGAACTGCCAGATTGGATCCACACAATGCATATTTTAGCACCTTTTCACGTGTGAGCAGCTTCTGCTTCTTGGAGTGTATTTCCGTCTTCCCTGCTGAAATATCTATACCTGAAGTTCACCCTATGAATGTCTGATACAACTGGAAGCCTCTTTTACCAATCACATGCTAATATTTCCACCTTCTTTCAACCTTTCCCATAAAAGATCCTCCTGAACACTTAGAGGTATCACCTGCAATGTTGTTTTTGGTTTTAACTCATTTCTGTTACATAGGCAGCTGGATTAAATAAACTTGAGTCTATATAAAAAAGATATTTTCAAGTGTTCACGAGGTTCACTTTACGTTTTCTCAGCCACATGTACAAAATATAACAGACCTGAGGTGAATGTTAACTGGTCTGGCCTGGGCTGTTATTTTTCTGTAAAAATTATTCCTGGAGAAGAGCTCACCCGGGCTCTTATCCAGCTACCAGGGATATGGCTTCTGTGTGTGGGACCACATACTGGGCCAGGAGGGACGCCCAGGACTTGAACTGCTGCACACACAGCCTGGCTGAACACCGGAGACAAAGGGAAAACAGACAAGAAGGGGGTCATAAATTCTCTCCCAGCAGTGTGTGAGAGCAAAGGGCTGACAGCCATTGACAGCCATTGAGGTCATTTACAGGTAATTTCCTCTAAAGAGCTCATTTCCCCCCCACCCCTCCACTAAAGTGTGATTAACAGACATGACAGGCCCCTCACAGTGCCAATGGGGGGGGGGGGCAGGCAGGGGCAAACACCTCCATGACAGGGACACAGACTAGCACATAGCACAAGGACGTGCATGCCCTGGCCCGTGCCTTAAGGGACCAAATGAAAAAAATAATTACCAATCAATAAAAATCTCCTCTGCCTAGAGCCCTACCCCTCCACCCTCTATTGTCAAAGCATCACACAAACCAAGGATAAAATCAAGAAAATGGTTGGAAAATTGCTTTGAATTGCTGCTGGGGGTTTAGTTGTGCATGGGTGGTTGCTTGGCTCTTTGGAGCGCTGATTCATCTCCATCAAGGGGACTCCAAAGGAAATGCAACCAAGACATTTCTTTGTGTGCACTTTTACAATAATCACAGGGAGGAATTCCCACTGCGGTCTTCTCTCTCATGCACATCGATGCCCATGTAGGCCATGGAAGGGCCGTCACAGATTGGTTAATACGCCAGACATCCGGGTGATGAGGAGAACCAATGCCGTATAAGGGTTGGGGGGGGGGGTTAGGGCACTGCCGGTCAACCCCCCACCCCCCCCCCCCCACCCCCCACCCCCCGGGCGTGGGAAATGGACAAAGAAGACTGACTCTTTCTCGTTTTTCGCCTTTCGAATGACCTAAGTGTCTGCGGCCAAGGCGAAATGCTAATTCAGCGGGTGTCTGGCACAGTCAGAAAGACCATACACAATTTGACTGCTGATTTTACTTCTTTTTTTTCACCCCAGATTCTCAGACCACAACGAATGTGTTTGGCTGCCAGATATCAGATGTGAGGAGAATTTCGCTGAATGATACCTGCTGTCCCATACATTCACTCCCATTGATTTACTTAATCTCCTCTGTGTTGCATTTGTAAAAGTGGGTGTGAGCTAAAACTGCTCTGGTACTGCCAAAACTGCAAACAGTGACCAACTGCAAAACTTTCTGTACAGCTTGTAAAGTCCAAAACATTTCATCCCAAAACCGATACAGGGATATCTCTGGGTTGATTAATATTATATGATGTTTTACTTGATCATGTTTGGGCCATGATAATGGGGCAAATACGGCCTAAAAAGACATGGAAAAATGCTGTTTTGCTACATAATTTCTGGAAACAATGAGCTCATTTTGTAATTTGTTTATTTATCTAGTTTGCTCCTTTAAGGGATTATTGGCTGAATGAAGCTTGCTGTGCTCACGACAGTGGGAAACAAGACAACAACTCAACTGTGGTGTTTAGGTCAGATACAATTTAGCAGAACTACCAAATCCAGGAAAAATGTCCAGATATGCAGTTTGCTGAGGATTCCTACAAGATGTAGGAATATGACTTAAATAACAGACTCCCCGTACTGAATCTTCAGAGTCTGTGATAGATTCTGTAAGAAAGCTTGATATGTGCTACTGAGACCTTATGGTGTGGAGCAATGGCTGGTGAGCCCAACATGTAACCTGAGTTGGGCAGCTTGAACTGCTTCATTAAACATCCAGCCATAAATGGTTAATATTGTATGTAAAATATAAGCTATTTACATTGTCCATGGATGCTAAGCATATTTTTTACTACATACATTTCATAAAAAGGGGGGTTAGAGATAGTATCACCACAGAAATAATAATAATAATAATAATAATAATAATAATAATAATAATAATAATAATTATTATTATTATTATTATTATTATTATAAATGATAAATTATGAATAGATAAATTAAAATAAAAACACAGAGTACATAATCATAGGCAAACTTTGTTGATATTAATCAGTATTAATGACTGCGTATATGAAGCAATGACATTGCTGGACTTGTTATATGATTATTATCACATTCACTCCTCAAGCTTGTCTTGGGTACTCATTTCCAGGGTACACTGAGTGTCTTCATCTATGACTGCTTAAGCTTTTATCATACGGGTAATAGACCTGGTGCTGAGGAATGCATTGTTAGAACAACATCTCCCAGGGGCATTATCATGTCTGATCATCAGCATTTTCTCTTCTCACTACTACTTTTGCAGGATAGCTACTTTGTTCAGTAGACATCGTTTACCCCTAATGCATCACACCACTTTAAAAAAGGAAAACCCATAATTTCACCTCATGCCCCCGTTGTACCCAAGCAATTCATTGTGCACTAACGTGACCACAAGAGTAATGGGTCAAGAATAATCATAATAAAAAGTCATATGACTCATGGAGCGGCCAAGCTGAAACCGCGACTGTACAGTACGTGTTCCTGAGATGAGCCGTGACAGTGAGGAGGGGTAATGGGACTTGAGAGTCAAGCGTGGGCGTGACATTGTTCAGATGTCACAGTCTTGAGCGGCACAACGGCAATCACACCTCCCCCTAAGCGATGTTAATAAAACAAAGCACATTTTCAAAGGAAGGAAGAAAAAATGATGCAAAATCTGTTGCAAGTTTTAACCTTTCCTGGTGTGTGTGTGTGTGTGTGTGTGTGTGTGTGTGTGTGTGTGTGTGTGTGTGTGTGTGTGAATAGCAGCACGCTCCGTAATTTGTCAAAGAAAGAGAGGAAAAATAGGAGCGACTGCCGAGAATAAAAGCTCTTTGAAAAAAGCTAGTAAACGAGATCCGTTTTCACCGGACGCAAATTTCCCGGAGTTCTCCCCCCCTTGTGCCAGGCTCCTCGTTACAGTGACTTGGTCTGACTGCGACCCATTCTCCACCCCTGCACTCATTAGGGTAATTCGGAAACGCTGGCTTGACCCAGCCAGTGGCACCAACCATCTCCTGTGCCAGGCATTCCTTCCCTTCATTCCTTCCTACGCCCCAGACACAGGACTCCTCTAAACTGAAAGCTTTCTTGTTTTATTTCTTTCTTTATTTATTCATCGATTTTTCACAATTTTGACACATCCGATTCTGAGACTATTTGTTGCATATTTTTGTGCCTCGTGCAACACAGCAATGCTCGGGTAGATCCCGATTTTGCAGTTTAGCATGCCTCACTAATACAATGGTATAATGGGGTTTATTGCATAGTAGTTGAGTCAGGTTGCTGTGAATACACACACACACACACACACACACACACACACACACACACACACACACACACATACACAAACACTAATACAGCAAAGTGAAACAGTATTAACAGGTGTTTTTGCTTCTTGCTCAGATTTTGTAGATGAGTGTAGTCAAATGTGGGAATACATTCCCAGTGTGTGAGTCATATTTAGCAGTAAAAGGTTCAAAAATGTGTGTGAGGCCGGTTTAGTCATTTTTGGGCCCCAATCAAACTTCAAACCCCAATCAAGCCCCAAACACTCCTCCCCCACAGAACTGAGAAGATCAGACAGTGTTTTATATGTTCATATAGATACAGATATAGATATACGTAGATGTAGATATATATATATATATATATATATATATATATATACAGTATACAGTATATACAGATACAGATATAGATATAGATAGAATCAGCAAAGAATCACACTATAAGTCAGTGGTTCTCAGCCTGTATAATGAGAAGAAAGTTGTCCAGTCGTGCCATGAAAAGCATAGTATTTCAGTCACTACAGTAAGAAAATCTAAATCATACATCTACATGTAAATAATATCAAAATAATCAATACATACACATATAAAAACTAGCTTCATGCCAACAATGACAGTTTGAAATAAGAAAGCAGTGACGATGGTGACGAACCACCTGCTTTGAAATGGAACTCATGTAGCCGTCACCTGTGATTCCGATTCACACCCACAGGGATGCTTTCTGTGCATGCGACGAGCTCATGCTGGCTTTCCAACCCCCTCCCCACCCCCGCTTCAGAGGCCCCAATCAATTGATTCGTTTGAGTGTTGGGAAAGAACGCCACTGTGTGTTTGTGTGTTTGTCTGTGCAAGGCAGTAGTAGTAATAGTAAAGTAAGTAAAGTAAAGTACTTATTTATGCTTACATGTAATAAGTTAAGCAACTATTACCTCTGAATACAGAAAGTAAAGATATTTTAAGAGGAATGAGAAATATAGGAAATAGATTTTATTTTATTTGCGAAGTTCATTATTAAATTGTGAATTTATTACTCTAAAACATGAATCTTACAAGCAACTTGCAATTAATTACTTGCCTAGGTGCACTGCTTGAATTATCTATTATCTAAAGAGTGGAAGAAAGCTAGCCAGCAAATTGCTTTTGGCAAAAAAGTCACTTATTTTAAAATGGAATAATCTTAACCTTATCACTGGGCAATTTTCCCCTGATTGACAGCTCAATACTGTGAGGTCAAATGTACGCTTTCAGATGACCAGAAACCCCTGCTTCATGCCGGCATAATTGGGCCCTTGCGGTGGCGGCCAGGAATTTGCCCGGTGTATTGAATGTCAATTAAGTTTTAATGACAGGTCACTCGATTCCTCATACAGCTACCGGTTACCTCATTCATGGACAGCCCGTGTACGACACGGATCAAATTAATTATTTCATGCAGATGGTGTCATGTACGAGCACTGGATAGGTACGACGAAGCGATTGCATTTCGGCAATTTTGGGCCGTTGTGATGAAATATGACTTGACTATGATTTTTTTCCCTTCCTCTTAATGTGATATGTACCATGCTATGATATTAACATTTTCTGGAGAATCAATTACTGTCAAAGGCCATTCGTCAATTTACTCTATAATATATGTATATACTGTATAACAGCAAAGCCAATGGCTGTTGCTAATCCCAGAAGTGCATACTGCATACAGCAGTGGTTCAGTCCTCATGCAGTCCGTTTGTACATGTTATTAAAAGTGTGTACACTGAGCCTCCTGGTCATTTCAGTCCCACATGTTTACCTGTACCCCCACAACAAGGGGAGATCTTAGCATCTTAGAGCTTTACACAGAATTCTGTTTTGGCCAATGGTGTCTTCTACACCCCCACACACATACCAATCCCCCCACCCCACAACCTGTAACATTTCCCTTCTTTGCATGTTGATCATGCTTGGTGACATATCTACTGCTTTTCTGGGAAATGCCTTACTTTCCGGGAAAAGAAAATCAATCTGTCGTCTCTGCATCCCCCTACTCCCATGAAAACGCCCGTCCCAAAATCACGTACACTGTTCAGTTCTGCCGCGGTAACACAGTCCTGACAGCTCAGTCCTAGTGATGAGTTGTCACAGGTGAAACCTTTGGTTCGGGAGCCCCGTTGGGGCATGGAGAATGTAACCATTTACGAAGGGCGTGACCCCCACAATCGCAGTTCTCCCCATCTCCAGGTGCAGCAGTCTCGGGCCACGCCGGAAACAGCAGAAATTATGGCACTCAGCCTGATGTATTTTCCAGATATTTCCGTTCCGTTCCCTCCTCTCATCTTTCGAACGCAAGTTTAACTCTTTTCTTTATTTTCCCTTTTCTTTCCTTTGAATCAGGTCTGGGGGATCACTCAGCGATCGATGGCAAGCCTTTCGCCATTTGGATGATTCCAGTACATCGTTCACAAGTTTGAACCCGGGCAGGCATGGTGTGCTGGTGCATGAAGCCAGGGCAAAGCACAGCGGAGGAGAGAGTTAATTGGTCACCAGCATCCAACCTGGGTTGAGCGGACGCCAGTCGAGAACGTTAAGAATGCTCGCTGATAGATGCCTTCCTGTTCCACTGTGGAATGTTTGGTGGTAAACAGTAACCTTAAGAGTAATAGATTATATTATGGGATCCCGAATGTACAGCAGGCAAGCGAGCAAAGTTTTCATGTGTTTTTGTAAAGATTTATTCTCAGATTTAAGACATTTGGGCAACTGCCTCCCATAGATAATTAAAAGAAAACATATATATGTTTTAATATTAAAGGCAGCCACTAGCTTTTCCCTATAGGAGAGACGCACGCCATGCCTGTGAAAAGCACGGTGTCAATGAATAATTCATCTGAATTTGAATCTAGTCAAGGTCTGAACACTTTTAGGGTAGAGCAAAAAAAAATCTGTTGGGTTAAAACATATTTAACAAAGTGTATATCAGCCTAATAAAGACTTTATCTGCATATGGACTTCAGTGTGTGGATGACTGAAAAAAATCATAATCTTACGGGGCGGGGGGGGGGGGGGGGGTCAGTGTGACAGGGTGGTGGTTCTGTGTGACTCAGTAGGTACAGCATGGTGTTGGCAATGCTTAGGTTGTGGGTTCAATTCCCACTGGGACCACATATAAAAACAAAATGTATGCATTCACTAATATATATATATATATATATATATATATATAGGGTGGGGTTTTTGACTGTACTGCCTTTAACATGACTTGAAAATAAACAAAATTAATAATGGATAAGACTGTGCTGTGTTCGATGTGTAACAGCAGCAAATGGTCCATGGCTAAAATATGTCTCCCCTGATTTATTTAATGTTAAAGTGTGTAGGGGGGGTTTCCTTCCTTTCAGTTGAATTATCAAGCTTGCCTAGTTTTGTAGGTCACCCATGACAAAAAAAATGCCATCTTCGCCACACTCTCATAATCTGGGTCGCCCCAGAGAGCTGAATGAACAGTAATTGTCTGGGGGAGGGGGGCATGAGGCAGGGAAGGGTATTTTCACCTTCAGAGGTGCCATACAAAAGCATTCGGTGGGTGCTGTCTTGGGACGTGCAAGGGCCAAAGACACAAAAAACACCAGGGAGCCAATGAACGGAGTACAAGAAGTACATACTAAAAAAAACACTGCAAAGGAAGGAGAGAACAAAGAAAAGACACCCTTTCTCCTGCCAAGAGGGCAAAAAGAGAAGGAGGTGAACCACGGGGTGTCGTATATTGAAATTAATACTTGCTCACACATACGTAAATCATAATCTAACATCCTGTCATGCAAGGTTGACCCTACTCATCTCTCTCACCCGACCCACCCACCCACTACAAACACAGACACACACACACACACACACACAGACACATACGTGTGCCCCAAAGCCGTTCCTTATCGATCCCACCAAGGTCACAATCAGAGAAAGACAGACAGAGGGAGCTGCTGAATTCAGCATCCAGCACAGGCTCAAGTTATAATCATCAAACACAGAAATGGATTTCCAGGATGTCTCATAAGCCTTGGCCCCCCCTCCCCACCTCCCCGCCTCAACACGGAATCGATGCCAGGGCCGAACACGCTCCAGCACTCGGTCGTGTTACCGTGCTCACAAACGGCTTCTTAACTTATCGCTCATATACACTAGCTGTCTCACCTCCAACGCCCCTGCACCCCCCTCCCCCTCCCCCTCCCGTCCTCTCCCTCCACACATCCCCCCCACCAACCTTCCATTCCCTGTCACTGTCGGTGGCTGAGTTTCGTTGTGGTTAAAGATCCGGGATTGTAGCCTGGGCTCATTCGATTCCCTGGCCTTGGCCACTGTATTCTTAAGCAAGGCAGTTAACCTGCATTTCTTGAGCGCTGTACATATCTTGCGGCATAAATATACAATGTGCAAAATGTTAAGTCATGTTAAGTCAGACCGGGTGACGGGGGCGTCTGTGGAGCGACAGGAGGGCCCCAGGCTGTTGTCCTGTTCCATCTTCAAATCCAAGACGGAAATCTGATTTGTTTTTGTATTTTTAACTTTTTTATATAAATAACCGGCGATAGTTGCTCTAATGGGTGACAGCAGGCAGCAGGTGAGAACAGATGGTGATTTTAAAACAAAACTGACAACAACACGGTGCCACGGTGCAGTTGACCGTATGCCACAAAGTACCCCCGTCTCCCCTGTCTTCCCCGGCTTACCTATTCAGTCTGACGACCACACACTTCAAAAGGCCATCGCCGAACACCGTGGATACGCAAACAAACCCCATTCTGCAGAAATAATAAGCACACCCCTACATTTGTGAAGGTGGAAAAAAAGCCCCAAACGGTTCACACGGCACTCCTTGACCTTGAAAAGCGTTTTACTGCACCCCCCGGCAGTGTCTTCTGGTCACTGTACCTCTGTCAGCCAGCTTCAGTGCTTCGGTTCCACATTATTTATCGAAGGGTAAATCTAGCCGGCTGGCAGATGCAAATAAATAAATAAATAACAGCGGTTTCGGTTTCTACAGTGTGTGGATCCCAGATGACATTCCACATTCTGGATCGATTATGCTATCTGAATTCCGGGGGTGAAACGTGGTCAAAAAGCCGCTCTCCCTCCCGAAATGTGGAATCGAGCGTGATATTTATGTTCCCGGCTCATTTGAACATTTGTTTCTGATTTGAGGAGAAAAAAAACTCTGGAATAGAGACGGAGAGGAAATGAAATGAACGTTAAATCGATTTTAATATTTTCCAATGCTCCCCCACCCCCCCTTCCCCGCCTCCCAGCCCAGCCATGCGCATCTCTCCGGGCCCTGGAATGGGATCATTCTTTCTCGGCTGAGAGAAAGCGTAGTGTACCCACTGCATTGAAATAAGAGCCCATTAGGTTCCCAGTCGTTCAGCTCAGACGCGAGGCAGAGTTTCTCGAGTATAAAGACTCTTTACAGGTATTTAATGGCACCGGGGGGGACCTGTGCGCTCTGACAGGGAGGTCGCCCGCCGTGTACGTTGGCTGGTAAGCCAGGCTGGGTGCGGATGCCTGCGGGAGAGGCGGGCGGACACGCGATACGGCGCACGCCTGTGCGCGCCAGACTGTGCCAAAAAGGTGAACGGTGTCAGGTTGACTGAAGCTTGGGGGGTGGGGTTGGCTCACATCCCCGGCATGAAAGCCGACGAGAGCTATTAAGCCATAAAGCCCTGTGACCCGACTGAGAAGAAAGGGGCACTTCACACATAAAGCATTTCATTTCCAACATGTATGCGCACTGTGAGGGGGAAGGGGGGAGAAGAGTAGGAGAGAGAAAGAGAGAGCAAAGGACCTATATGCGACTCTTTGACAACATTAAGCATTTCATGCCGTTATATATCGTTTTTTTTATTGAATTGACTTGAGAGAGACAGAGAGATGGAGTGAGGAGAAAGAAAGAAACAGAGATGGTTGAGGAGATGCGGAGAGAGAAAGACAAAAGTGAAGGAGGATCGGGAGAGAGGGAAAAGAGGATTGCGAGAGATAGAAAGCGAATGAAATGACAGAGCCAAGGAAAAAGAACGAGAGAGAAATGGTAGGGATTCAATGAAGACTGAGGGGGGAGGGGGGCGTTTGATGGAGACGATGTTTATTGTATTATTGTATTAGGATATTGCTGATCCCTGGACAGGGAATCCATAAATATAGTTAACTGCTGCTGTGGTGTTCCTTTGACCGGGCCTGCGGAGGGGCAGGACACTTGGTGGCACATTTGCCGGTCATTACTCACCGGGGTCTTCATTACGCGCTGAAGGCCGGCGACCTCACATTTTATTAGCCCGAACTCTGTTAGCTCCGCAGCATATTCACCCCCCCACCGACAGCTGCTCCTAACACACAACCTCCCCCCTCGTCCCATCCCATCTCCTTCCTTTCCCTCGCCCGTTAAACCCCACACTGTCATGACAATAAAAGTGAGCTGGCCTGCCCCTTGTCTGCTGCCCACATTTGCTGAAGGGGGCAGCACAAAGGCTCTCTATCAGAGACGGCCTGAAGGAGAGGAGGGCACACGGGGGAAGTCACTGTGACTTCCCGTTGTTGCCTTACGGGTCAGCGAATGCAGACTTTGATGACGACCACCGTACGTTTGCAGTCAGGGGGACACACCTTCCCTCGCCTCTCTGAGTCTGGTTTAGATTAAACCTCACCAAAACTAGCATCACCTCCTAGAACGGGCGATCCAATCCCGGCCGCGAGGCGAGGTGAAGCGTCTTCACGCAGGGGGGCCACGACACGCCAGCGGGGGATCAGGTGCGTCTCGTTAGTCACCTGTCATGTGCCACTGTGATCACTCATGTGCACAAGCGCACAAGTGAATGCTCCAGTGATGTTTAGTGAAAAAACAGATGCAGAAGGAGGGGGGATGGGGAAAAAATTGGAAGGAAAATGTTGCTTTTCCTTCACAGAGAATGAGAGAAAACGGTTTTACGATCCAACAATTTATTTTCTTCCTGTGCCGGAGGGGAGCGAACCAAGGCACGCTTACAGTATTTCTTTCTATACTAACTATGGTAAAGAATCCGTCAGAAATGGACAGATGGTTTCTTTCTTACGTCAGCGTCGTCCCCACCCCTCCTTCCTGGAGAACAGGGAGCTGAACGGCGTCCAGCAGGGAGCATTTTCCCTGGACCGCCCACCTCGCCATGGCTGTAAATTCAGCCACTGGAGGACCGGAGGAAGAGAGGAATTTCTCTGTCCTTGGTCCTAATTCTGCTCTTTCAAGCTGTGCCGTTGCTCGAGAGTGGGGGGTGCGCGGAGAAACTCGACACCACCGGGGGAACGTGACAGACGCTCTCCCCGCGACAAGAGTCCCGTCGATAGGAACAAACAGGAGACAGAATCCATGCATTCCGTTGTTACTGACGAACAGGGGTCCCAGGGTTTAAATAGTCACATGTGGTGCAGAGTCAGGGAGAAAATAATAATGTGACTGTTTTTGGGGCATTGCTAGAAAGACAAAAAAAAACGAATGTTGTATGTGGCTCTGAGCTGCCCCGCTCCAATGATTTCAATTTTCAGCTATAATTATACTCAATTGTATTTTAAATGCTCTTTTTTTGTAGTAGTGTATGACTGACTAGGGTTTGATTGAGGACATCCCATTTCATTCCAGTCTTCCAGCTTAAGCGAGGAAGAAAGAGGACGAGGACAATACGGAAAATATGTATGAACATATGAGCATAATATGTCTTTTTTTAACAGTGCATTAACCAGAATTAGCTTTATGACTTCCTTAATTCAGGCAGGATAGCGGGAAACAGCGTGGAATGTTGGCCTTGGTTTTAGGACATCTGTTTTGGCATTTCCAAAAAAAGAGAGAGAAAGAAAAAAAAAGTGTCGGGTGTCCTAAACCGGGGGCAAGCCGTGCACTCGGACCCCCAGGTTCAGAGGTCCCCCCTCCCGTCCCAATTTAAACGGTCTGCCCCGCTCCTAAAAACCTGTCTTGTTTCCGTCCCGTTATGGGTCACGCATTCCAGTGCTCTGGGTCGCTGGCAAAAGCGAGGGTGTCTGGGCAGCGGGGGCCACATGCGCTGATCTCTCCCCCCCGATAAAGGCGCTGGCAGCACAAAGACTCTGCTCAAGCCTCGTCCCTATCTCCCCACGCCTGGACCCGCTCACATTTGCATCACAGACGCATTAAAAACCATCTGGGATATTGGCACTTTAAAATAGCGGGTTCATCTGGGGGAGCCATTGTCACGGTTTCTCCTGATGCAGACAACTTGGTCAAGACCTTTGCTCTCTCTCTCTCTCTCTCTCTCTCTCTCTCTCTCTCTCTCTCTCTCTCTCTCTCTCTCTCTCTCTGTCTTTCTCTCTCCTCTCTCTGTCTTTCTCTCCTTATGCATGTCTGTGTCTCTTCCTCTCTCTCGGTCTCCCTTGCTGCTTTCCCCTCCGTCTCTCACTTTTTCTTGATCTATCCGTCTCTTTGTCAGTGTGCCCACCCTCTCTTTCTCAGTCTTGCTCCCTCTTTCTCTCTCCCTCTTTCTCTCCCTTTCTGGCCTCCCCCCTTTCCCTCTATCTCTCACCTTTTTTTGATTGATCACTTTTTCTCCTCATAAGTACCCTCATCTCTGTCTCGCGCTATCTGTCTGTCCCTCCCTCTCTTTTTCTGCGAAGCTCTGTTGTGTTTAAGGTGTGCTGAGTGATACATAATGTGAGGCAAACCCATTGTGCAAGGCTTTGTGTTGCACACCTGCACCCCATGAGCAGTGTGCTGTCCAAAAGCCAAAAGCATCAGGTTTTCTTTCAGAACAAAACCCCCCAGGTCCACGCGTGGTATGCTGGGGTTTTTTCTCATTAATGGGACGATATTGACTAATTACTTAAGAGGGAACATCTGGTAAAATAGGGAACAATTGCCAACAGGTGAGAGGGGGGCATTAGCTGATGGTAACAACATAAGGTCCGCCACCACTCTGAGGAAAAGCCTTGCAGTTGGGCCTTAACATTTGGGTGGTCATTTCTTACCCAAAACAATCAACACCTGTGGGTACACAGCACCCCTTTCTCCTCCTACAGATGGACTGTTTTATGTTCTACATGTAGCTGGGATCCCTGTTCCTGTTTGATATCTTGTTCTGTGACATATGTTTTCTACCCACATATCCGATAAGGGTTAACTTAACGGCTGACCGCTGTGTCCCGACAAACTAAAGCCCTGCGGCTTAAATTTAGCAGTTAATTGGCAGCCTGTAAAATGATTTACACTGTGACAACTGGGTGCCAAATTGTTTAACAACGTCAAATTAGATTCTCACCACCAAAGCAAATTGGGACCTCACTTAGTAAACGCATTCGGAGGAAACAATTAAGTGGTTCGTTGATGTATTTGCTGTGTGGCGATTGTTTCCAAGTGCCAACCAATTCACAGGCTGGGCACAAGCCCGAGTGACACCTCTGCTATCCCAAAGATAATTACCCATCTCTGTCAGCGTCCTGTGTCTTTAGGCCCTCCCCTGTGTGCAGTGCTGCCTGTGCTTGTCTCGTCTCATTTTTATCCCCATTTGTCTGCCTTTGATAGTTTGGGAGCAAATTTCTTGGGTTTCTGTGTGGTTCTGCACCCCCACCACCTTTCTGTTCCTTGCTATGGGGAACAGCCCCTTCCAAGTGCATTATCAAAGCTCCAGCTTTGGGGGACAGAGAAGGGGGGGGGGATGGATGGAAATGAGGAAAACAGCTGTCCAAACAAAGGGCAGTTTCTCATCCACTGTCCTGCCGAGAGTCACAGTCAATAGCCACTCAGCACACAGCGATGCCATCATAAAACATTTACACACCATGCCCGGGCAACAACAGCGAATGCTCAGTGGCGGACAGGCGCGAGCCCCGCGTCACAAGCTTAGCGCTCTCAGCGTAATCCGGCCTCAGAGCGCTTCAGTACCCTGGAGGGGAAAACTCACTTTGGAGTCAAAGTCTCCAGCGCAGTGGAGTGCGGCAGGTTATCCCTTATCCCGCTAACCCTTATTAACAGTGCCAGGGAGGAGTCGCTCAGAACCTGCTCATTAACAACTCCTTAGCCAGGAAGACAAACATTCAGGGCAGATTTTTATTTATTTTTTCCCACAACAGTTAAAGGGCTCACTTATGTGTTTGATTCTATCCATGTGTGCAGTGTCACTCTTCCTCCATCAACAAAAAAAAAAAAAAAAAAAGAGAGAAAGGAGACTGCCAGTTGTCAGTTGTTACGGTTCCCACGGTGATTCCAAAACGATTAATTGTGATTGCATCTCTCCCTGATGTGTAATTACCCCCCTATTAAGGACAACCACAAACCCCAGGATCCTGGGGGTCATTTCATCCCCAAAGCACACCCCCACACCCAGTCTCACGCCCCCACCCCCCACACCACACACACTCACACTCCCCATCCTCCCCCGCCACTCTCCAGTGCTTGCGTGTGGGTGGGTGGGTGTGATCTCTTTGTTCGGCGCTGCTCCAATCAGAACCCCTTTCCACAGACCCCCGGCGACCGACGCGGTCCATGAAGCCACGCTACGGCAGAGAGAGGGGAGAGAAGCGCATGGGTGTGTGCACCTCGCAAGCACGCACCTTCGGCAAGAGAAACCGATGGAGAGAGAGAGAGAGAGAGAGAGAGGGACGAGACGGCAGCAGAGCGCTCCTAACGCGGAGCAGCTGCCGGGCTCCCGGGCTGCGTCCTGCTGACTTACAGTAGAGCTTACAGTAGAGCTTACAGTAGCGCGAGGGGGGAATATTTCTTGGCAAGCGGGGCTCGCGCTGGCTCAGTCTGCGCCAGGTGATCACATCCACACGCAGGGTCACCCCGCAGCCGAGCCACGCTCCCAAACCGCCACCTCACACACACATGCACACACCTCAGTTTTTAATGCCCATTTCACATCCCCAACACAGGGCAGGACCCAGGGGTAGCAGCGCCCTCAAATATGTGAACAATTCCCCCGGTAACCATAATTGGTACCCTCTAGCAACCTCACAGTCTGGGGCAATGGAGCCAGGCTACGATGTTCTTTTGCTAATAGAGGAACAAATATTGGAAGGCAAAACTGCTATTTTCCCTGGCGTTCAGATGAAAGCGTTGAAGGCAGCCGATTCAAAGGGACCAACATTTTCCAACAAAACCCCCTCACAGAAATCACTGAGTACCACATAATGCCAAACGCACCACACAACCGTGGAATAGTATGTCCTTTATTTAGTTCCAGTAAGTTGCAGTGTCTCTAAAATGAAAACTTCTTCCATTCAGAGAAAAAAACAAAAAAATCTGCACAATGAAAGGAAAAAGTGTGTGTGTTTTAAATTCATACATTAAAGCCACTTTACAATTAAGAGCAATATCACGTTACCCTTGCGTGCAGCCCAGAGGCAAATGTCAAATAGACTCTTTTTACTTCTCTCAGTACAATGCAAATCTTTAAAACCTTCATGAAAATACTCACAGGGGATTCACAACATCTGCGTGAAGACAAAAATCAATCGAGCCCCGCAACGTTTCAAACAGGTAAGAGAAATGTGACACCTGCACTTACCTTATCGGAACACTCCCAGTCTGTCTCTCTACAGAAGAATCCTACAGTTCACACAACCTGGTGCTCTGGAGTGACTCTTTCTTTTTTTAAATGTTAAAATACAGAGAATGTTGGAATTAAAGAAGTCAGCTTTAATTAGTTCTCTGAGTGTCCCTCTGCCGTGAAGAAAGGACTGGTCTTTTTTTCCCTCTCAATCTGTCTATTACATCCACCCGCGTAAGAGCCTGCTGATGCTGCGGAGAGGTGGCAGTCGAGAGAGAGAGAGAGAGAGAGAGAGAGAGAGAGAAGGAGACACGGAGAGAGAGAGAGGGAGAGACAGGGATAGAGGGCGAGTGAAAGAGAGAGGAAGCGAGAATTCCCCTTCTCTTAAACAGAGACACTCTGTGGTCAGACCCCACTCCTACCTACGGCTCTTATATAGCCCCCCACACACCCCCTACACACACACACACACACACACCATCTCCCACCACCCCCCGGCTGTGAACTGTGGAGTTGAAACAGGATGCCTCTGGGCTGCCTCACACAAAACGGAGAGAGAGAGAGAGAGAAGAAGAAGGAGAGAAAGAGTGAGTGAGTAAGGGACAAAACCACTGGCCACACAGTGCATCTACGGAGTAAGGAGAATGGAAGGAAAGAGAGATGACCCAAAGAAGGCTCCACACTAACAAAGCGTTTAAGACCGCGATGAGGCACCATGACTTTGGGGGAAAGACCGTCTTCATGTCTGGTCATGCTACTGTAGACAATTGTTTCATTGTATTATAATACCAACACCACTACCACTACCACTACTACTACTGCTACTATTACTACTACTACTACTACTGCTACTATTACTACTACTGCTACTATTACTACTACTACTACTACTACTACTACTAATAATAATAATAATAATAATAATAATAATAATAATAACAAATAATACTAGTAATAATCATTCTCATCATCACAATAATAATAATAATAATAATAATAATAATAATAATACTATTATCATTATAAGGCTGATTCTGCAGTAGCTGCTGCTGATGATGATGACGATGAGGACAAAGCTGAAGTTAGATATTTTTGGGGCTTGGTAAATGTATCCCCACTCATGAGTAAATGATTACCTCTTTCTCCCTCTGTCTCAGATTCAGAGTGGATTGAAACGGCTTTGCCCGTCTCTGACTGAAACTCGATGCGCTTGTATAAAGGGAGTCTGGCTGATCTCGGCTCCGCTCAGCACGCAGCCCTTGATTCCTGCGTTTAGTACCCCCACGCCCCCCAGGTTTCCACGGCACCCGTGTGTTTGTCTCACGGCAGCCCCTCTTTAACTGCGGCTGCAGGTAGAGCGGAACCCCCGGAGGATGCCGGCCGCAATTAGAGGTGGGGTGGGGGACTGGGGGGTGTGCGTAAATGCCGGCCCCCGCTTCGTATCAACACGTGAACAGAAAGAGCGAGCTGGGATCCCCAGAGCATCGCTCCTACCCCCCCGAGAGCCCAGAGCCCCGCGTCTCTCTCTCTCGCCGCCACGGGAAAGGAATCTCATTTCAAAGGAGCAGGCGTGCAGCGAAGGTGCATCCCGAGAGGCCACGCGCTAAATGAGTGTGTGGTGGGGGGGGGGGGCGGCACTCATTAAATCAAAATCTGACCCACTGACTGATAGCACAAGTACAAAGACCACCCCCCCCACCCATTCCACGTCTCCTCCCCCAGGCAGAGGCTCAAGAGCCCCCTTTCACAAAAAAAAACTAAAAGCCAGCCCTCAATCAGTGTGCCTCGGTTATTCATAAACCAGCGACTCAGTCTCAGCCGATCCAGGGATTTAAGCCTCCGCTTCCTGACAACAGAAAGGTAAAGAAAAAACAGTGGCACCGGTCAAGACTGTACTACTGACACCACACTCATTTTTTAGGATCGAAAAGCAGCACACACGGACGCACAGACTGACGGGAGAAAAAGTTGCCGCACTAGGGCGAAGCTGATAAGCACAGCACGTGTGCGAGCTGAGATTCATAAGGAGAGCGGCGGTGTGTGACAAGGGGAAGATTTCACGACGGGGTTGGGGTGGGGGGGGCATGCTCTCAGAAGGGGGAAATGATCCTAGTTCTGACTCGATGACTCTGTAACCGGTCCAGCGGAAAAAATCATTTCTCACAGAGTGAAACGGCGGGCGGGCGCCGTGCTTAGCGATAATCCCATTCGGGGGGAGAATCCCCAGCGCGTGTGAATGATACAGGGAGCGTCAGACTGTAAAGCAATCTCCCGATTGATCCGGCCCATCGTTCACATTACAGCGCCTTCCCCTTGTGAACACTCGGACATCAACAGGGGGAAAGGTTACAACCTCTTAGGTGCGTTCAGACACTGCTCAACACAGCCCTTTGTCCCTGTAAAAAATGAGACAGCCCACTCCTCCGGATTTCGTGAGAACGACTCAGGTGTTTCTATGTTTAGCATGGGGGGGCGCGCTATATAAATCCCTGCATCTACACGGGAACTGCGCCGTGCTGTTCCATCTGTTCTCCTTCCCTCTCTCCCTTTCCCTGTCTCTCCTGCACTCTCTTTCTCCTGCACTCTCACTCTCTCTCTCTATCATTCTCTCCTCCATTCCCTCCCTCCCTCTCTCTCTCTCCTCCGCTGAGTAACAGGGATTCGGGGGGAATTGCCCGGGGACCCTCGCTCGGTTTCTCATGCCTTCCTCCTCCCGACGTTCCGAACGCGCAGAGCAGGTTTGATTTCCCAGTTGGACGGAGTCTTTACGCGCATCCTTCTTGTCTTCCAATTTTCGTGGCGAAGGAGCCAGACATTCGCTCCGCTTTTTTTCCGTTTCCTTATTTTTTTTTAGACACATATATCGTTACCGAGTACGCACGGACGTTCAGACTTGACATTGAAATATTGCCCATCTGACCATCGGAAAAAAAAAGAAAATAAAGAAATTTTTAAAACATATGCATGGGATGAGAGATCATGAAGGTTTATCGCGTGTCACAGCGGATGCTAAAAGATGCCGCTCCCAGAGAGACCTCGAAAGACATTCGCGGCGTGCACCACACCCCTCGCCCCCACCTCCAGAACTGTCGCTCAAGTGTCTCGACCAAGCGGAGGGAGGAAAGAGAAACCAGTTGGACATGATCGCATGGCATTACGAAGAGCGCTTCAGACAGCTCGCTTGTGATTTAGAGAAGGAGAAACTGGTTCTACCAACAAAAGAATAAATGTACTACTAATAATTATTTTTAAAGTAACGGGAGGTAAGGTAGCCGTGATGAGACTGGGGGATCCGTTTGCTTGTAGATAATTGGCGGCTCGGCATTTGAAAGAATGGAAGTGGAAAAAAAGAATATCGGAAAAAAGAGAGCTGGGAAGGCAGGCACTCCTCACGGGTGACAGTGAGCCGCCCTAATTATAATAAGACGGGGGCCCTGCGGCTCATCTCTCTGGTACGAGTGGGGACATCGGGAGATCCAGGGTTGGACCACAGACGTGGGGGTGTGGGAGAGAGGAGAGGTGACCTGGAAAAGCCAGTTTGCCTCATTAAAAATGAATTCGCAGGTAATAACGGCAAAGCTCTGCACTCTCTCTCTCCCTTCCTCTCTCCCCTCCACCACCACCCCACACCCCCATTTCCCCAGACTATGCATTATGCAGGGGGGAAACCGACGCACCGTGGGTCACATCGCGATAAGGTCACTCAAACAGTGAAGTGATATGGCGAGATCTTTCATGGATGTTTGTGGAGGATGGGGAGGAAGGGGGTGGGGGCGGGGGTGGGTTTTTCATGATGATATCTACTTCAGGGAGGGAGCGATATAATTAACCACCACCCTCCATCTTTCTCCTCCCTTTCTTCCTACCATTTGGATTACCCCCCCACAAGGCACAAGGGTGTGTCCATGTATGTGCATGTGTGTGTGGGGTGGTGTGTTTCAAAGCCGTTATTCTGAAAGTAAAATTCCGCATTGTGTATAAGCCCGTAACTGCAGTCACAGTTCAGAGACCGAAAAAATGTCTGTTTAGCTTTGATTTATAATTCATAACCTACAAAGAGGACCTTGCTCCAGGGGAGCACTCTGTGACAAGAGGACACCTGCTTCACGTTGAGTGGGAAAGAGAGATTCACCATTCCTCCCTGCATGGACCTGCTCACAATGTTGCGACTGTAATGCTGCAACTGCAACACGGATTTTAATGCTGCTTATAAGGAAATGTGTCCTGCTTCCATCAGACCTTCTGCTACAACAATAAACTATCAATCGTTCGCTAGCATCCACATCAGAGAACGTTATATCATTGTACACACCTGTCAATCAACACACATGCACAGCAGTGATTGGAAGACATAATTATCATTGAAGATATTCTAAAAATTGCTTTAAGAGTGAACAAAATGATGTCTAGTATTATCATTCTAGCTCATTTTTTATAGTTAGCTTTGGGTAGACACTTCAATTCATTAGAATTTTTGAAATTATTGTATAGTTAGACAGGGGACGTTGAGTTGACATTCGGGATATTGAAGTGTGAGGCAGATGCTTTACCACACATGGAGACGTGCACTTTTTATGTGGTAAACACCCACAATGTGCAGTATCACACCAATGGGCACAAATGTGGTTCTGTGTGGCTCAGTTGGTAGAGCACGGCGTTGGCAACGCTTAGGTTGTGGGTTCAATTCCCACTGGGACCACATATCCTGAAAAATGTATGCATTCACTACTGTAAGTCGCTTTGGATGAAAGCGTCTGCTAAATGGCATATATTATATATTATATTATATTAAATCATCTACTGTGGCACTTTACATCCGAGTAAAATCCAAAAAATTCTAAGAACATAAGATAAAAACTGACTTTCAGATTCCAGCACGCATTGCCACTGACGTGATTTTTCTTGTTGAATACCTATTTTTGATCACTTTGATCACAAGGATGATGCTTTGACAAGCATTCAAAACCGCAAGACAAAGTATGTCAGGACATCTGAACTTAAAAAAAACTACGTAAAATAATAAAACAAATGAAATCAAGCTGCTGTGATATATTAACACTGTTTCTACAAATGCTTGTTTAGCGACACACAATATATAATATACATTATGTTTACTGTGAGACCAAATGAGTGCGCGAGAACAATGCGCCGTTGCACTAAAGAGGACAGTTTCCCACTTTTAGCGCTCATAAACACATGAATACGGAACAAGCGGCAGGATTAACCCTCTTTAGGCTCACAGGCAGCGACAGTGCGAGAGGGATCAGGGTCCTGGACCACACACGTTCACCCCCCTTTGTGCTCAGACATGTAGAAAGGCTGCAATTATCACCAGCACAATGGTGGGGCCCCGCGATTTTACAGTGGGTTCCTGACCAGTGTGGCCCCTTTCACGCGCCCGGGCTCGCCCACTTCTTTTGTGTCGCCACGGCCCACCGCACTTCCACCGCGGAAGCTCTCGCTGCGCGGCTGTCCGAGGTCGTGCCGGGAGCGGGTAAGTGTTTTACGCCCCGACAACACGCTGCCGAAGCGGAGTCGCACAAAGCCGTTAAAAAGGACCCACACACAGATCGATGCCTTCACAGTTCACCGTAAATATATCAGCCGATTTCTAGAAGCCAAGTGGACGTATAAAACAACTTAAGTGTCTTAGGTGACAACGTTTTCTGTGAAAACCCATTTGTACAGTTGCATCGGGGTATGGGTCCTTTCGTGCTACTTTGTAACCCCAAGAGTATATTACTGACGCCCCCGGAAACGAACCGCGGTGAGTGAAACTTGTAAGGCCAAATCAATCACTTCCCCTCGGCTGAAGCTCAACAATGGGCTCACAGCTGACAGGCGGGGTGTCTGGGTGCAAAGATAGCCCCCCTTCTAAAATGAGGACTTTATTGTGGGGGGAGGAGGAGGGCGGAGCTAATTACTGAATGGCACTGAAGCTACATGCATTCCCGGGGTCCCTCAGGAACCCCTGTAAGGTCACTGACCTCAGGTCCGGCATGTGGATTCCAATGCAAGAGGTCCGCTCGGCCTTTCTGGAACTTTCAATGAAATCATGGGTCTTGGCCATTGATCTGATGACTTTGTACACAGCACAACTGATGAGTACAATATCCCCAGTATCCAGCACGGCAACTGTAAAGCTGTAAAAATGCACAATATTCTTTGAATCCTTGCAATAACAATAACAATATATCTATATCTATATTACATTTCTTCCCTGATATATGCTTTTTAAAACATAAAGTTAATCAAAATCTGCCTTCATATTCACATTTACGTAACAGATGTTGCCAACTTTGTCTTCTTGTCAATGATTGATTCCTGTGGGTTTAAGGCTGCAGAGAAGTGACTTGGGCAAACCTTTGGTTTAGCTTACCAAAAAAACAAAAAAACCTCAAACAAAATATATAGATTTTTAAAATAATAATTCCATTAAAAAGACACATTTTTGGCTATTTTGACTGACACTACTGATTGTCTCTGTGGGGGTCCTAAAATCATACTGTATGCTTAGAAAGAAAAGTATACAAAACACTATTATACCATAAATAATATCCCAGTAAAAGGGATATCTCTAGAGTAATTGTGTGTATGACAGTACGTTCACTTAGGGACATTATCTTTCTAATCACTGTCCCACTTAAGTAAAACATCTGGAGGATTGCAGGAACTGCTGAGAATCAGAATAAGGAAGGTAAAAGACTGACAGTAACACTAAGGCAGAACATTTTATGAAGCACTTTTATGATCTTTTAATTAAGATTTTATTTTTTAAATCTTGTGCACCCAGTTGGCATATTTTTATCATATTCACCTCACTCACATTTTATAATAAATAATATCTCTTTATCCAATATTGGTAATCACAATTTGATAGATTGGTCACATCATTCAGCATTGACCCATATAAGTATTAATATTGTGCATTCAATTGCAATACTTATATTGGTCAATACTGTTGCAATGTCATTCTTGAACTATCAAAAATTATTTCCATATTCCATATATATTTATAATCAAATTGGAATACCATAAAGTCATGAATTAACCAACAAACGGCTAATATTAAATACTAGCGAAAATGTAAAAGGCAGTAGGAGCAGAATTATTGTAAGAAAAATAACCAGCTGGTATAATTTGTGGAACAGACCTTCGCTAAATCCAACTAAAGCCCCGAGTTTGGCACAGAGCTTCATAAAGCTGCTGTTATTATGTTTGAAATCTTAAAGTGGGCCCATTCTATTTGTGATAATAAAGACCCCATTAGTCAAAAATAATGAAGAAAAAAAAATCAACCCCAACCTCAACCCCAACGTTGGTGTGGCCCTTGTCCCCTGCGGTCGAAAGGCCCCAAACGTTTGATTCCAGTCAGACAGGACTGGTGCTGTTGGAACACCATTTGTAGGGCAGGTAGCCCAATCAATCGATCAGGCAATCAATCAATGAATTGTTAGTTGATAGAAAAAGTACTGGGATAATTCAGTAAAAGTGATCAAGAAGGGCAGATTAGCAGGGTTGCACAAAGTAGCAGGGTTACTCGATTCACTCGGTCCTGTTTTTCCACCCTTCCTTTCCCTGGGGTCAGGTGTGAAGACACTCTGGACAATCAATTGTACTGATTGTTCAATTACCTACCTGAGAGAAAAGAACCAGAACCAAATTTGGATCCGCGGGCCAGATTTGAGCAACCCTGCCCGAAAGCCTAGGTATTGCTAGTTTGAGTCTGTCCAGTGGTGTGGTCGTAGTGATTCGCAGGTATACACTGTATTCCCGTCTTACTTTTACAATGTTTGGCGTATACCCACCTATTATAGCCACGTGAGACGTAGCAATTCCAGAAAAGGGGCGATCCCAGACTATGATTTAATCTGTGGTCGCCACACCAAAGGAATTTCATGTGGTGTGGATGTCTCTTCATGATGGTCAGATATGACCTTAAAATCCCCACTTGCCTGTAATGATGTCATAATTGACTGGTCACCATAGAAACCCGCTGATTGGCAGGTTAGCCTGCCTGTCCTATTCCTCCAGGTGCCACATATTGAAACTTTAGTCAATTAAAAATACAAATAAAAAAGCCTTAAATTGTGGGAGTGGGAATATGCTTACAGATACACTAAATGTATAAAAACTACCTACACTACCTTCTATCTACCTAAATTATCATTTCAAATTCAAACAAATTTAACATAAGTATTCCGATTGGATACCCTGTCCCTTAGGTGTGTGAGGGAATAGACTGTAAACTCTGTGTTAGAGTCATGTCAGCACACGGTTGACAACTCTCCCCTCCTCATTCTCTGAAATTATGACAGAGGAAAGTCAATGCATACCAATCTTAGCATAGACTTTTAGTGGTGTAATATTTTACATGCAACAAAGCGGCAAAGTTTCATTAAATGTTCTGTGGATTTGATTTGATTTGATTTGATTTGATTTTTATTTGGAAATTACAAAACACATCATAAAAACAATAATCATGACCCATTCGTATTCCTGAGGATATCACCTAAAAGCATTAATTAAAACACTTATTTCCAAGGTGGTCCTCGATGGAAGACATAACACACATAAAAAACATAAATAACATAAAAGCATAAAAGCATAAAAACACAACACATATAGCCTACTAGGAAGAACTAGAATTTTAGTCCCCCCTGTCTACTCTAGCTCTGGAATCAGATTTCCTGCCCTATGGCTGATGAGCCATTTGCTCTTTCCATAGTTGAGCCTTTACCTTAGATTTAAAAATGCTTTTAGTTTGACTTTGCTTGGTAGGCAGAGGTAGTTCATTCCAAAGTACAATACCTGTGTAGAAAAATGAGCTTCTTGCTATCTTACTCCTAACTTTAGGAACACTGCAAGACATAATGCTAGCCCTGGTGTTATGATCGTGTAGCTCTCTTACCATAGCCACATGACCTTTCATATATTCAGGGGCCCTGTCGTTAACAATGTTATACATGTGGTTTAGCTTTAGTTGTTTTACTCTTTTATCTACTGGTAGTAATCCTACTTCTTCTCTTTCTATTGGTCCTATATGTGTCCTGAGAGGGGCGTTTAACACGTATCTACACACATTGTTCTGTGCAACCTGCAGTTTATTTTTGAGTTTTTGGGAAAGACCGCTATACCATGCAGAACAAGCATAATCAAAATGACACTGGATTAGAGATGCAACTAATAATTTTTAACTTTTAGGTTTAGTTCACGTGTGTATCGATATAGAAATTTAACTTTCTTTGAGACTTTGGATAGGACTGTCACTGCAATTTCTTCTCCGGAGACAGACTGGTCAAGAGTGATTCCGAGATATTTCACACTTGTTTTGGACTCTATGATGTTCCCTTCACACTGTACTGTGATCGTTTCCCTTTTCCTGAGCTTCCTTTTAGTTCCAAATAAAATGGACTCTGTCTTTCCTAAATGCAATGAGAGTTTGTTATCTATCAGCCAGTCCTTAACTAGGGTCAGTTCTCTACTGAGAGTTACCTCGATGTCGTTTGGGTCTTTTCCTGATACAAGCAAGGTGGAGTCGTCTGCATAAATCATTGTCCTACAGGATACTGCTGCTGGCATGTCGTTAATATAAATTAAAAATAATAAAGGACCCAAAATGGAACCCTGTGGTACTCCACAAGTAACTTCCCTGACTGTTGATAGAGCCTCTCCTACTTTACACACCTGTTCTCTATTAGATAGGTAGGATCTGAACCAGTTCACTGATATATCATTTAGTCCGATACATTTTAGTTTCATCAAGAGTATAGTGTGATCCACGGTGTCAAATGCTTTCTGCAGGTCTAGCATGACCATACCTGTGTAGTTGCCTTTCTCTGACTCCATTTTTATATGATCTAGAAGGTCTATCAGACAGGTGTCTGTGGAATGAGCAGTTCTAAAACCTGATTGGTACTTGAACAGTATTTTGTTTTTGAGGAGATATTCTTCTAGTTGGATGTACACTATTCTCTCAAAAACTTTTGACAAGATGTTCAGGATTGACACAGGCCTGTAGTTGCCAACCTGGCTTTTGTTGCCCTTTTGTACAGAGGAACTACTCTAGCTGATTTCAGATCTTTGGGGAACTTTCCGGTCTTTATTGATAGATTTACTATATGGGTCAATATTTTTGCAGTTACACTGGCACTGTCTTTGATAAATCTAGCTGGCATTTCGTCTAGTCCTGTTGCTTTAGCTGTATTCATCTTGTTGAGAATATCCATAACATCGGTCTCCATTACTTCTGCTAGTTCAAATCCGTCATTTGCTAAGTTCAAACTTTGATAAAAGTTTTGAACGAAAGAAGAGCCATATCGTCCCTTGCTGGGTTCCAACTTCTCCACTAAGGATGAAGCAACAGTGGTGAAAAAATCATTGAAGTGATTTGCAATTTTCATATTCTCCTGGCCGCGGGCGCCATTGATCTCTATACTTAGATTTTGAGACTTTGCTTTATTTGAACTAGTGGATCCAATATCCTTTAAGACAGACCATAGTTTTTAGGCTGTTTAAGATTTTCATTGACAGTGGTCATATAGTAGTTTGATTTTGCTTTATTTATTTTGTAATTTACTTGGTTCCTTAGTTTGACATAATCATCATAGTCTTGTTCCTGATCTTTTCTTATGAACCTACTCAGGGCTCTATCCCTGTTCCGAATACACTCCAGGATCTCATGAGTAATCCATTTAGCTGTTTTCTGCTTGACTCGTACGTGTTTAGTTGGGGCCAATACGTCTAGTACAGAGAGGATTTCCCTTTGAATAAATTCCATGCCTCGTCTGCATCTTTACTGTTTAGTATGTCTATCCAGCTTATCTCACTAAGAGATTCAATAAAACGGTCCTTGGAGTAGTGCTTCATTGTTCTTGTTTGAATAAACTCGCTTTGGACATTGGGGACTTTAGTGCGCTTACGGGTACAGTATGTCACCATATGATCACTGATGCCGTAGGCTAAAACTCCAGACTGAGAAATGTTCTCTGGATCGGACGCAGAATCAAGTCTAAAGTCGTTTTACTGTTGACACAGATACGTGTTGGCTCCTTTATCAATTGTTTCAATCCAAAAAGCTTGGTAAGTTTGCACAGTTTATCTACCAGTCCATTATTTTTGCCTGATGTCTGTACATTTGTATTATAATCCCTAAAAATATACTTTCATTTTTGGACAAATTAATCTCATTGCAAACTGATTCAAACTGCTCATAGAAGTTCTGCTGCTTTGGAGGCCTATAGCATACTCCGACAAGAATGGGACGGCTTTTGGGCAAGGTTATATCAACACTAACCATCTCCAATTCCTCCCTCTCCAACTCAGTCCTGCGGTTATAATGTAGAGCGTCAGTTAAATAAAGGCAAACACCTCCACCATTACGATTTCGATCACGTCTGATTAGGCTATAACCTGGAATATTTACTTCATTATCGTCCACTGTATGGTCAATCCATGTTTCTGTCACTGCCAAAACCGCTGGCCTAATCTTTGATATTAACAGTTTTACTTCTTCTATTTTTGGTAGCAGACTCCGTGCATTTAAGTGTACCAGATGCAGCCCTCTTCTGTTAAAACAGTCAAAATCGACCTGATCCAATTGTGCGTTAGTGTAATTCTGGTCATCCTCAATTGGAGTAAATACATCATCAATTCTGTCCTCAATTAAGCCTATATTAGGAATCGTTTGTAGACAACATACATTACACACTAATGGAATATCCTTATCTAATTTGACTGCTTTGTTGTATGTATAATCTGATATCAGTCCACATTTAATATGCACAAATCTATCACATATGTCACATGCGACATCTTTTGCATTTGATCTCAGGGTCTTATCACAGTTTGGGCATAAAGTCTGTGAAACAGGTGTGGTGCATCTGTCGTGAGAGCCAACCCGCCGTCTGCGAGTCACCATCGGTGCCTGGTCGTTCCGTCCTCCGAGAGGGCTTGGTTCCCCAACACTTCTCCCGGCCTTCGTTCCTCCGTGGCTCTGTATAACAGGTGTCTTGCACCAGGTAACGTTCATTGATGGTGGATGCTCTTCTTTAGAAGGTAGCAAAACAAAGTTGCAATGTGTATATGTATAAATATATACAGATGCACCACCATATTATACTACTCCCCCCTCCCTCTAAGAGAGTATGGCCACCTTTTCTTTCACAACAGCATCACTGGCTATGTCATTAGACGCATATAATTAGCTTAATCTCTCTGGGGAAGGGTGGGCTTGAGCTACCACTGCATAAGCGCACCCTTGCCAGGTTCCTACCAGTTACCAGCTGTCATTGGTGAGAGAGGGTCTCTCCTCCGATTGATGCTAGCTCTCCTGTAGTACGCTGTGTGGCTTGCTGTGGCGGGAAATAGTTGCTGGCATGCAGGTGGATGTACTGGAGGAGTGCACCTGCTTCAGCTTCCCTGAGCAGGTGTAGGTGGTGTTGTGCCGATGTGAGAGAGTAATACACCTGCCGACTACAAAAATGGGATGAAAAATGGAAATGATCACAGTACACTTTGCAGTTTGCAATTCAAGCAATAATGGTTACAACCCCAGAGGCATGCCCTAAAGGGGAATTCTTAGGGCTGCCCATATAATGCCCCTAAAATAATGGCTGAGAAATGGTCTGAGCAGTGTGCTAAAGGACAGTCACAAACTGTAAGATTTGTTTTTAATAGGACAAAATGCCATTGGCTGCAGTTGATAGCTTAGGCCAGGGGTGGCCAACCCGCGGCTCCCGAGCCGCATGCGTTTTGCTGGTTTCATGGCTCTTACGCATATCTTTGTGTTTTTGTTTTTTTATGTGCCCAGTTCATTGCTGCATCCAGAAGACGAAAAAACACAGCTAGGGCAGCGGTCCCTTTTTGCACCACGGACTGGTTTCATGCACCGGGTTTAAAATTAGAGGCGCATTTTTTTTTTCTCGTGGAACTGGTGTCCAGTTTTATTTTGTATCTGGTAAAATAAATGAACAGGTTTCCCCCTCCCCGGTGATGTGGCTCTTTGCGGTAACACAGTAACAAATTTGGCTCTTAGTCTCTGACTGGTTTAATTTCCGCAGTTCATTGATCTACCTTTTTTCAGAAAATCTGGTAAAATGTGAGCATGATTTAATTTCCCATGACTATTTTAAAAAGAAAATGTGGATAAATGTCTAAATGAGCAAAACTGTGGAGAGGGGGTTATAAAGCAGGACTGACCTGTGGGTCATGGGCTTCACTGCCGGGAATGGTACGGTGTTATTGTGGCCTCGAGCAAAGAAAAAAAAGGAAGCAGTTTCTACATAACCACATACAGTTGTAGAAACTACATATAAAATGTGTAATAGATAGTGGAATAATCTCTTGTGTTTAATTTCTCCCAAAATACATGAGCACAACCCAGTTTGCCAACTATCGTATCAAGCACTTTTCACATTTACATTAGAAAAGACCAGCAACAAGACAGTGGGGGGTGGAAAAGGCTGAGCAATTAAATGTTCTTTCTTTTTTAATGATACAGTTTCTTTTTGAAAAGGTTGACTAATGAGGCTGGAGAAAACCATGTGAGGTGTTTTGCCTGGAACGTTCCCTCAGTGAAATATCCAACCCACTACCAGGAGTTTGGGGAAAACTGTGGGTAACACTTTACTTGAACTACATTTTCATGATATACGCAGGACAATGGACAAAATTAATTCATAATTATGTGTTATAGCATAACTCTTATACAGTAATACACTTATTATGGCTAGTTATGACATGCCTACGATAGTGTTACGTAGACTTTACGACATTTTGAGAAAATAATTACCATACAGGAAAAGTACAGAAGAAGTACAGTAGATACACACAGATAGAGGGGTAGATGGAGCAAATTTCAGCTTGTACTAGGCAGACTAAAATGATCAGCAGGGGACGAGGGACAAGGCTGTGATTATTCGGCGGCTCAGATAGCGATCGGCCACGACACCCGCCCACCGCGTTGCATAATTTAATCTAAGGAGACAGGGCAGATTGAAGCGTGGTAAATAAAGGCTTGGTTTTAATAGCTTGCTTGTTCTTGAGGCTCCTCAGAGCTACAGCACAAAAAAGGCACTCTTGTAAACTGTGATGGAGATTAATGATAGTCCATAAAGAAAAAAAAATGCTTTGAAGTCTCTATCCAAGTTAATGTCTTCCTTTAAGATCTCCTGTAGACCTACTAATCTTGGGAATGTAATAACCGGGCTGTGATATACAAGGCAGTTTCTTCCTCCCCCTTGCATATAGATTGCATCACCATGTAGTTTTGTCTACGGGAAGTTATTTTGTGTTGTCTGCTGGGTAAGAATAACTTATGTCCTTAAGTCCTGGCTGACGAGTTTCAATTAACGTGGCGGTAATTAAAGATAACAAACAGCAAACTTTGGAGTTGATCGTATTTCACAGTACAGCGGCAACGACAGTCGAGCGGGTGACAGAGACGAAAATAAGCTTGTTCAGCGGGTGAAGGGAAGAGCTCGTTCCAGTCGCCTCAGGCTCGTAAGAATAACTTTTTTTTTCTCATGGCATATCCTGTCTGAATTCATTTTTTTAAGAGCTGATCATGATGGATGGGGGGTGTCAGTGCATGGCTGATAGCTCATGCCTTTATTCAGTGGTCCTCTCTCTCTCCCTCTCCAGAGAGCTTCGCCCTTCTATCATTTCCTTGCCCGGTGAGAGCCCGCTGTGATGGGATGACCCGTGAGGTGGCCTTCCAGATAACCCATATTGCACCATGCAGACTTTTAAGCCACTGAATTTTCAGGATCCAATTTTTACCTCCTATTTTCCGATGTCGTCCCCTGCGGCACGTATTGATGGAATATTTCCTGGGTTCTCATGGACATAATTTGACAGTCAAGATCGTACTGAACTTCCATTTCTCAAGGGGGAGGCTATACCGATGACACTAGAGTTCCATGGGCATTGAACATTTATATTGCATTTATATTGCATTTATATTACATCCCCATTCAATTGCAATAGGCTAGATAAAGTGCAGCAGATCCACAGAGGCCTACATCTGTAATTCACCTGAGTTTGTAAACGCTCAAATGCCCCTTGAATGCAATATACAGCAATTTTGATACAGTATGATCAAGGAAACACTATTAGAACAGACTATTAGTCAAACACTCTTCTTTCCCGTTGTCATTTCTTAAAGACAATTTCCACTCAATTTAAACCATGGAAACATCTGAAAAAATACATTGGTTGTTATACACAACTCATCAGAAAGCATTGGGAGCAAAATGAATTCTGCTTCCGCATTATTCTATTATTATGCCCCTAATATATTCTATATATTCCGACCACAGCCTCACAGAAAATAACAATCAGTCCACGAAATCTACTAGAGAGAGGGGAAGAGAGAGAGAGAGAAGGGAGACTGGAACTAGAGCCAGAACCCAGCTTGGTTTTAACCACCAAGACATTCTGCTCCAAAGAAATCACTGTACAGTACAGTGCCCAACCACAGGAAAACTGTCTCGCCATACACAAAAGACAGCAGTCATTCACTCTCAGACCCACCAATGGCAGTCATTGTCTCCACAGTTTGCCAGTTTTAGGATTACCAGCAACTCTGATTCATTTTATGAAAATAGCCTAAAAACAAAAGCAAATTCAAAAAGAAAACATAAATAATTCATAAATATTATATATGTTGAAAGACAATCAGAAAACAATCACCACCGGGTAGAATGTCACCAGGAGTTCGTAAAACATGAACAAGAATGTGATGCTATAGAAGGTGATGTCCCCCCTAGCGGCAGAGCAAGAGGGCAATTAGTTCCCAAAGCTTGGAGACCTTGGTCTTTAGTTTAGCAGGCCAATCCTCTTGGTGCATCATGTGGACAGCGATGGCCATGCATGTTTGAAGCCCCCCCCCCTTTACATAACATTAATGAGCTATTGCCCTTAAAGGGGTTGTGTTTCTGGTCCTTGGATTAACATGGGTTAGGTAGTTAAAACACAAAAAGATCAATCTTATGAATTTTATTGAAGTGGACGATCCCAAAAGACAAACTCATGTGCTAGAGTTTTTAGGACAGTGAATTATTGGTGAGAACAAACCTTTTTTCAGTGCATGTTAACATTGCACAGGTGCTAAAATTCCATAACGTCATTCTTTCTTTTTATATTTTATGACCATTTACATTATATAGTGTGTGCAGTTATTTCCATGCCCATAAAAATGATAAAACCCCGCCCACCACCACACCACACACACAAGCACACGCATTTGCTATGAACTCTACAGAAAAGCCATTGGAAGTGCATGCGAGCCCATACAATCTCTTTTCTGGCATTTGGCATTTCTATGGAGGTATTTTTCTGAAGTTTCCTGTCTGGTTATTTGCGAATCATAGCATAATATTGCCCTGATTACAGTATTTCTACATTATAATATTTATTTGCTTGATAAAGTCTCATTTCCAGGACTGATTACATAGCGTATATTGGACATATAATCATTTTCTACAGCTGGATATTTGCTGAAGAAGGTCAGGTTCATCTGTCTTGTTCAAGGTATAGCCACAGGGCTGGAACCTACAACATATGTAAAAACCCAGTAACTGTTATGCTGAACTGCTGCCTATTGAATAAACTAAACAGATAGAACTGAAAAACAGGATATACTTAAAACAAAAACTCCTTTTTGAAAAGTAAAATGGTAAAAAGTCAGAACAGAACAGTTCAGCTGCTTCAGTGAGAGGTCGTACCATGCTGTTCCCAAAGTCACGGCTCGGTATGACAACCCAGCAGCGACAGCGTGCCCTGAAAATTTTAATGTTGTTTTTAAAGGGGGTGAATCCAAAATGATCCAGGTTGAAAGAGGCATTTGATGAAAGACAAAGGATAGATTACTCTTGTCACATTCATAATGCAGTATTGCTGTAAGGTATCCAGTACAGGGGAAGGTTGCAAACCTAGGATACCAGAGGCAACTATTCTCCTCTCCTCTCTCTCGTTCTTTCTCTGTCCCTTTATCTTTCTTTGTGTCTGTCTTGCTACTGCTCTGCTCAACGAGGTCCCAGAGAACCGGAGGGAAAGAATTTGAGGACAGACACAGAATGAAAGTGAAAGAGGAGACAAATGGCAGTCACAATTCAGTCAATTCATGAATTGGATGGAGCTCAGGTCACGACACTGAGAGCGCCATGGAGACCGAGGGTCCTGAGAGCGTTAGAGCCTACACCGACCTATGGAGGATAGTAAGTGGGGGAGTCATAGCAGTGAGGAAATGGATTCTGATTCTGATTCTGAGTGAATACACCTCAACCAGTGGCATAGGTCTCTTTTAAAAAATTAGAGGCGGAGGCACTTTTAGGGGGGGTGACGGGGAACACTGTTGCTTGGTAGATTGTGCCCCCCCCACCGTAAAATAAATCTGTCATCCTCAACAGCTTTCCCTCACATAACCCGCCCCAACCAGTCTCACCGGATCCTCCGGACATAGGAAAATGAGATAAAAAGGGTGTGTATTCTGAAGAATATGAGATAAGATAATGGTGATTATGAGTATGATGAGGAAGACGTTGTGATGGTGATGATATATTATTCTAAAGGGCAGCCTTGGGGCTGCTGGCTACAGTAGGCTGCACTGTAAAGCTTAGGATTCAATACCAGCCCGCACACTGAAACCCAATGTTTTTATGTGACAAGATGATGTCAACATCATCTGTATCATTTTAAACTAAATCTTTTCCAGCAAGTTTCCATAAAGATTAACTCGACTGGAATCTGCTCCGTCTGAAAGGAATCCAAATGAATGAAATTATAAGGCTTTCACCATGGCAAAATTGCATGTGCCATCCTAAATATTAAAGTGAAGATGGAGTCATATTCATACAGAAAGCTGTGCAATTAGGGTGAGATTGAATAGAGACAGCACTCCATTCCGCCTACAAAAAAACACTAATTCTGTGTGAGGAGAGAGCAAACATGCAGATAAATACACCGCTCTGGCCAAAAATCAAATGGATTCAGGCTCTCCCCAGAACACATCCGGGGAGCCTTCAAAGGCTCAAGAGGCTTGGGGAAGGGGGGAGGGGCGCTCCATTTTTATTTTAAAAATGGCACCTGCTCTTCTCCACTGCCATTTGGAACCAGCCAGCGTCCTCTCCTCACTCTCTCTGTTCTTCCTGATATTTCATTTCCCCGGGAATCATCTCTTTATGTACCTCCATCCTCCAATACCCACCCACCTCCCCTTGAGCCCGAAAGCCCCCTCCCCCACCCACTAACCCCCCCCACCCCCCCGGGCCTTTTCTTCGTTACCCTCAGCTGCCTCTTATCGGAGTTTCCTTTCATCACCCCCCCCCCCGGGCCAATTCCCCAATCCCCTTGTGTCGGTAATCCAGCAGGGCGCAAAATAGAGGACAAGTCACACTTCAGTACCTCTACCAAGCCCTGTCAGCTCCTCTTCCTACACACGTGCACACACACATGCACGCACACACACACACACACACACACCTCGCCTTCAATGCCATCGCACGCGGCTTGGCTCACTAACGGGAAGCGCGCCCAGCTAGAGCCCGGCGTGGCGGAACATGTCACCCGACACGACGCGGCGCTGGAGAGCGCTAAACAGCGCCCGGTGCCCCCTTAAAAACTCAGCTCCAGACAGAGCGTTAAAACACTACACCGCACTGTCTGAAAAGACCCCAATCTACCTCTCCATTACACACAGCAACACTGGATACCCGCACGCAGAACGCGTCCGTTTCAGGTTGAGAGTGACCGGGAGGTCCGTCCGGTGTGGTTTCAGCGCGGTTGCGTGTCTGCTATTATTATTAACGCTCCTCCAAGGGCGGCCCTGGCGAGGAAGTACAGATCGGTGCACAGATTCCTTCAGCCGTGATGACATCATGGCAGAGGAACAGCCATGTAATCGGTACCGTCATAAATGTATGGCCCTTGTGAAAATGAAAATGAATGAGCAGAGGCTATACTGGGTGCAGAGATGAGATAGGAGGATAGGCACTATCTGGGTATACTGTATACATATGTATCTCTCTCTACATATATTCCATGGTCAAACAAACGTGGCTATAAACTCAATGTGAACCATAGGCAACCTTAAAAAGCTATAATAACTGCTCAGAGAAATGAAACAAGAGATTGAGCAATATATATATACAGGACTGTTGTAATGTTGTAAACAGCCACTCATTATAAGCTAAATAGTACAATTATATTTGAAATAATAGTACTCCAATAGCATTCCAGGGCTTTAGTGTTAAAACAGATATAAATTGCCAGATATACGAACTGCAGTCCTGCAACACAACGACTGCGCCACACAGCTGGCGGACAGCAGGCTGAAAATCAAAACGGGATAAACCCCCACATTCAAAACTAATTAAAAATTGAATTGGGACCACAGCCCAGTCCTTGCTCACACCATATGAACAGTCAGTACTTTCCAGTACAGTACTGTCATGGCACACAGGTACAGGGAATGGCCAGTGTCTAGAAATAGGAACTTGAAAAAACTGAAAGATCTACAGCCAACAGTTGCATTTGTACAACCACTGCTGGTCCAGTTGTTGTTTTTATTTTCCTCGTATGGTCAGGATTTGATATGGATAGGAAAGAACTATAGCATTGTCAGTTCTCTAGAGCAAATTATTCTGAATCCTTAAATTCCTGTAGGATATAATCCCAACATTTGATGATTTATTTATCATCCAGTAGGAAATAACTCACATTTTCAATCACTCAACCAATCAAAATAGATTTGTTACAATGAATATTTGCAATTGCATCTTCACAAAGTCATGGACAGTGTACAGTTTCCAGAAGGAATCAAAAATACCTCAAAAATGTGAGCCAAAATGAAAATTGGGGGAGGTTGGGGGGAATGGGGAAAAACTGGAAAATTATTTCTTGACCTCATTAAGAGGTGTAAGAGAAAAATTCCTGGAAAAGGGTGGAAATGAAAACACACAGAAAATTGACAATGAAGGTCTGTAATATATATATAGTATATATAACAACATAAACTACATCCATTTATATACCTAGAGATTTACAGAAGCAATTACGGCTAAACATCTTGTCCCAGAATATAGTAATACTCCATAAGGGCATAAAACTCATGACCAGTAGATGAAAAGGCCCTTTCTCTGATCACGAGGCCACACTGCCACCACAGTAATCACATGTAAAACTGGTTGCTCAGTGAACACCACAAACCTCCAGAAGACTAATAGCATCAAAATGCTGTCTTCAGTGGTGAGCCACCTTGGAAACGCAGCGACATGCACAAGACAGTACATTTATGCTGAAATACCGCATGGCGTCTGACCAAATAGATTGCTCATTTCCATTTAATCACAAGGAACTCTATCCGCCATCTTCTGAATGGAGAGTGTGGGGAGGGAGGTTTGATGACTCATCTCAGACAGGCCACTGGTCTGGAGCCCTGAGTCAAAGCTCTGGCTGTGCTTCTTCTGCTGCTTGTTGTGAGATTTTTTCAATGTATTTATTTTTTGGGCTGAGGTTTTGCGATTGTGGTGAGGTCGGAATTCTGAAGAGGAAGACTGTGGAAATATTCCAGTGATTTCTCTCGCTCAGAAGATCCCTACAAGCCCATCCCCAGAAAAAAACAAAAGCACATTTTCTGGTTAATATGTTAATTTACCACTAAACTAAACCAGAATGTTCTTCGGAGAATGTTTAGTCTGCAGTATGTAGCGCCTACTAATTGTTAGTTACTCTGTAAGAGATGAGCAGGTGTTGTAACTCTGGGCTTGGGTTCAACAATGCCTCAGGCTTCAGAGAACCATTCACAAACAACATGCATGGAGCTCATGTCGCATATCTGCAAGGTAGTGAAGAACGTCCCCTCCCGCTCAAGACAAACAATTAAATTCTGGGGAATTATACATGTGTCTTTCTCATTCTCTGTGTAATAATTTAATTTGGTTGACCCTTGCACCAAACGCAAAATGAAAGTGAGTGAATGAAAGTGATACAGAGAGAGATGAGAATACCAGCAACGACTATCCAGAAAAATTCAAGCAATATTGGACTCCTTCAATAGCTGCCAAATACCACACAGGAAATGAATAAATCTGGCATTCAAAAAACTATGAACTAGGTTTTTGAAAAGGCAGCCTTAATCTCATAGCTAAACATTTGACAAAGAATGTAATGAGATTAGTCAATGATCAAAATAAAACACACAGAAACCAACAAAACCAATATTTTCCTCCTCTTTCCCCGTGAGACACTCACATAATAAAAGCATACACTAAAAAAGAAAAGCGCAATCATGAGCAATCTTTAATAATAAAGGAACATATCAATTCAAACCTTTTCTGGGGAAAACCAGGAAAAACAAACAAAATATGAAGGGTTGGCTCTTGAAGAGAGACTATGAAAGACTATGAAATATAACAACGTAAGAAACTGGAACAAAGTTATCTTTCTGAAAATCAAAATAAACTAGTATTGACATGTGAAGACAATCAGAATGCTCTATATAAAGCTACAGGCCCTCCAGTCTAGGGAAAAAAAGAAAAAGTGGACCAGATGGTACCTTCAATGGAATGCTGAAGTGTAGCAGCCACTGCTGAAGCTGCAGGAGGTGCTGCTAAAACTATTCAGTCTGGTCCAAGTGTGGACTCCTGACATCTGGAGTTAAGGACTAATTTAGTACTAATAGATTCCCATACGACATATCTGCATTTAAAGCAAAACGTTTTTGTGAAAACATGCAGGACATTCCTTTAGGAAGGGTTAAATGTACTTTAATCTTGGGCTTGGAGTTCGGAGGCGGGATCGCACCTGGACTTTACAACAAGGTTGTTGCCCCCCCCCCTGTTGGACATCAATGTCAAAAGGGGAGAAGACAATATTTTTGTCTGAAGATTTCTCTCCCGAATAACCCCCTGTGGAGGACGTCGGTCTCGGCCACATGGGAGTGGCATGGTTGCCTGTCTTGTTCCATGTGGTAGAGGCCTTTGGAGCAGTGAGACTTTCCGGGGACAGGTTTGGCACTCTCCCAGGGTGTGAGAGTGAACTGTCGCCTGGAAGGGAGCTCCAAAGGCCTTAATTGGTTTAATTATTATTTGATCATTTAATTGGTGTCAATCAGTCAATTGATATAGAAGTCAATTGGCTGATTGGGTGTCTGGGTGAGAATGTGAGTTGTGATTGTGATTGGGTGATTGCCTCACGAGTCCCACCTGAGCCAGGCAGAAACTAAGCCTATTTAAGAGCAGGTGGGGCGAGGGGGGAGTCAGTCAGTCTTGTCTTGATGTGTGTGTGAGTGCGCGTGCACGTTTTATGTGGAATGTTTGATGTTGAATGTTTGATGTTTAATGTTTAATGTTGTGGAGTTTTGTGTGCGTTTGTCGAAAGTGACTGAGTAGAGTGCTTCCTGTGTGAGTGAGGAAGAGGGAGAGGGGGTGCGCTTTAGGTGTCCGCCTCTCTCCCTCGGTGTGATTATGGAGGAGCGGGAGGGTGCCCTGGAAGAGGGTCCGCCGCCCTCGGTTTTAGTGGAAAAGAGCTCGCACTCGACAGTGGAGAGTGTCTGAGCAAGCCCAAGAACTCACCAGAAGAGTGAAGTATCTTGAGAGCTGATTGCCAGCACTCTCACATCCTGGGAGTGGCGAGTGTCTTCGGAATGAATGCGTAAGAGAACTCGAACTGGAAAAGTTGAGTGTCTCAGTATGAATGGGTGGGAAGCACTTGAAAGGTCACTGGATATGTGTGTGCCTGAGGAGGTTCCAGGGGAACTCTGGAGGAAGAGGCGCGGTGTCCCGTAAGTTTAGTTATTTTAACTTGTTATTTTCGTTTGTTGTTTTTACCCGGAAAGCTTCGCGGCGAGTAGGGGGAAGATTTTGTCTGTGTTTGTGTTAGTCTTTGTTATATGTTAACCTGCTATTTCCCACTGTCTCTCTCCATGTCTGGGGGAGAGACAGAAAACAAATAAATAAAATCCGGTCCGTAGACCGACAAACTCCACTCCGTGTCTCATTTTAAGAGGAGACAAATTCAACCCCAACAAATACAGGGGCATTTTGTAAGCAGTAATCTGGGGAAGGTCTTACATTGCATTGCAATTTTGTTCTTTGGCAGATGCATTTATCCAAGCGACTTACAAGAGTGCATTAACAGGGCTAGAGATCATCGCTAGAGCTATTGAACAGTAAGCTACAGTCTATTTATCGTTGTTGCTGAAGTTTGTGAAAACTTGTAAGACGAGTTGATACAAGACATTTTGACTTCCTTAACCCCCTGAGGTCGGCTGGATCGGCGCCGATCCAAGCAGCAATACAAGTATATTACTATTTCTAACTTCGCGATATTTTATCATACACACGCGGCAAAAACATTGACAGAAACCTTAGAATCGCGACTTTCCGATTTGAGCACTGGCAAATCAAATGGGATTTTTTAAATTAGGTTAATTAGACCAAAAGTAAACCTTGCCTTTTACTCTCTTTTTTGGTAGTAACGTCCCCTTCTATTGACATGGTAACTAGGGGCGAGTTTAGGCGAGGTGTGTGGGGAGGGGCGTGGGGCCATGTGTGAAAACGCCGGCGTAAACACATAAACTGTCCCGACAATTTGAAGCAAGATTTTATACAGACATACAATTTTATTCAAGATGGAAAGATTTTCTGCGCTGCAGTGTTTGAGAGTATTGATGAAAAGCGACGAAGACAATAACTGACGAGGAGTAAGTAACTATATTTGATTTGCCATGTTATCAAATACTCGTATATATATTTCAATATATGAATTCCGCGTGACTACATATTCCGTGTGTTGCAACGTAACAAATTGCAATATGCACACAAGATCTATGGAAGAATACTTTTCAAACAGCCTAAAATGTTATTTATTCCGCGTGTTAGTAACTTAATCTAAATCCCTAACGTTAGTAGATTAGTTGGTTAGTTCTATACACATCTACCTAATATATACAAAGTGCAATCTAGAAAGTAAGAAGGAAGAAAACGAGATAATAAGCGAAGGCGGAAAAACCCCGAAAAGTATAAACTCCCGAAGTGCATGACAAGACAAGGTGTGGATCTCAAATAAACGGAACAAGGACAGACAGGGAGCAGAACGTGACAGAACAGGGAAAATGCAATACTGGATAAAGAATAATGAATAAGGACTGAATGAAAAATAAACAAAGGCCAAAAAACAACAGAACAGGAACTCAGAATATAACACTGATGGCCCAGTGAGATGGCCCATCTGACAGTTCTTAGAGGTGTGGACAATGAATAATGAATATTCAGGTATTTAGCATTTAGCCCTCCCACAGCCTGAAATAAATGTGACCAGTTCTGATAAAAACAGGTTTTTAGCTATTTAGATCTCAGATGTGCTAAACTGTTTTCACACCCTTACATAACCAAGACCTTGATGAACAAACGCACATTGGCAAAACAATTCGTCACTATAGTTTAGTGTGTGCTTTCACAACTTTTGTGACAGCAGAAAAATTTACTATTTTTAACTTGTGTGTTTGTAGATCTATTTACAAGCTGCATATGATACTGACCAAACTATTGATGGCATACAAATGTAGCTGTGATTGTCCTTCAAATAAAAATATCAAACACGTTGGAGTAAGTGTGTGTTAAATTGATGAAATTGAGATAAATATCAGACCATGCCAAAATCAAAAAACGTCTAAAAGCTTAGCACGGACCTCAGAGGGTTAATGAGCACAATGTCTTGAGTAACTTTCAAATTTGATTCCTTCCAAAACATTGCACAATATTGTAAAGGTAACTCCCAAAATAAAGGAAACACTTCAGTAAATGAAAGGTTCTGGTGACTCTGCTATGGCGTGGGGTGCATTTTCCTGGCATGGTTTAGGTTCACTCAACCCCTTAGAGGGCAAGGTTAATGCCAATAAATACAAAGCCATTCTGAGTGATCACCTTCATATTATGGTGAAACATTTATATCCTGATGGGATTTGTATTAATAATATGTTTATTTATATAAGTTTAACAGGCAAGTTATCAAGTTAGCAGTGAACAACCTAAAATAAAAAGTATTAAGGGCCTTCAATGCAAAGGAGGGAAAGAAGGGGAGAGAGTAGAAAGAGAAAGGGAGAGAGAGAGTTGAGACATCAACAGAGACATAGAAAGAGACACAGAAAGAGAAATGAAGGGAGGGGGTAGGAATGAAAATAAGATAAAAGAGGCTTTGAGATTATCTTTATTGTATTGGGATATTCTTGATCCCGCCCTGAGGGAGACTAATTTTGAGAGAACTTCCACTCTGCTTAAGCCTTGGTAACCTCCAAGAAAGGCCTCGCAAGCCTTGTCTGTCTCATAGGAAATACTGTAATCCGGGCAGGCATCAGACCAGGGTGAGAGCCCTGCCACTCAATTGGTGTCTATGTCTATCCTGAGAGAAGTCAGACACAAATGCAGATCCAGGCAGGTGACACAATGGGGTCTCTATAATGTAGGAATATTGCTTCTCAAATCATTATAAGCAGTGTTGTTGGTGCGCTGCTAGCAGATATCATTCCTGCCAGAAGAATCTGGAGAAATTAAATGGTTTGATTTTATCTAGACTTAGCCTAGCTAATTGAGGCCAGGTTCCAAAGAGACAGTCTTCAGGTAATTCATATTACCATTAATCAAAACTCTAGTTTGGATTTTGGCTACCGAATGCCTCCTATCCTGGTCATCTCCACACAATTTTGTCTGATGTAAGTGCCCAACCACATCTTGCTGCAACCTGACCACCTCATGTCCATATAATCCTAACTAGAGGTTCAGCCAGTTATAAAGAGCACAACCCCATGACTTTTGACCCCTCTCTTTATTTCGCTCACACTGCCCCTGCAGACATAAAGCCCTGCTAAAGGTGAATAGAGAGAAGGGCAGAGAGTTCTGTGGAAACCCTATTACTTAACTACAGTCTCGGGCAAGGATAAATCAAGCCATAACTATTTGGAGTGAGCCGCTCCTGAATGCAGTGGCTTCAAAAAACAATCATCCATCGTGAAGCTATACTGGGACGCAATAGGTTACAGGTCAGAAGTCAGGCCACATGCCAGCAAGCAGGAGGGCAGATTTGAAGTTTATAAACACAACAGAAAACTTTGCAATAATCAAGGTTTTGCGGCAGACCTCACAGAGAGGACAAAATGAATAAAAACAAGTCAAGGCCACAAGACGTTAAGTGAAGACTAATCACTGTTTATGTTCCCACTCCACAATGATGGAATTCACAGACAATAGTAGTACTGCATTTTGATTGGTCACTCTGTGATTGTTGTCTTTTGGGAAGACACCCCAGTGATAATTTTTCACAAAGATACCACATGTTGAATAGCCATGTTATTCAAATGTTGAAGATGGTCAAAATGAAAATTTCTGAGCTGCATGGCCTTGACATTGGAAGTGCCAATAAAGCGGAGGACGTAATTCCGGTCTGCAAGGGGCCTTTACGCGTGAAAGAAACCTTAAGTGATGCTTTAAGTGTCCATTAGCTTCCTACAGTCAAGCTAAATGGACAGAGCATTAGCATTTTTAGCTTCCTGTTGATCCTGATTGCGAAGCTCATGGTAATGTAGAATAATATTTATTTTTTAGTTCTTCAACGACTCCACAGCTATTACATCTTAACCCCTGTGCCAAGTCCGGATTGTGTTCAGCAGGGTGGTATAGATGCCCTGTGATGATGAGAAAGAAGAAACATCACATTTTAACATCGCTGGTGTTTAACACTGAAAAGGTTGGATGCAAGGAAAATCTGTGCCACCTGAATGGAATAGATAACCTCAACCGCCCGCTTGGAGGCTATCCTCTCGATATGAGAACTGACACCATGATACCAATGCCATTCCCTTGCCTTTAATATGCAAGTTGGCATTATGAAAAAAATTGGGAAGATGTTTTTGTCAGTAAACAGAACTCAGTAGTAGTAGCAGAGTAGGGCTTTATAACTTTGTGAAGCATGAACTGTGACATCAGGCACTGTATCCACACGAGTAACCCATGCAAAGAAAATTAAATAAGTGACTTAGCTATTCAAATACAACTTATTGTGTTGCATTATGCAGCCGAGTTGGCAGGGTAAACAATAATTTCCATCTCAAACCCTGGCTTTCTCAATTGCTGTAAAAAACAAATGCAGACCTCTCACGAATGCAGTGTCAAAGGCTTGTTATTGCATTCCTGATCCTGAAGCCTTGTCTTCTCATTGTGCTGGATACCTCTCTCCAAACAGTGCTGTAGCTAAACACAATAATAAAATAAAAATGCATATATAATTTTAAATGGTACTGAAACAAAGCGTAAAGGTCAGATCCTACAGTGGGTGGGTAATTAAATAATGTATAACGCACAAATAACATGTGTTTTTTGTCAGCAATAAAAGACAACATTGTTGCTGCAAAGCAAACTTTTGTCCTGCAAAAAAAGAGAAAAAGTATGTTTGTTTTGTTTGTTATTTAAACAAATACAGATTATGTTTGAAAGAGCACTATGCATATTTTTGTGAATTTTTCCACATAACAAAACAACAGCTGTTTCACAGTTTCAGCCGAGTACTATGTCCTAAAGCAGGGGTCCCCAACTATGGTCTTGGAGAGCCACAGTGTCTGCTGGTTTCACCTGTAAGTTAGCAACCCATTCAGACCCAAGAAACCAAGTGAGCTGACTGTGTAATCAGTGAAGTTCTCAATAACAATGGAAGCCAGCAGACATTTTGGCTCCCAGGACCAAGACTGGGGGAGAGGTAACATTTTAGGTAACATTTCATAATTGCGCAAATTGCAATTGACATTTAACTGACATGTAACCACTGCTGATATCTTCAGTTACACAGTGAATGATGAGCATGGTGCATGAGTTTTATGGTTCATGTATTTACATATTTCATCTGAAAAGCTGTGGCGTGAAAACAGGTGACATGTGGAAAGCAAGGCATTGTAAGAAAGACAGTTGTAATTTAGAGTCCTATGCCTAATGGTTAATGAAGAGATTTTTTTAAACAAACTAGCAGGCCAGTAAGCTATAAAAGTAAGACAGGGTGGCAAATCTCATTAATTCGGCAAACACTCTGCGGGCCGTCAATAAGACCGATTGTGTTGACGCCAAGTTGAGCAAACCGAGGGCACAGTCGGCATTTCTTTGCTGAGCAAAATTTGTTGCCAGAACCTCGGTACCTCCATTTACAAGTGTCAGTCTCTATCGTTGTCATGGTAACCCCTGGAATGAGGGGGGGTCTGAGCACTGGCCTAAAGTCTGTGGGCTCTATGTTGCCAAAACGGTAGCTTGTAGCTGTAGTTGTTTCCTCTATTTGTTGTATGGGACAAATACCCAGGAGCCTACAAACCTCCTCTCCAGCACACATAAAGTGCGCCAACAGTTGTGTTTATTTATTGTTTTATTATTAATGAACCTGTTAAGATAGCAGGCATACTCATATGACTGTTTAGCTATGTTTCAACTACCTAGCGGGGTAACAGGGTGACTTAGCAAGTCCAAAGAATGTAGTACGTTTTTATAAGGATGAAGTCCTGCTCCCTAATAAAGCTCACAGCTTAATAACGCTAAAAGCTCAACTTGTTAGTAATGGCCTTGGTAAAGGCTTTTAGATTCTGCCTTTTGCCATTAAAGATGCTAATGTATTTGAAGGCCCTGCAAATGATTCATTAAGTCAATTTAAGACTTTACGACTTATGATTTTATAGAACGCGGAGTGTGCATTTGCAGTGGCCGCCTCAAGGCAGTTCTCGTGCCGCCCGAGGTTACCGGTATCAACCAGCTCTCCTTCTGTGCTTCCAAGATCGAGCCGGCTACAATGGGAACAGCAGCTGAAACAATCCTAGTTACACAGCACATAAATCCAGTCAGAGGCGCATGGGGGGCCCGAAGTACTGTACAATGTGCTCTTTTACAACCTGCTATGTGTACCACACATTCCACACGATTGCCTGTTTGGGCTGCGTTCAGCTCCTCTGCGACTTAACAAAATCCAGCGCCCGTACCCCGCGTTCCTGCAGGAAAACTGACCCCTCTCCAACAATAACAGACCCACGACTACCATTTATTTTTAATGAAGGGGAGAGGGAGACAGAGGGAATCCTATTAGCACTTCCTTTCAATAAACTACCGTTTCAGGCTCAAGAGAAGCCCTGTCAATCTTCCTCGAGCGTCGGGTCCCACGTTTTATTTTCATATGGCCCATGGGCACTCTTTTAAAAATACATTTTTTATTCAGAATTTTGCGCGGCACTTGAGACGAGTCTGCGTGTTTTTTTGGACACTGTGTGTTCAGGGCTGGCGTCCGCGCATACGGGTTCTAGCGTCTGAACCCACCCCCGGAAAAACCGAGGTTGTCTTTGTAAATAAGTGCTTCAAATAACAAGAGGCTGGCGGAGACTTGAGTCGGAAACTCTGGGGGAAAAAAAGAAAAAACAATCCATATGGGAGTCTTTTACGGTTGCCTTGTACATTTTTCAGATCAGAGCGTTGTGGTTGGCAATTTGGAAAGTTAGCTCTTTGTGCCGAGGTCAGCACTCAGCATTGCATTCCGCGGCGCTTATATCCCTTTCTGAGTGGCCATTAATTATAAATATGAATAATCATCAATAGACCTCTTTGCCGGTTGCTTTAAAAGGAATTCATTATTAAACAACGGGAGACAATGGGAGGGTTTGGCACTTTGTATGAAATCCTGTGGCCAGAATCACCCACAAAGGACTTTTGGACTCTCACTTTGCTGAAAGAGAAGCCAATTTCTGTAATGCTGAAAAATAATGCTTCCAGGGTACACATCATCCTACATGTGGCCTGGGAGACCCATTGTTAACAGCCTCTACATACCTGTATGCATTCCTGCTACATGTGCATTCCCCATTAAATAAAGTTTGATGTATCACACTAGTTAATGTGAAAAGCATTCCGGATTGTGCCAAAGTGACATCTTATTCGGCGCCTTAAAATCCTTCAATGCTTTTTGGATGTTGAGAAAAGCCACAACTATCTACCATCTCCATAATATAATGGTGACATATTTTTCCATTATCTTGTCAATGGCCTTGTTTCCATGGGAACGCATTCTATGGCAACAATAACCATAATGGGAGAAACCTGACCTCAATGGGATGAAATCATCTGCAAAATGAGCAGGTATAAGTGACATAATGACATACTCCTTAGTGGAAGGGGAGAGGTATCTATGAGCTGGTTTTGTGGACATGTCTTTCAATAATTTATACCACAATTGGTACCACAAAATAAATTGATTTGAAAAGAGAGAGTTTGAGAACTGATTATACGTTTAATGCAAACTCCGGACACAGAGACAAGGTTAAGGTTGGGGTGTGAATGCAAGCGATCAAAAAAGGTGAGAAGCAGTTCATACGATGTACAGTTACCGCAATGCAATTACAGCATGAAACTTTTTTAAAATATTTAATTGTTTCAGATTTTATCCAGTTTTTTCCCCATTTTGGTAGCCAATTACACCCGCTATTTTCAGGTCAATCCCTCCCTTATAGTAGCTACCGTAGCCCTGTGACCGGCAGCGACAAAGGCGAAGTATCATCTCCTCCGAGACGGCACTCGCCAAGCCGACGACCGTAACTCCGGCACCCCAGAGCCACCCCTGTGCACAGCGAACGTCTTGTCGGCTTCCCTCCCTCCTCCCTGGGGCGGAAAGCCAATTGCCGCCCCCAATGGCACTCCCGGCCAGAGCCGACTCTGGCACGGCCGTTGAATCGAACCCCGGTCGCCGTGGCCAGCGTCGGACGTTGAAACCACTAGACCATGTGGGAGGCCGCACAAAAAACGTAATTTTGACAGATGTCTCAGACAACATAATTGTGGCTTTTAATCACACAAAACATAAATAAAATATAGCAGATTGATTGAAGACTTACATGCACTTACATTCTCTGTTATTTCCCCCATGCTAAATGAGAAAACAAAGCTTTCAGCTTGCAAGCCTAAAAATAAAGATCCCTGCATCACATAATACAGAAAGGTAACATTCCTGAAGTAATTTTATTTTATTATATATGGCTGTTTTGAAGGTTCAAAATCAATATTTTACTTTTGCAAGTACTGGTTTTGGGAGCTCACAGGATAAATGGTTTGGCACGGCCACATGTTATTACAGAGACCAGCTCTTCTTTCATATTTCCACAGACTGTGGTCTTAATGAGTTTCTGCCACTACGCAACCACACACGGCTGATCTTCAGCCAAGAGAAGCAATGCTGGGGGCCAGTGTGGCATCAATTTGATGTTGTCCTCTTGCATTTTCCAAATCAATCCCTGGGTCTCTGGTGTAACAATGTAACAGTAACAATGGCTAAATCAATGCACGTTTCACCTAGTCAAAACAGCATTAATCATCTAATTCATTCCTGTAAAAAAAGATAATAATAATTACGAAAGCTTTATGAATGAAGCTATCATCACCAAAGGCTATCTCCTCAACTTGTTGTAACCTGCTTATTTGCCATTAAAAGATCTTGGTGGTGTTGATTAATTGAGTCAAAATGAAATGTGCATAATATCGTTACTTCTTTTAGATTGAAATGTGTTTGCGCACAAATTGGATTTAACCTTTATACAGTATATACTACAAAATGAATATATAAAGAGATTACATGGCATATAAACAGAAGGTTTTATTGTTGCAATCTTCCTTGAATATAAGTTTTATTAGAGTTTTTTATTACAGTTTTGCTTGTGATTTTACTGCTGCAAGGAGTAAGCACAATTGTAGTTCAGTTGAATGCAAGTGTTGCCAGTACTAGTGTCGTTATTGTGGAATTTTTATATAGCTCATAAATTCTAACTTCTGAAAGACTGTCCCCAAATGAGCTCACAAACTTATTTTTGTTAGATTACCAGCAATTGGGATATACATTTTGTTTTATTTCCCAATCCTTAAAAATAAAGGGAGAGTTCCAGAGCCCTTGGATAAGGTCTTTTGCAGCTGCTGCACATCTGTAAATCCTGCCGTTGGTCCAGGAGGAGAACTACGGCCGGGAAGCAGAGAGGAGAGAGGATACTGCTGTCTGACAAGCACAGTCTGCCCAATTAATGGGATCACCATCCAGGACCAGCACATATTTTAGCAGGTGAGCACAGGTGACACAGCCACGATGTGATATAGTACAGGAATGCAATGTGATACAGCACAGAAACACAGGCACAGTGTGATACAGCACAGGAACATAGACACAATGTGATACAGCACAGGAACATAGACACAATGTGATACAGCACAGAGACACAATCTGATACAGCACAGGGACACAATTTGATACAGCACAGGGACACAATTTGATACAGCACAGAGACACAATCTGATACAGCACAGGGACACAATTTGATACAGCACAGAGACACAATCTGATACAGCACAGGGACACAATGTGATACAGCACAGGGACACAATTTGATACAGCATAGGAACACAGACACAATGTGATACAGCACAGGAACACAGACACAATGTGATACAGCACAGGAACACAGACACAATCTGATACAGCACAGGAACACAATCTGATACAGCACAGGGACACAATGTGATACAGCACAGAGACACAGGCAAAATGTGGTACAGGACATGAATTCCCAGAAAATGTGACATAGTACAGAAACAAATGGAAAATGTACAGGATAAAGTATAAGGCCACATAAACAAAGTGGTACAGTATGGGAGTACACACACACACACACACACACACACACACACACACACACACACACACACACACACACACACACACACACACACACACACACACACACACACACACACAATATGGTAGAGTACAGGGCACACATGATAGTGTCTTTCATCATAGTCATATCATTGAATTTATATTTTATATTTATCTTTTGTTTTTTTTGTTTTTTTGTGAGGATACTTGGTTTCACAAACAGTTGTTTGAGAGGCCATTTGGAAAAGGCAGCCATAGTATTAGTATTTATATGTAATATATACATAATATATATGGAGATTATATAGAATAAACAGAGAATGCTATCTGCCTTGAACATTAATCTTGTCATCTTTGTTTCAGCATAGTCTACTTAATCCATAAATTGTTTCTCATATTCCAAATGTAAATGCTTTGGTAATATTCCTAGTCCATAGTCCTAGCCAAATCCATAAAGCCCAGCAATTTTGATGATTTGCTTGGAAAGAATAAACCTCTCACAGCGCTAGTACTGTACAAAATTCAATTTTTTTTCCCTCAGTCATGGTGAGATGTTTAGTATTTACCACACACACACACACACACACACACACACACACACACACACACACACACACACACACACACACACACACACACACACACACACACATTTTGGTTACATGCAGTTGTGGATATTCGTACCGTAAGACAGAATCATCCTGTTATTGATCATTTTAAATCAACCAATACATCTGTATTTCATATATCACTATTTACAATCACACAATGTTTCACAATGAACATTTTCTAAAGGAAATAATACTTTTAAAAATAAATATTTAAGCCATATGAAAATGTATATACAGGTAACTGCCAAAATAAAGGAAACACCAACACAAAGTGTTCTAATATGTAGTTGGGTAACCATGAGCCACCAGAACAGCTTCAATGCACCATGGCATAGGTTATACAAGTGTCTGGATCTCCATTGGGGATTCTCATTCCTTGAGAAATTCCATCATTTTATGTTTTGTTGATATTACTATTTCAGGCGCTGCTCCACAATCTGTTAAATTGGGTGGAGATCTGGTGACTGAGACAGCGATGGCATATAGTTTATATAATTTTCATGCTCATCAAACCATTCAGTGACCACTCATACCCTATGGATGGGGCATTGTCATCCAGGAAGAGACCACTCCCATCAGGATAGAAATGCTTCATCATAGGATGAAGGTAATCACTCAGAATGGCTTTGTATTTATTGCCATTTATCTTGCCCTCTAAGGGGTATGCCAGGAAAGTGCACCACACTCCATAAGAGAGCCACCAGGACTACTCAAGTATTTATTTTATGTTGGCAGTTACCTGTACTTTTCCTGGATGCCTCAGGCGATCAAAATTAACTCCTGGAAATAGTGGGATACTAAAGACCTGAAAAGGAGAAAATAATCAAAGATACGGGCCATAAATGGAGGAAAAAAGAAGAAAGACAGCGCTTTTCTTAGACAGAAGATGGAGCATGTCATAATTTCCAGGGGGGCTTCATTACTGTAGAGGTCGTAATTTTTATGATTGACTGGACCGCTTTTGTGACCGACGCTCACAAGTGCTTATTCAAATGCAGCACATTTGGGGATCCTTGGAAAGTCATTGCAAAAGGTCAATTTTTGCTGCTTCCACATCCCGACCAGCGTGTCCTCAAGTGCAATGACGAGTGAACCTGAACTGTGGTCCATCGTCATTACCAGATCAAAGCTCATCAGCTTCTAATTAAGCCCTGTGCGTGTCTTCGACTCCCAAAGGCGCATTTAATTATAACTTTGAGAGAAACCAAAGATAAATCACCAGCCCTTCCCCGCGCTCTGTTCCTAGACGCTGTTAATCCTGTGTCCTTAGAAAGGAGAGACAACTTGGTTGTCATGGGACCGATATATCATCCTTTCACCGTAGGACACAATTCAGTCGGACCGCGCTGTTGTTTTAATCCTAGCGCTCTGAGTGGAAATGTTAAAGGGAAATGCCCCCAATCTGCCATCTGTGGCTTTCTGTCTGCTACCTGAGTGGATTAAGGGAGGATCATCACACACAATTCCTCAAATAAATGTCATTCAATTCATAAGTTGATTATATATATATATATATACATACAGTATATACAGGTAACTGCCAAAATAAAGGAAACACTTGACTAAATGAAGGGTTCTGGCAGTTATTGTGTGCAGTGAATTTTCCTGGCATGGTTTAGGCACATGCACGTACTTACATAAGGTAAACGCCAATAAATACAAAGCCATCCTGAGTAATCACCTCCATCCTGTGGTGAAGCATTTCTATCCTGATGGGAATGGTCTCTTCCAGGATGCCTGAAATGAGTCACTAAATGAAAACGATGCAAACCATCTGCCGTGGCCGTCTCAGTCACCAGATTGAACCCTATTGAACGCTTGTGGGAGGTCCTGGAGCAGCGCCTGAGACAACGTTTTCCACCACCATCAACCAAACACCAAATGATGGAATTTCTGATGGAAGAATGGTGTTTCATCCCTCCAATGGTGTTCCAGACACTTGTAGAATCTATACAAAGCCAGCCACATTGAAGCTTTTCTGGTGGCTCGTGGTGGCCCGATGCCCTATTAAGACACTTTAAGTTGCTGTTTCAATTGGCAATTAAATTGTTTCAATTGGCAGTTACCTGTGTATATATATAGATATATTCCACTAAATAAATCAAATCTCTAAGAAATGTAACCCCCTTGTTCTGTTTCTTTTGGGGTTTTTTGGGCAGATTTTCCTCAGGTGGACCTTCCATGTTCTCTGGAAAAAAAACAAAAAAACAAGAAACATTCTTCCCATCCCTCTTCGCATGTGTCTGCTCAGTTTCCTTAACCTCGAGGTCCCTGAGTCCTGGCTGGGGCCTTGTGAAAGTTCCTGTGAGATGGGGCATTGACCCCGAACAGGGGGGTGTGTCCTAATTAAAGAACCAGCTACTGAGTCATTGAAAAGGCCTCGGCCAGACAGCAAGGGTCACCATTGGAATCCAGGCTTCTTTAAGTTCAGGCCGTATTTCGGAAGATGCATCTGCGGCCTTTGGGAATATGCAATGGGTGGAAACAAAAATACAGAGCCAAAGCCCTGCATCATGCAATTATATAATATTGCATAGAGAAAAATACATAAAATAAACATTTTGATTGGTGTGATTTTATTCACCTTGGCTAAATTGCGTGGGACAAACTTGCTTTGTTCGCCCAGCCTTCCTCTGCAATAAACGCTGACACACTTGTTGACAGCATGCAGGGCTTTCATAGCTCTTTCCAACACTGGTACCTTTTCTTCCTTGGAGAGTCACGTTTCATCCCCCCCACACACACACTCAACACCACAAAGCGAGATACATGGCTTTACTCATGGTGTGTGTGGGGGGGTATGCTGTCCTAATAAGGGAGAAAGGGCTGCTGTGTTGTGTTTGACAAAACTTTGTTGATACAGAGGATCAGAATCCCTGGTGTTAAATTCTTCACAGCGAACGGGGGTTGTGAACCATCGGACGATGGACGATGCACCCCACATAGATCCAAGAAGAACGGGGGGTCTCTCCTCCCCCCAAGGGGGCTGGGGACGCTGGCAGAAGGTTACAGCTAGGCCTGAGAAACCGGCCAATTTACGGCCACCAATGTCCGCACAGGGGTTGATATACAGCCCTCTGCAGTCACCAGAAGTTCACTCTGACAAATATAAAGCCCTCTTTTGAAGGAGACCAGGAATAACACTAAGCCGAGCAAAGAAAAACCCACAGTTTGTTTTCCGCTGCGATTTTATGAGTTGTGATGACGTCTCTTTGAAACAATATATACTATTCAGATTTTACCTTTTGTTATAGATACTGTCTGTTTCGGGTACAGAGACAACTTCCTGTTTATTTTGTTTTTTAACTCAAGCTTTTCCAAGGTGCTTGTTTACCCACCAAGGTCGATAGACAGTTCATCCCCTGTCAGCCGGTGGAGACGGGAAGATTAGGCCTGCCAGCTGATCGATCCCAGGGCCAGCCGTGGCTCTGACCAATCTAAACAAGGCGGGAGACAGGGATCGTTCCATGGGGTCATCCATCCAGGTAATTACCTTCTCTTTATTCCCCGGGAGCCGAAAGGGGAAACTTCATTGTATTTCGGAAGGCGTAGCCCTTTGACAGCCATGTCGGTCACATGCAGGACTTTCTCTAAGCAGTTTCCCCTGCTGTCTTTGCTAGGCCTTCTCCCCCAAATGTACATCAATACCTTCACGCATTGTTGATGCCATGTTGATGACATTCATCTCAAATATAATGCCCAGTGCATTGTAACTCTGGGTATGACTGCACTCGAACTGGAGAAATCCACATGAATGGAGATCATGTTCCATCCACATGCATCTCTAGAGAACAATGTATTTAATGGTTAATCTGTAAGTTATGGAAGGGAATAAAAGATGCATTCGTATTGTCCCCATTATGACGTACTGTATGAACTCTCTCTGACTGGCCGTCGTCTTGGAGTTTAATTTGTTTACCCAATGGGTGTTTTTAAGTCCCCATCTGTTTGAATCATTTCGACACAAATCAAAATTCAAAAGAAAAAAAATGTTAAGATCAACAGCTGTGAATACAATTTATCTGCATAAATCCTTCCCCCGATTATATGTCATCCAGGTGAATTTATTTTTTGTTGTAGTGTGGGACGTTAAACGGTTTCCATGAAAACAAAAAATCGGTCCCTTGCCCGCGCTCCTTAATGGCCAGTCTGTCTGAGACACTGATCTCCCCTGTCTTGGAGGAAACAGCGTACAGTTCCCTGGACATGATTCACCGAGGATTTAGGCTGACACTCTGCGTCTGGAGCCACTGTAAACAAACGAAGGCCGACAAAGGCAAACTTGTTCCAACCGATTTAGGAGCCAAACTGATTAAGGAGAAGTGTTATGTAACAGCTACCCTGGTATGACAGAGGCAAATGTGCAGTCATTTGAATTCGGCAACAAAAAGCGATCATGGCTGTGCATAATGATAATTTCCAAATTCTTGGAAACGATCAGTTGGAATTCCAAATGAATGCAGCTCGTGAAAAATATGTTTCTTAATTGTACAGTTTTAGGCCAAACCATTACCCTGGATTGCTTGGCGTCTTATTTTTATACATCACTGTGCCTCTTCGCACAGCTGTATATTGTGTATACTGAAGCAATTGTTAGTATGCAACCCAGTCTCTCTTGTGCTTCAACTGCAGTACATGCTGCACAGTGGACTGACGGTCTCTCCGGGGGCGTAGTGTGCCGCTGTGGTGCGGAGATCTCTCTGTGTGACGCTGTACAGATGCTGTCTGATCTGCAACTGATGCCGTCTGCACTCCGCCTCTGGTTCCCTTGGACTGGCTGGGACTCCACGCCACAGGACTGTTTCAGAACACCATCAGAGGAGCTGAAGAGACTGATTGTTTTTCTCCTTCCGATTCACCACATCTAGCTGTTTAGCAGCCTGCCTGATAAGGTGAAAGGTGGCTAACCCTGGTCCTAGAGCCATGGGGTCTGCTGGTTTTTCCTTTCGCCATGAAATCATCAAGCAATTTAGGCCCAAGGAACCATGTGAGAGGAGCTTACTGTGTAATCAGCAGTTTTAATCAATCAATTATTTAATTTCTGAGTCATGGTGATACCCAGCAGATTGTGTGGCTCTCCAGGACCAGGGTTGGAGGTCACTGAGATATATATTTTATTTTTTACAGGAACATTCATTTTAACAGGCAGCTGTCTCTCTCGTGGGGAAGTCTCCGGGTTGCTATGAAACAGGCCAGTATCAGGCACTCCAAGGACCTCTTGTACTGTCCCCATGGGGTGCCAGGAGAAACCTGACAGCAACAGCTCAGTAACGGAGCACAGTGTTCCACGCTTTTATTATTACTGGGACGAACAACATAATTATTTAAGATGTAATTTAATTATTTCTCGCTATATTCTCCTGATTCAAATATTTTATATTCATTTTCACACATTTCACACAACTGCATCACCCCCACCCTCACACAATAGCCCTCCACATCAGCCCAAACCCTCCCCTGTCACTCCACAACACCCTCCCAAAGCTTCACTGTGTTCCTGTGTTCACTGTGGTTTTTGTGAAGATGATGATGAAGATGATGATGATGATTGATTATTATTATATGTTACATAATTTATACATACTAATGGACATACACACACACAGGTGCACTCTCTCACACACACACACACACACACACACACACACACACACATACACACAGCAGGAGAGGCCAGCACAGACTGCAGAGATGAGATACTGGGTACAGCCCAAAACCCGCAGAGACCGAGGAAGGAGAGTATGGTCGATGCTAGAGCGGGAGATTCATGAGCAGGAGCGCAGCGGCGATGTGACCGCGCATCACAGCAGCGCGGGCTGTCACCCGCCGAGCCGCGCACACAAAGCACAGCCCCCGCCTGCTGCACTGACGTGAAGCCACCACCCCGGCATCACCAGGGCTGAGACTCCTGGGTGGTGTCTGACGGCCAGGAGCCTGGACAACTGTGAGGCACAGTGGGTGGCAGGATCTGGGACAGGGACTGATGGTCTCTTTGGGCCTCATTCACAAGCAGTGTGTACCATCAACCTGATGCTAATTTTGGAATTCATCAATTTGTTCTTAGTTAAAAATGTTATTAGAGTACGCACAAAATTATGACTGCCCCAGACCACTCGTATGTACAGAAATATGCATACATGAAATGACACAACCTGCTTGTGACTCAATTGTGTTTAAAATTATATTGTACATACGAGATTAATTGTTATTATGTGTAATACTTAATTTGTATAACGCAGCACTATTTGTGCACGTTCTCTAGCATCTGCAGTCTTATGTTGTTATGTGCATTTACAGGAAACGCCCCCCTAGTTTTAAGGAATTAGCCTCTATGCCTTTCATATTTGAACAAATTCAGAATTTATTTTGCAATAAACAAGTTAAGCTGCTGCCTTTACTCGACTTACAGGCAATGATCTGCATTTCATTGGCTTGCTTTAATCAACCAATTAATTGCTGAGTCACTTAATAGCTTAATTAGTATCCAGCCCAGTGTGTTTAAGAAAAAATTATATTAAAGGCTCCACAATCACATAAGCACCAAGAACAATTGGGATTCATCAACATGAAGAATGGAACTGATTGATGCACATGTTTCACGAATCGGTACTTTTGAGGACTTTTTCTATGCACAAAATACGCACGTTTCCACAAACACATTTGTGAATGCAGCCCTTTGAGTTCTGTGCAGAAAGCTTCCAGTGGGTTTTACAGTTTGCTGGTGTGCCACTGTGTTCTAGGAGCTAGGAGGACAGAGACTCAAGGACGTGGGACTCAAGGAGGATGGAGATGGTGGGGGGGGTTGTATCATGTTTTGTATCATGACTGACTAAATGAGATGAGACAGTCTATACAAAGAGAGAGAGTGCTATGACGCAAGAGCTTACGACACAACACACTCACATGCACACACACACACACACTCCAAAAACACTCATATGCAAACACACGTATATATTCTCGCATTAACACATACAGGTATAGACTCTCACTTGCACACACACTCACACACACACATTCTCACACAAACACACACACACACACACGCAGACACTCTTACATGCACACACACGCACACACTCACAAACAGTCATATGCACACACACGGATAGAGATTCTCGCATTAACGCACACGGGTATAGACTCTCACTTGCACACACACTAACAGACATATAGAAACTCTCACATGCACACACACACACACACACACACTCCCCCTGTTCCGATTGAACGCTTCCACCTGGAGATCAGGGGTAATCAACACGACAGCGTTCCCCCTGCTGCTGTCAGAGACACTCTCAGAGGAGGCAGGCAGCGGCGCCCGTACCCTCTCACTATCCTCACTGAATAACCCTCATACAGGACGCTCTCCACTGCAGCTGCACCACAGAGAAACCATCCCTTTTCCTCACAACCTACGCCACCTTACTTCACTGGATATCGCTGGTGTTCGTCTCATTTTCCACATCAAACCAGACCCGATCGCACTCCACAGCTGTGCAGCATAGGTCGTGCAGATGCTGCGGATCAGAGGTGCGCACGCTCCATGTACCACTGCAGTACACGGCACAATTATCTACAACTAATTTGTCACATGCGATCAAGATATATGGCTTCCCTTTCTCGCGCCGGATCGAAGCACCCGTTCCCTTCCCATTTTTTCCTGGAGGGGGGGGGGGTTGTGGGTCTCAGGGGGTGTGTTCCATTTCGCCTGCCCCTGCTCCGGGCCGTCTGTAAAAGGGGGTTGGGGGAGCGTTACTCTGAGTGGAACTGGAAAGATTGCAGTTTGGCTGTGGGAAAAAATAGTCATAATCAATGAAATATAAACAAGTCTTCATGGTTGAGTGAAATTGACTGCGCTGGGTACTGGTGCGCCACGGACACTGGGCTGTTCGGTGGTACTACCGGAATAATCCCTGCAGGGTGATAGGTCGGGAGGTGGGTCTCACCTATTTCTGACCACAGAAAGAGAGCAGCATGGCAGGGGGTTTCCATTGCGGTTATTGCCAATCAGTGATGTGGCGCCGGGGCGCCAGAGGAGCGGGGGGTTCTGACTGAGGCCTTCCGCGGTAGCTCATCACGCGCAGAGACGGAATCTAATATGGATCAGATTGATGAACTCTCTCTGTCTCTCTCTGACATCCACGTCCCTGAGTCAAATACCCCCCATAGTGCCCTGCCCTCAATTACTCTCCTTCCCAAACAATCACCTGCATTGCAAAGAGCGCGTGTACGCTCTATCTATCCCCTGCCACCCACCCACACTTTCCATCCCTCTCCCCTTTGCTCCCTCCCTTGCTTTCACTCATCTCTTTTTTCTTTTTTTTAACCTTTTTTCCCATCATTCCGAGAGGGAATAAGCAGGATTTTTTCCATGCCTGCTTAATTCTATGGGAGACAGGTTTACTCTGAGAGCACACAGCTGTAATGTGATGTGTAAGCTGTGCTCGCCACCATGTGTGTATACATACTGTGTAAATACACTGCCTCTCTGGAATGCTGAAAACAGTGGATAGACAGTGCTGTGGACACCCCATTATTGCATCAACATCGCATCAACACTGACTAATAATCCGATAAACAAAATAACATAATAGATGTCTGTATATGTGCCTGTGTGTGGTATGCGTGCATGTATGTGTCTGCATGTGTGTGTGTATACGAGAGTCAGTAAGTGTGTGTTTCAATAAGATTCTGTGGTTTGCAAATGCATGCGCGTGTTGGAGTCTATGTACGTGCATACGACTGTGTGCGCACATGTGTGTGTGTGCTGCTTTAGATCACGTCAAACAGTCAGCGGCTGACCCCTGTTAATCCTTCGCTGGAGTCAAACACAAAGTGCATATGGGACATATAATCTGTGTGTCATCGTATGGTTACTCGTACATTTTATGGCTCAGGGAAAATATACAAATTGGCAAGCACCTAAACATCAGCATCACCTGTGCGACATTTGACATCATTCAACTGAAAATCAATCAACCTAAAGATCAATACATCTTGGTTAAATACTCTGATTGGTCAATAGATGAGTGTTATCTGGATCTCAGGATGTATTCTGGAGGAGAAATTCAGGCATATCTTTGCATATACATTAAATTTTAATTTTGTTCCAGATTTTTTCCTGTTTTCTCCAAATTTAGCACATATGCAAATATTTCTATTTATACCATGGCTTGTACCCTCCTCCCTCCCCCTGAGGCGGACAGCCAATTCAAATACTAGATTCTTTGCATCACCATGTTGTGCTGTTAATTTTCAACAACAGACTGTCCTTTTCTTACCAGCGATATGAACAGCCTCCCCTCCAGGGTCAGCACTGTTTATACCAGTTCACTGCTCCTTAGGGGCTTGTTCAGTGTACTGGGCACATTGGTCATCAGCTTTCTGCCCAAGGTCAAGACATCCTACAACTTAGTAACCATAGTCACTGCCAGATTTGACCTGGTATTAAGTGGGGCCCTGATTCTGTGCCCGCAATGGCACAGCTCTCATCTGGCCTGGCTGATGAATGTGGATTTAGAGGCATGGGGGGAAATAAAAACAGCAGTATGATGATGTCTACTGGTCGCCAAGAGACAGCGGCGGTGATATCTTGCGCCACGGCTTGCAGATTTAATTTCCCAGTTATTTTTAACCGCTCACTCAAGTTTGTGAAAACGAAGGCAGCAGAGAAATCTCAAAGGACCACCACTCTCTGCGCTGCTTTTTTATCATAAGCCATAATTACGCTGCAATTCAAAAAACAAAACAAAAAAACTTGAGTGCGGTTATGACTGGCAGCCTGAAGAGGGTCCTTGAGGGAAAGCTCTTGAGAAATGCATTCGTCTCATTTTCTCATGGAAAACCGTAGTGCTACAGACATTCAGGTGACACACCGCACATCCTTGATGTAACTACTGCATGTCCAACGGCCATTAACTGACACTATAGAACCTTAGACTTACTTTGTTTGGCTTGTCCTAAAGTCATATAAATGGTGTCAGGCGATTTATCCTTCAGTAGCGCCATTGCAATGAATGTTAACGTTTTAACAATGGAACACGGATGTGGAGGGCGTCGGTCTCGGTCACATGGGAGTGGGTGACATGGTGGCCTTTGTTTTTACTTGTTGTGGAGGCCTTTGGAGCAGGAAGACTTTCCGGGGGCAGGTTTGGCACTCTCACAGCGAGTGAGAGTGAACTGTTGCCTGGAAGGTTGCTCCAAAGGCCATAATTGATTTAATTATTATTTAATTGATGTTAATAGGTAAGTGATTATTCACTTACCTGTTTCTGTGTGAGAATGTGAGTGGGTGTGGTCTGTCAATTGTTGAGTGATTTATAGATGGGTGATTGCTTCACAAGTCCCACCTGAGCCAGGCAGAAAGTGAGCTTATTTAAGAGCAGGTGGGGCGAGTGGGGAATCAGTTAGTCTTTTGTCCTGTCATTCATGTGGGTGAATCAAGAAAGTTAGTCTTGTGTTGTCATTGTTGTGAGTGTGCGCGTACACGCGTATGGTATTGTGGAGTGTTTGATGTTTGATGTGTGATGTTTGTGTTTTGTGTGCGTTTGTCGAAAGTGACTGAGTAGAGTGCTTCCTGTGTGAGTGGGTAAGAGAGCGAGAGGACGCCCTGAAAGAGGGTCTGCCTCTCGCCCTCGGTGTGATTGAAAGAGAACTCGCACTCAGGCAGTGGAGAGTGTCTCTGGACAACGGCCTGGGAACTCTCACTGAAAGAGTGGAGAGTGTCTCGGGGCTGGTTGCCAGAGAACTCTCACTGTGAGGAGTGGCGAGGGTCTCGGTATGTTTGGAGTAAAAGAGAACTTGGACTGGAAAGTTCGAGTGTCTCTGAGTGCATGGGTTTGAGAAGCACTTGAAAGGTCACTGGATATGTGTGTGCCTGGGGAGGTTCCAGGGGAACTCCGGAGGAAGAGGTGCGGTGTAATGTGAAGATGTAGAGTCCCGGGTTTCGTCACCACTTTGTCACATGCCACGTGACAATCCCTGGACGGGAACAGAGCAGGCTGGAACCAGAAAGGAGGAAGGCAAGAGACCGAGGAGAGAAAGGACGGTCAAAGCGAAAGTAAAATATCGAACGGAGATTGAAAAGTTCCGGTTCAATATTGTTTAATTTGGTTTTGTTATTTTCAGTTCATTGTGTTTACCCGAAAGCTTCACGGCAAGTAGGGTAAAGATTTTGTTTGTGTTTATTTTTATTTTACCCTCCCGGTCTCGTTCTCTGCACTCTCTCTGTGTGTGCAGGGAACTTCTCTGTTGTGTAAAATAAAAATCTGGTCCGTGGACCGCAGAATCCACTCTGTCTCCAGACTGCTCTATTCCCGTCCAGGGATTGTCACGTGGCGTGTGACAACGGATAATGATTAATTAAGCAATTATTAATTAATTGAGCATATGTACACATCAGGTCTTGGCCTCTACCCAACCTTCAGGCCATGTAGAAACCTGATACCACAGAACATTTCCTGGGTAATAGTCTAAGCCAGTGGTTCCCAAACCTCTCCTCGGGGACCCCCAGCCGGTCCATGTGTTTCTTAAATTCCACCACCAGCACACCTGATTCAACTCGTTAACTACTTAACTAACGTTGATTAGATTAATGCTGTAGGTGCCGCCCTAATCGGCAAATATGATTGGAGGCTCATTAACTAACCTCAGCTGTTTATTATAGTTGATAAAAAAAACTGTGCACAGGGCACATTTGACCTGAATTTTATAATCATATGTTTACCAGTGCATTATATTGCTGGGAAAATCAAAAATCAATCAACCTGGTTATCGAGGAGAACCACAAACAAGTTTCCTGGGTGATAATCCACATTGTTCGCCCCTGCTCGGCGAACATGATGTGATGATTTGAGTTATGAAAGCACCATACCTCTCATATCAGGAGCCCAGTAGAGCTCTTTATCCCCCTCCAGGCCATTTCGGGTTGGCTTGTGTTAAAGCCCTAACTCAGGGGTGTGCTTAAACACGCTCGGTAAACAGAGTGAAGAGAACGGAGTCCCACGCATGGAACACTGAACGAGGCAGTAACGTCTGGCACGGCGCACACCAAAACAAGCAGCCCGGAGCCATGTTTAGAGAAGAACGCCAGAGACATTTAAAATGAGTCATTTAGGGGGAAATCATGTTACTAAGTACGTTTCCTCTTCTTCTCAGCAATTACTGATTAGCCCCTTAGAGTTTAGAAACAAGCTGTGTGCCAAAGGGCAAACACCTTCTCACTTACAAACAAACACACAAACAAACACACAAACACACACACACACACATGCATAATGGATCCCTTGATGCCGTGGGTGCATTGTTGTAAAACAGATGATGCGCACCATATACTGGAGCAGCATGGTTTTCGGTCAGAACTGGTTCATTTCCCCCAGTTGTGCAGTTGCCAGTCAATAAAGGGTTCCTCATACATGTAAAGAACTGATGTACGTAGTCATATAGATTCACCAAAGCAGCATAAGCTCATCTGTTGCATAACCTCTTGCTGCTCTTTTTAAAGTTACGTCATGAAGAGAAGTCCCCCAAAAAAGTGCATCCGTAATTGATTGGTCGCTTTTCTACCTAAGCCCCCCCTTTTTTGCATCGAAGGGAGACGTACGGTTACTTCCTGGAAGCGGTCCATTGGTCGGAACACTTAGTGCAGATGCAGACCATAAACATTGGGTGTCTCACAGGCTGAAAACTCACTGGTGACTCGCACGGTCAATTCCAATTAACAGAGTGACCATGATAGCCCAAATATTTAGAGTGTGGGAGATTTACAGCGGTGCTCTGAACTGCGAGTTCGAAGGGTCCGCACATGTGGAACACTGCATCCCTCCCACGTCCTCTGATTCCAAAATTCCATGCCCCTTCCACCTTCAGACCGTAAAGCACCAATGACATGACCTACATCCTCAATGTCAGGTGGCTGTTGGTGTTTGATGCCACGCAGAAAATGTTTTTTTCACGCAAACATCAGGGAGATCAGGTTGTCTTGTTTGGCTTTGTTTCCCAGCCTCACCCCTGAGTTCTCTTGGGCAGTTTTTTAAAGTTTGGCTTCTGGGTGATAAACCAGCACCCTGTTCCAGAAAATCGATAAGCGCTGCAAACACACCACGCTCAGCACTGATTTACCACTCATGCTCTCATATGAGCAATGACGCAAAGGCAAACAATTGCGCATTTACATCTAACCAGCACAATTACACCTTGCAACAAGGATCTCCTCTATGCACTGGCATTCAGTACATCGAGGACAGCGAAATGACGTAAGTGGTTACATAAGACATCCTTTATTGCTTACCAAAGCAGCTAGCAAGGATGTACAGAACACCACAAGGACACAGTGCCGAAGAAAACATTTAACTGCAGCATTCATTAAGTCAGCCAACATTTACATTGAATAAACTACTGGGTTTTAATCTGCAATCTGTTTACATCCATAAAACATGCACAAAACACAAAGTATCACTAAAAGGTTAAATTAATACTGATACCAACAGTGGCCAAAAAAAGAAACCACGTTCAACCAATCAATTTCCACATTTCCCAAAATGTTACCAAATGGTCAATTGTATAACTTTACAATTTTTACCAACTAGTTTATGTACGTACTTCTTGTGAAGAACAAAATACTGAAACCATCTGACTCTCATATATCTGTACCAGTGGTGTTTAAGACAAGGGAAGCTTGGCTCCCCCTACAATATTTTGAAAAATATTTTTCCAAAATGTAAAATATTTTTTTACAAATGTTTTTCACTGCTACACCAATGCTATGCAGCTATACATCTCAACACAACAAGGCATAACATTAGAGCTTTAGGTGTGTGTTAAGCATGTGCAGCAGATATTAAGGTTTGGAAGACCTTTAATTTTCTGCTTCCACCCCAGGGATGGGGGAGGAAAGCCGGCATGAGATCAATGCAGAAAGCTTCTCTGGCTGCATTGGAATCACGGTTGGCAATTAGTGAGTGAGTTCCATCTCAGAGGAGGCAGTTTGTTGTTCCTGCCACTACCGGTATCAGAACAAGCTAGCAGCAGTCTTGTGGCTGAGGAAAGTTGGAATAATAAAGGGTACAATTAGCCACCAAATTGGGAGAAAAATAGGCAAATAACCTAATAAAATTTTAAAATCTCCAGAGTAGCCTTCTTTCACTTACGGAGGCTTACAATCAATTATAGTCTAGACACCGAGCTGGAGAAGCTTGTAGCCATAGAGTTAAACAATGTAAGTAATTGCATTGATCTACTTGCTAACTTTCTGCTAGCCGGCTTGCAGTTAACTATGCCTCATAGTATGAGCTAGCTTGCTAGTAAATGATTAATAAACTGAGCTACCTAGATTGTGTGAGGCGAGGAGCACAATGATATTAATCGAATCATTGTAATTCTGTATTCTATGGATCTCTTGAAAATAGTCAGACAATGTAGGCAATTGCATTGATCTGTTTGCTAACTTGATGCTAGCCTGCTTGCAGCTAACTCTGCCTTGTAGCATGAGCTAGCTTGCTAATTACGATGAACAAACTGAGCTAGCTAACTTTTGTGAGGCAAGGAACACATGGATTTATTGATTGTTAATTCCATTTTTTTCATATGAGTTTTTTGTTTGCAAGGTTGCGGTTTCAGGAGGCTTATTTTGCAGCAGCACGGCATCAGGTCAGCAGTAAGACGAGGGAGCAGAGAGGATCCATTTAAAATAGGGACAGCATCAGAGAAATTGAGATGCAGGGACTTGAGAAAGATAACTTCAAGCTGATGCAATGCTCCATATGCAAAGCACTGTTTCTCAGCACATGCCTATCATTTAACGGAAATGTTTAATATGTTCTTAAAAGGTCTGAATCACAAATGTTGGAATGCATTTGTGATATTTATCTACAATTTAATACATTTTCCTGTTTGTTTCAATTGACAGCAATAGGGTAGGAGACTTAACCATAGACAGAGAGATAGTGTAGTTGAGCCATCAAATGGTAAACATTCAGAATATCAATTACTCCTAAATGATAAAGAAGCCCTGTTATGGTTTCTATAAAATATTGTTGGCTTTCATTCCCATTTAATTTAAGTTTTTTATTGAATCATATTCCCATTTGTTTCCAAATTGAATTTGCAGTGGGATGACAACATGAGGACCCTTGCCACAAATGCAGAGCACAGAGAAAAGTCTAGACAGTGAGATTATGGCATTGAGACAGAGAGAACAGCTTTGACAGAAAGTAGACTACTTTATTAAGGATGATGTTACTGGTGTCATGGACCATGTAAGTGTTTAGGAGATAATTCAACCCCCCCCACAAAGGTCTGAGATATTACCAGATATTACTCAACTGTATTGAGAAATAGTTTACCCTCATCACATTCCAAAAACAGCATTCAGATTTGATTAATTTAGATATATGTTAAGGAATAAAAACATATATCTAACTATGATTCGCATACATTTTTGTAGAACGGATTTATAAGCAGAAACATACGAGGGAGAGCTCAACATGAGAAATGATCCAACCAGACATTTTGTGCACAGGCTGAAAAATAAAACTGATTTCCTTTAGGTTTTTTTTTCTGCGAACGCCGAATTAAAAAAATGCTGACATGAGGGACCAGTGCTTCTGCAGGGGGCCGAAGATGCAATCGAGCGTGACGGTGTTGAAAATAAACATTGAAATTGTGTTTCCGTGCACCAACGGTTGTCGCATGTGTTTTTCATGTGTTGAAAAGCCTTGGCAACTGCTTCCTTTGGCAGGTAGGAGCATCCTGTCGAAAGGTTTGCATTTTTTTAATCATTGGTTTACAAGCTAGGATTTTGGTTTTGTCTTCATCAAGATTAAATGCAGGTAGTTAAAAAAACTGCATCCAAGGCCTGGGTTCTATCAACTGAACTTTAAATTCACAATTAAAAGCAAGTGTTTGTTTTTCTTCTTCACGAGCACGGTTCAATCTCCGAAATGAACTTGCCGAACTGTGTTTGCAAAAACAAAAACAAATGCTTGCATGTATGTGTAAGTTAAAATTAAGGACGAATGTTCACTGCATCCTGGCCCAGATCTCCAGTTAGAGAACACAGGAGGCCATCCAACAAAGGGAAACCCATAACAGCTGCATGGTCACTCTGGGACTTCTGCTTTATCATATGAAACTACTGCAATATTTATTTGAAAACCGAAACTGGCAAGACTTCAGTGGGACCGTTTCTGCCAAAAGTTGCCTTGAGTGCAGTGTGAGAAATTGTCCAACAGCTCCCGCTGAAAATGGGTCAGGTCAGGTCTCGCCAAAAGAGAGCTGGGGAGGGTTAGTGGATGGGTGGGTGGGGGCTCTCCTTTTGTAATTATGGCAGAAGCAAACATCCATAGCATGCTAAATCCTGGCCTGCAGAGCACCCCATTGCTCTGTGATTACGTCTCCCAGCCACTGCCAGGTTATTTCCATTGTTACTTAGCTGAAACCGGGGGTTGGGGGGTTTTGGGGTATTGAACTTAATTGAAATCCATACACTGGATAGTCAGGGTTTAAAGCCAAGAGCTAACTGATATGTACCTTGCACAACTGCTCTGAACTCTCACACGTCATAGACATTGGCTGATTTAGATACAGGGCCACCTAAAACAAACAAGATACCAAACAACTAACAGTTTGGATGTGCCGTCGCTATCTTGTTCACCCCGGGAGACCCGGGCCAAGCCACGATGGGCATCTTGCGTGTCACTCAGAGCAGCCTTTCTACACGTCGGCGGTCTTCAAATTTACCGTGACCCATACTGCACCAATTAACGCCATGCAGCACGTTGTCCTCCGCATCACACACTGGTTGCTCTGTGTGTGTAGTTCCACCACAATGAACAAGCTGTCAGCCTAAGCACCTTGAAGAGCATTGAATCATCCCCTTTTTTTCCGGAAAGTTCTCCCAACCACGTGAGGCTCTCTGAGCATAAGCAGCTCATTAAAATCCAGCATATCGCCGATTGACAGGCATGCAGAACGTCGGAACGGAAGAACAGATGGTCTCCTTCGCGTTTATTGAGTATGTGGTTTTTAAAAAAAAAAGTGGTAAAGGTTTTGAACAAATGAGCAGTTTATCTTTGAGAAAATCTTTGAAAAACGAAGATCAGGGTCAAGATAAACAAAGAAAACTGGCGTACTCGAAACATGGCAAAAACATAAAAGCCCATCAGAATATTTGTCAAACCTGTCTTAAGCCCAATCAGTCAATGTCTGTTTCGGCAAGGAAATGTGCCAACACTCTCTCACTCCCTACAGTGTGTTTTGCAATTCATCCATTGCATGCACCCCCCAAGCTAGCTAGGGGGGTGGGGACAACTGGCTTTAGCTTTAGCGCTTTAGCTCACTGGCAGGCTGCATAATAAAAGTGTTTGTTCTGTGGATTTGAAAAGAAAATTGGCACCCGTACATTCCTCCTGGCACTCCGACTCCTGGCCCCCCTCAATGAGGAAAATCTCCAACAGTCACTGGCTAAAAATGAGAGCTATCTGTAGACGGCAGAGGATCAGAAATTCCACATTTTTCTGGTGTTGCAGGGATCATGAAGTTGCAAATATATAAACGTTAACACCAGCAAAAAAAGGATTAATTAAGTCCCAATGTAGCATGCAGCAGAACCTGTACAGAACTCCAGGAAGTCAGAGATTCTGTGGGGGGATAAAATTGCTGTGCAAGGTGTTTTTTTTCTTTCTTCTTTTTCTGATTCTTCTTCTTCTCCTTCTCCTCCTCCTTTTCTCTCCCCCTCCCATTAATTTCCTGCCAAGAGTACTTGACTGCCGCAGACTGAGGCTTTTCCATTCTGAGGCCATTTTGTTCAGTTTCGGAGGATAAACGGCAGCCAGATGAGTCGAGTTACCGCCAGTGTGGGGTGCCAGGCCGCCGGGGGAGCCGGGCGATTAGTATTCGGCGTGACCAGATGACCGCCCTTACGCCGTGCAGCGCTCCCCTCTCCTCCACCAAGCCGAAGGAGAGAGGGCCCATTAAAAGGAGACCGCTTAGAAGTTTTTCGACTGGAAGCAGGGGGTGATCACTGTCACTGCAGCACCTGCTTAGGGTCTCAGATATGCTCTTGTGGTGTTGACATTGCAAACACTTCACACTGTGCTGCAAATACTTTTTCTTTCTTGTCTTTGTTGGGTGGCTCAAAACAGTCCACTCTGTCTCCTGTATAGCGCATTTTCTTAAGTCAGAAGCTACTTGAAGTGATGCTTGGAAGACCATGCATGGCCACTGGCTGTCTTAACTCAATCATCTAAAAAGGGGTCAGGGAATCTTTTTGTAAAAACTTCTTTCCCATATTGGCTAAATTGACTTTATTTATTTTTTTAATTAATATTCTTATGGAAAATGCCCATTGTGAAACATTCTGTGAAATTCTGGCACTATAGCCTACATGGTGCATAGTACATGACACTATACTAAATACAAAATTGCTTGCTTGATTTATTGATTTGTTGATCAATCGACTGGCCAACTCCCAAACATAAATAATCACAAATCTCAGATCGCTCAGTCAGAGTTATTCACAACTAACCACCGTCCATTTCCAACAGTCACTTTGGGAAAAATCTGGTGATTAATCAGAACCAGAGCTGTATATCGGTGGCATGCCCACATCATTTAAACAGAGCATATTTCAATGCAGTCCTGAAGCTTTTTGTTTCCTCCATCCCAAGACATCAGCAAGGGCTCCCAACATTTAGATAATACGTTTGGAACTCTGTGAGACTTTAGGTGGTGAATGGAGTCTCGCTTCAGCTAAAACTCAAGTATATGAGCTGTTTCATCCTTGTTTCTGTTATAGATTTTTTCAATCTTCTCTGATCAGACTTTGAACATTGCACTCATCCACCCATCAAAACAGCGGATGGCATTCCCACACAACATATGAGACGTGGTTAACATGAAATATCTGAATGTCTAGACAAGCAAGGGTCAACAAAAGAGACAGTCCAGAGGTTTGACTAAAGCCTGACTTTCATCTTTCATTTCAATTTTTGTCTTTTTTTGAGTGATTAGCTCTGTGCGAGTCTCCCCACCACGGCTCTCAAGACTGTTGAAGTTAAATTGACCCTCTGCGTTTTCGTTCTATTTTCCTCCATAAGGGTTCAAGCGACAGTGACCTCAAACGGAGCGGTCAGTCTCCCAGCCCGCCGCTTTTCACTTGACGTGGTGACCTTGACCCCTGAGCGCTATACCATTCACTGGCAGCCAACCTCTCTGTTGTTTTTGTTTGTCACGGCAAACTTTTTTCTAATGAGGTAATTCCGTTTGGGGGGATGGCACGCCTCACCCTTTTGGCTTTTAAGTGTGATTAATCTCTTGACCCAGCAGACGGCCACTCCATTAGTGTCCTCTTTCAGGGGAGAGTCCAAAGCAACCAGTGCCCCCATCCCCAACTTGTCTCTCAGAAGTTGGAGTCAAAATACATCGATCCATCTGGTCCATCAATCAAATCTTCAGTGTTTCAGGGGTTAGGATGCACTTGTTGGAAAAACTTGTTTGTTGCCGGAGTACTTTCCCATTTGTGAGTATTCTTTCAGGGGAGCTGGACAGAACTTTTGTGAAATGTAGCTGTCTTTAATTTGTAACCTTTTACATTGTTTGTTATAGTAAATTACATTAAAAATAACTGATTAAAAAACACATAAAAAAGGTTGCAGGCTCCAATCTGGAGTGGACCCACTGCTGCCTTGGTAAAAAGTAACTGACTTACAAACTTTTAGTGTATAGTGTATATTTCTATATTTCTACATCCTTCTGCATGCATATACACAGTATAACACCTTCAGTACCACAACATAACACATAAACATAAATCATTCATAAATATTTGTTTTAAATCATTCATAAACAGCAGGAGCATTGACCTTCGATGCATTACGATATGTCACATTTGGGAACAGTAATAACATGCAACATGCATTGAATGTGCTTACGAATGTATTATAAAGACGTTATTACATTATTACAACGTTACGTGCTTCATATAGGCTTTAGGACACTGAAAATCTCCAGCTGAATAAACTGACTGTACTGTCAAGTTCATTGCCTTGGTTAAGGGGACCTGCCTTAAATATGCATGCAGATTACAAAATCTGTTCTCTGGTTTTCTGAGGTTTTTTAAAATGCAATAAAGCTGCACTGCATAACAAATATATTTCTATTATCCGATCCTTAAGTTGAAATACAAAATGAAAATACAAAATAAAAACAGCAGTTTAAATCCCACCATGAGACTAATGAGATGCTTCTGAGAAGAACAAGTGGCTTCCATACATTACCCCTTTGGGCCTTTAGCAGCTTTAATGGGTGTTCATTATTGTTGCGTGCGCTTTGCTCATCCCATCCCTGCTTCCATCTGGCAAGCAGCATCCTATTATTAAATACTCCATGTGCACATTTCCATGGAAACCCCAAAACATCTTCACTGATCCACAATCATGATCGGCATTCAGTTGTTGAACGTTTGAAATCATTAGCGTTCTCACGTTTTGACACTGAACACTAACCTTTTAGAACCTTTTCTTGTGTTCATTATAAAATATGGACCAAGGCCAACATCGGGCAACAGAATGCATGGTCGAATCTGAGAGAAGTCTCAAGGTATAATCTTAAGCCAAGTCATTTTTTTTAAGGGTTCTAGGGAGACATTAAGCTGGAATTAGAAATATGCATGTGAAGGACAGGCAAAGAGATTTGACTGTCTTCCATGCAGAATATGAGCTAGGCCTTCACTGACATATCCTGGATACTTATCGGGGGGTCGGGGTTGGGGGGGTAGTGAGCGGCTGTTAAATATTTATGTTCTTGTGAGAGATGATTGCGGTTCTATGGTCCAATGATGTTTCAGGTTACCAAGACTGCTTAAGTAGACATTTTGATGGTCAGCCAATTTCCAATGCATTGTACCTCTTTGCAGGTGCAAAACATATTAGACTGTGTGTGCCATAGCCATGTGGCCTACATCGCTTTTTATTAGCAATGTGTTTTTATCTTCTATAAACAGCTATATTCTTGACTATACTACAGATAGCTCTCAGTGCAAGGAATTGCATTGAAACTGTGCCGGATCTTAGGCAAGATGGGTAGCCGATTACAAACAGCTGGCAGCAAATCTCTTTTCTTGTTTGCTTGTGCTGCGTCTAATTAATACAATTGTGCTGAGGACAGAAAACAAAAGGAACTAATGAAAATACACACATGGAGAGAGGGAGAGTCAGAAAGAGAGAGAAAGGGGGGGGGGGCTTATTACAGTGTGAGATACGCTGGGCTCACAGACGCACTTTAAAGCTCAGAATGTGACACCGTGACATAGAAACCCACCGCCACTCTTCGTCTGCAGAATGTAACCTGCAGGCATGGTAAGGTAATTTCAGGGAGTAATCCTGGGATCAAATACCTTTAAAAGCCTTTTTCTTTTTGCTCCTGAGAGGACCCCCGCGTGCGGCCCACTCCTCCTCCCCCCTGCCTGCGGCCTCCTCACAGGCATTGTCCCACTCGTTATCTTAAGCGGCCCATAAGCCCGGATCGTCTCTGGGTTTCCTTGGCGAATTCCAGTCGCTGTCTCTTCCCCACATAGTCACGTTAAGCTCATTAAGTATTAAAAAGAGGGCTACTAAATCTCCAACATATCTGGTTGCTTTGTGGGGGTGCGAGTGAGAGCACAGACCAGCCGCCCACCCCACCCCCCTTCCTGCCTTTGACCTCCACCTTTTAAACCCCCCCCCCCCTCCCCACTTTTAATCTTTTGTAACTGCTCACATGGGGTTTCATTATTTGCCCACTTAAAAATATGCAGATTTGCTTTATTAATTACAGCATGCCTCTCATACTCATAACGGTTTGCCCTCTATGTCACCTATGTAAAATGTTTTACTCACAGGTAGCTGCCTAAAGCGTGCCAATTAAACACACGTGAAAAAATAATGAGGACATATCATCGTGTGAATAATACATATTTATTTATTTTAATTAAATTTAAAAAAGTACTATCTACACTTTCCCAATTATTGCAGAAAACAAACCTCGTAAATTGCTTCACTGTTTTTGATGCCAAACACTTTTGCCGCGTCGGAGACGTAATCTTCATGAGGCAACAGTTTGGAGACTTGGATTTAATTTTAGTTTTAATTTAATACAAGCAATTATCGCCACATCGTGGGGTGCAGCCTCTGCATTGTAAGACAAATTAATGTGCCATGAAATTAGTTCTGTGAGTTCATAAGGGAAAATTTAATGGCAGACTGACAGAGTGCCTCCCATATAATATCCAACCCAAAACAATTTTGGGTTCCTATAGAAACCACACAGTTGCCCTTAGATACCTACAGCCGTGGGCATGAGGAAACTTTTTGAAAGGCTAATGCATCATTTCTTTTCACTTAATTCTCCGGAGAGGGAGTTTTGCGTGTGTTTTTAAATAGACAATTAAGGCAGCTAGTTACCACTATCTCGCTGAAAGACACATTCTGGATTAAACTTTTTTTTTTTAAAGATTCAGCTTAAAACTTGTGAGACCTTTCACTGTAGTTGACAGCTTTGCATACACCACTGCTCTTTATGAACTCATTGACAGAACAGAGCCTCAATAAAGGCCAACTGGAAATATGATGAATAAATACATGCACTAGGTTTGGCTTTATCTAAGGGGCTAAAGGTTAAAGGTTATAGTAACTGAAATCAGGAGGAGCAAAATGCCCTAACTCCCTTGGTGAGGCTCTGTAGGGCTGAAGGTCTGTAGAAAGCCTTCATTATTTGGCTGGTTCTCGCACACTTTGTGGTGTTTCCGTCGTCATGGCTACAGAACTCGAAGCAGGAGGACATCCATGGGGAGGCTATGAAATGTGATTCTGAGGCTGAACTGTTACTATTCAGTGTGTGTGTGCAGAGTGAGGGCATGTGTGTGTGTATGGAGAGGCGGGGTATTAAACTAGAAACTAATTTAAGAAAAGCTTGTTTCTTAACTCAGTCCAAGTGGGTTTGAGTTTCAGCAAAACAATTGTTCACTGGATGGTCATGTTTGAATGTGTGCCGGGGTGGGAGGAGGGTAAAATATTTGATATGCTGCACAAAGCATGAGGGGCATGGCGTTTCATAGTAGCAAGGGAGCGATTAAAAACATGGTCTGATCGGGTCGTCTTAGAGGTGGTGGACTATACAAACATCAAAGAACACATGAAGAAATGTTGTTGTGTAATTTTAGTTCTATAGGAGAATGTAAAGAGGGTACTGTAGTAGTGTGCTATGCTGTCTTGCTAAGTCATTGCTTACAGGAAGACCACATTGTATTGCTAGCCGACTGACGAATAGCCCACTGTATTTGACTGAAATAAATGAAATGTCTTCTCTCTCATTTTCAACAGCAGCTTTGATATTAAATGCTTGGTGCCAGCGCGAAAAATGTCACACATCTCAAATGGTGTTTAATTGGTTTGGTCCATTAATTCAATTCAGAATCTTAATGCCAGTCCTTACCAGTGTAGGGAGTGTGTGGAATGAGCTACTTTCCTGTGCTACTGCAGAGCTATTTATACAGTGTTTGATGAGGATTACATAGGCCACGTTCCTGGGTGTAACATTTCATCCAGTGATCCAGTCTTAGGGGCACCTACAGTACCCTCGTGAGAGATGTTTCTCTCTCATTTCCCACTTCTCTCCGAACAGAAGCAGGTGACTCCTGTCACGGACGCATTAGAAAACAAAACAAAACAATACCAAATGGGGGGGAAAAAACACGTCCAACAAAAATACCGGAGGGAAAACTGACAGCCCAGACCAGACGCTCTCAAACATGTTCCAGCTGCTGGATGAGCACAAAAACTTTCTCCAACTTGCTCTCAACTTTGTCCCCACTCACAGACTGACAGCCCTGTCATGTCCACTCAACCCGGTCTCATGTCCGATTTCTATCGTGCCCTGTGTATGAATTTCTGAGAGTCAAATTGGTTTGACCTGTTTTATAATTGGAAGGCAACTGATTTTGGTGCATAATGGGAAAAGTAGTGCAGCAATTATATACAAACTGTCAGGCTGGATGACGAAAGAGTTTGGCAGTTATACGTTCTGTCCTCCCAAAAAGATCCAGCATTTAACAGTATGCTAATGTTGCTATGCTGTGGAGCAGAACAGCAGGTTCCCGGCTCCGACAAGTAAGCTCTTTACCTAATAAACGTGCTCACCTCCGAAGCCAAGGAGTGCCAGTAACTACTTGAATTGCTGGACTAAGAAGTTCTGATCATGGAACTTTAGTTTCAACAATACAGGACAAAAAATGTCCATGTGAAATCGGTGGCATGCCTCATTTTTTGGCTGTGGAACCCCCGTAACTCTCTACTGAACATTTTGGGAGAGCATTTAAACCAAACTCATCGAGATGCTGTCAGAGTTAATTAAAGTTAGATGTCATCTGCTGAAAGATGGACTCTGTTGGACATGGCCCAGTATGAACAGAGAGAGCAAAATGGGAGCAAAATTACCTAATCACCTGTATGGAGAGCATGGATGTCATCTCTCAATGGTCAATACTCGATTGATCAATGCTCGCAAATGTAACTTACAAATCTCAATCTACTTTTGAAGTAAATTGATTGTTTTTAGTTTTTTTGTATATACATATTGTAGTGTCACTGGGGGGTGTGTGACACACAATGACCTTTTCAGAGGGTGTAGGCAAGCGACAAAATGCAGAGGAGGCAGGATTGAAACAAAACAATAATTTTAATACATTATTTCTACTAAACACAAAATAAAGTCTCACAACTAATGTAACAAATGAAAGACTCTTCTCAGAAAACAACCAGACTCAAACATCACAGTAAATTAGGCCTGCAGTGCCTGCTTGTTGCCCTCCAACCGCTCTTCCCACTCTGCCCCCTTAATGCAACATAATCAGTCCTTTTATTGAGTTCAGTATTGGATTCAGCTGCCCCCCAATTGCTTCATTCAGTTGGTGGCCAGGTGTGGGACTGCAGGCTGCTGGTAGCTGTAGTTGCTCTGACTCTTGTCAACCACATGCTTTAAAGGGGCAGGCAGGTGCCACAAAAAAAGTATAGAGCCATCTGCTAAATAGCACATATATATACTGTATACAGTATATATATATGTATGTGCCATTTGGTGCCAGATGGTTTTATACCTTTATACTAAGTGACTTACAGTAATTAATGGATACATTTTTCAGTATATGTGGTCCCAATGGGAAACTAACCCACAATGTAAGCATTGCCAGTGCCATGCTCTACCTACTGAGCCACACAGAACCACCAGCCACACAGTATCATCCCTAGTGCTGTTTTGAGTTTTTATTTTCAAGACACTGAAATATGAAGGTATGAAAATGTGAGAATAGCCCGTGACTGTGGCATCACACACAGCTGCCGACATAAGACCTCAGTATCTCTGCTTTCATGGACTCTTTCTTCTTGGGAGAGCTGGTAACCTGCCCCCCACACCCCAAGTTTCACCTGCTCACCTCACCCCCCCACCCCCATCCCTTAACCCTGATCTGTGACCCGTCCAGCAACTGTTGCAACCTAAATTCACCCCCGGCCCTAAAATAAACCGCCCGTATGTCATAGATCTCCATCATAGATGTCATAGATCTGCATGGCTTAAACTTGTCAGGAACTGTGTGAGGATAAGGCTCACCATTCATTTCACAGCCACTGCCTCCAAAATAAACTGAGCTCCAGAGCCAAAGATACGGTTCTTTCTCGGCCCCCGATTCGGGAGCTCCTGGCATTGGACTTTCGATGTGAATCAATAAAGGCTTTGTAAGTAAAAAAAACAAAAAACCCACAGAAGCCTCAAGTTTATTTGAATTCAATTGAGCTGCATGGACACGCAACACCTTGCCTAATCCAACAAACCCCTTGGATGACACTGCATGCAAACATCACGAGTCGTTTCATCAATAAAACGGCCACACTGCGCTGTGTGCTCATTAAAACCTGCAAGCCCTTGATGCAAATCTCTGTAGGCATGAACTGCGGTTACTGTGACCTTTTTGGAAAACTATTATCCACAAAAAACAAATGGCAGCCCCTCTCCATTCCCCTGTTTGCTCGGAAGTGTAAAGCATCTTGGCGGGGGCGTTCTCTAGCAGGCTTCTGGAATGGGGGCGGATTAAACTGAAAAGGCTATCAGTCCCTTTGTTTGCCATTGATTTTTTATTTACAGGACACGCTTGGCCTGGGATTCAATATCGCACCCGCATGTGCCTCGAATCTTTATAGCCAGCTCCTGGGGGCTCACTCACACTTCCCTCTCAGGTTACCTTCCCCTCACCTGTCAATCATCCCCCGACCCCGCCTCTATCCCCATGCGCCACCCTGTCACCATCCCTCAGGGCGGAATGTCACTGCATCATCACGGAACAGCACATGGTGCAAAAATCGATGTGGAAATAGTGCACTGCAAAGTGGCCCATGACAATTTAGATCGGAGAGAGTGCCGTACTAAATAACGTCTGATTGGCTGATTGACAGCTCGGTCACAAGGGGTTTGCATCGATCAGAGTCATTCTTGCACAATGAGGTAAAGGGCAGTGTGGAAGCCTGGAAGTTTATGTAAATCCTACATCATCGCTGAAGCTTGATTGACCACATAGCGTACAGACATGCCCCATGTAACCCTTTCATGTTTAGTGCTGATTAACTATAATGCTGCTTCACCCACATGAGAAAATGTTTTTATATAAAAATGAAGAATATTAATTGTGAAGAATAAAAAATGAAGAAAATCAAAAGATATAATTTTAAACATTTAAAGCTAGCAGCTAGCTTACTAGCTTTGCTCTACATGCTCAGTAGACTAAATAAATGCATCAGTCTTGTTGCTTTTTTTTCAGCCAGCGCTTCTTCCTGGCAACAGTATCTAAAACAACACATTTATGGCACGTCTTTTGGATACTGTAACATGTCCATATCCCACATAACGTGTCAAAATTTTCTTCAGTTAAATCAAGACAACACAGAAGTCTTAATTATTGGACCATAAGAAAAAATAGAAAAATTATCAGAGCTCAGGACTTCTAGTGTCAAATAACAAATCTATAGTTTGGTGTTATAAAATGTAGTGTTATTTTGGATGCTGATCTGAGCTTTCAACCCTCACATAGAAAATAAGAATAACAAAAAATAATGGCTGCAATTTGTACAGAACGCAGCTGCAATTCTTACAAAAACTAACAAGAGAGCACATATTTCCCCAGTATTAAAGTCAAAGCATTGGTTAACCGTTTGGTTTAGAATTGATTTTATAGTTAATTTACTTATGTTTACAACTTGTAATGGAGCAGCACCTGAAAACCGATATTTTAATTCATTATCAGCCAAGCAGAATATTGAGATATGGTGAATCAAAGCTCTTGTGTGTTCCAAAGGTGAATTGTGTACTAAGTGGTGAAGCTTCCTTTTCTGTTTATGCCACAAAATTATGGAACAGTTTACTGGAAAAAAGTATGAGAAGCTTCATCCATTATGAAGTCTCAGCTGAAAACTTGTTTAAAGGGGAACACTCACAGATTTGTATTATTTGATATGTTTTTCCTTACCTCAAAAAAGTGTGGTTTGATTTTTTCATTAAAAAAGCGGTCCATTAGCCGCTCCAGTAGCCAGAACTGCATGGTAGCGCCAAGCACTGCTTATGCACTTCTGAGTAGGAAGTCTGCTCTCATGTGAATGTATACTATTTTCAAGATGTATTGATTGTTTTTTGATTTTTTTCGGTTCAAGGATTTTCAAGGTATTATTCAACAGGATATACCTGTATATCTTTGCTGCTAATCAGTCAGTTAAACTCTGAGTCAGTTATTTTTGCTATGATTACATTTTGGAAAAAACTATTTTGTCAAAAACCTAGGGCCAACAACATAAAAACCTCTTCAAGCTCATTTGAAAAGTACATGGAGTTACTGCAACATTTTCTCCTGGAACAAATGTCATGCTGTTGAACTGTCCTCCTACCAATGAATCGCACATGCCAAAACCCCTATGCAACAAGCATACATAAAGAAATCTCTTGCGCTAACATTGACAACAGAGACCTCTACAGCTCAACAGCATCTGACTGGAAAGTGCAACAGAACTGCACAGGATTGCAAATGGCCCTGTATGAATTAATCAACATTTTCTTATTTTTGTTTCTAAATTTCCCCGTAAAAAGCAGAAACAGCTTAGAAACACATCAAGGAAACAGCAAGGTGGAAAAAAATAGAGTACCTTTTTAGTCCGTTAACCCTCTCAGTGATGAACGCTGCAGCAGGACTAAACATTGGAGACCCCACGGGAACCTGAGGTGGATGTCACCTGAGGCCTGACTGGCCTTCTGAGCCTCCTCCTCCTGAACTGCCATGGTTCATCTTCCCACGCCCCAAAATAGGACCTCAGCAATGTGACTAGAAGACCCCTGGAAGAGCCCTGCGGTAGAGGAGCTGGGACCTAAAGTATTCACGGGCCCACCGCACACCATGTTTCTTCCTTATCTTCTTCTTCTGCTTCTCCTTCTTAATTGTCCTGCCAATTACACCACAAGAAATGCTGCATTCCCCCAATTAATAATTCTCCCCATTGGGCAATATCTACTTCAACCAAAAATATCATCTGTACACATATATTTAAAGCAATATCATCTCTTCATTGTAGCAAATTGCAGGCCATGCAGCAGCATTATTTAGAAATCATTATATAAGGATGTGCACATGTGATGCTAGTTCAGCCAATAGAACATGCTCATAAAAACTTGAAGCACACCATATTTCTTTTCTGTGGGAAGTAGCTTGCTTGCTATTGAATGATCCAGAAGATTAATAGTGCTGCTTTTAGAGTAGTATCATTTCTATAATGTATTTCTTATCATTTGACATGTAAAATAATACATCATACTGCATCATATTGTTTTGTGGCTCAGATAGCTACAGTAACTACAAGGTAGGCCCTGGACTAAATGTATACTCTTTAACCAATAAATGTAGGTGTAGCCAGCCAGAAAGCCACATGTGCCATGTTTAATTCAAACAGCTGGTCACCTAGCTACACAGCTACATAGCATTTAATTAAAACAAGACTAACATTAGCAGCACACAACAAATGCTCTGTGTACTCACTCCAGAATGTGACACATTTAACGCACATTTAATGATAACTTATATTTAAAGATCGATATACAGTACTATCCACATTTGTTAATGTGAGCAATGTTGCTGCCAGTTCTTCTGCTCACATTTTAACATGACAATTCGCATGGCATCAAACAGGCTATTACAAACCCACTGCTGCTTTTACATAAGCACATGGAATCATCATTTCTGCTGTCTGGACAGTTTTAGCTCACAATTCACATCAAAGCCTATGTTGAAAAAACCCATTGTTGGAGACGGGTTTAAAATAATACAGTTATAATACAGTCAAATCAAAATTAATGTTGCGGATTCTCTGGAACGTATTCAGCAATTACTTTATTAGTTCAGTGAAAGCCATACCTTGAATAGTTCAAATAAATGTATTAAAAATATAATGCCATGACTCAATTGCCTTGGGAAGCCTTGCCTTGGATCAGTGCTTGTTTCGTTTAGCTGTAACATCATTTCAATATCAATAATGAGGTATGCAGACCGAATTTGGGAATTGTGTTTTATAGATCTACAGAGAGTATGATTTGTAAATGTGAGTAACTTAGCTTTGGCGAGATGGCCACACATACAGTACTGAATATAATCCAATGGAAAAAATAAAGTTGTTTTGTATTATATGTGGTTCTGTGTGGCTCAGTAGGTAGAGCATGGCATTGACAATGCTTAGGTTGTGGGTACGATTCCCACTGGGATCACATATACTGAAAAATGTATGCATTCACTACTGTAAGTCGCTTTGGATAAAAGCGTCTGCTAAATGGAATATATGATATATTATTATATAATTCAATACAACTTTATTTTCCATCTTTTACATTGGAAATGTGTCTTCTGCTCTGGTCTTAACCCCCAAGACAACATACAAACATACACAAAAAACACGACCGTGAGAGAGATATGGTGTGCACATTAGAGATATAAAGCTCTCGCCACCCACTGAATGACAAATTAGGTCAGAGAGGGTTTAAACTGGACATGGTGAGGTTTTGTGGATGCTGAACATTCCAAGAAGTCTTGTGGGGCTCCGTTCAGTTTTGTACAGGGCCCTCCCGGGCCTCCCCCATCATGGGCCTGAATGCAACCGCACCACAGGCCCAGCCCATAGCATTGGACCCCTGCAAATAGCAATGGGTAGGGGCAGCGGGTTGTTGGGTTCTCACGGTTTGGCAATGCTTGCCCTGTTCTAATTTGGTGCTCCACCACTCCCGAGAGGGCCTTAAGCGCTCCCAGCATTCAAATCCGCCATCACACCTGTGTCTCCAAACGTCATTAGCTCACGGTCCCATTGGAAGCACGGCCCAGTGGGCAGTCACACCCTGTTCCCTTTCCATGTACACACGATCTCATGGTTCACAGAGTCTGGAGACATTACAGTCAATAGCATGATCAATCAGTGCTTGTTCAAAAGAGGTCAGCTACTGTACAAACAGGAAGAATGTGGGGAAAAATGTGGTATAAAACCACAATTAATCTATGGAATCTCACATTGCAATAGCATGTGGATGCAATCTCTACTATGTTAGTGATTACTGTACTATACATTTAGTGTAATCCATCTATCCTGCACATAACAAACTACCTATTTACATTTTGGACTGTGTTCTTTGCACAGTCTGCATTTCGTCGGACACCAGCAACCTCCGCTGGGCGCCCACAGTCTGCTGTTATGAAGCTGGACATGAAGTGTCTTCCTCTGACTCATGTCTGTGCAAACTTAACTTGTGAGGTGTGAAAAGAAGTATACACCTGAATGGACAGCGGAGGATGCAGCGAGCACGGCTTAGAATACAACTGGGCATTCCAAACTGGGCAAAAATTCCAGGTGGATCCAAGGGGCTCTTGGAGAGGGCAACTGGCTTAAGAACTTAGAGGCAGCAGTGTGTTATGATGGTTAGGGAGCTGGGCTTGTAACACCCAGGTGGGACACTGCCGTTGTACCCTTGAGCAAGGTACTTAACCTGAATTGCTTCAGTTAATATCCAGCTGTATAAATGGATTGTAAAAAAATGTAAACTGTAAGTTGCTCTGGATAAGAGCGTCTGATAAATGCCTGTAATGTAATGTAATGTAATGTAACTGGTTCTCAGTGTTGTGGTGCCACACTTTCCAGAAGAGAATCCAGACCATTGCCGACTGTGGATGGGAGACAGTTGGTAGCTGTAACTCTGTTCTTAGCCCCAAATCCCCAATTTGGTTAGGCACTGGTGGTCTGTCTGTGGCCGCTCCATGAAGTGTGTGGTCCTCTCATGCAATGGCTGCACCACTTAGCTGGAGATATGGAGAAAAAATGATGGAGAGAAAGCTGGAGAAAAGATTCTCTGGCTGCTGTGCCATCTCGATTTGAGAATGTAATAGCAAAGGGAGGGGCTAAGAAAGTAGGAGAAGTAGGAGAAGAAAAAGGGTCCAATCCAATCCAATCCAATTCAATTCAATTCAATTCAATTCAATTCAATTCAATTCAATTTTATTTGTACATCGCTTTTTGCAGAGCACTGTCACAAAGACGCTTTACAGAAAACAGAAAGGTGTTATGTTTTGCATTATCTGTTCGGTTTGTTTTTGTACTTTGTTTATTTATCATTCATTATTCACGCTTCATTCATGTTCTGTTCCCCGTCAGTCCGTGTTTCTTGTTGTTCTAAATCCACTCCTTGTATTTTTCATGCACTTTGGGAAATTCAATTCTTCGGTTTTTCTGTCTTAGTTTATTATCTCGTTTTACTTCCTTCTTTCTTTCTATAACACTTTGTATATATTAGTTAGATGCAGTGGCGGGCCGTGCATTTCACACCTAGGCCTTCAGTAGTGCTCCGTCTGAATCAATCCACCCCTCAATAACTATTTTATGGCTATAAAAGCCATCTTATTGTTATGTTTTGAGTGTCTGTTCGGTTTGTTTTTGCACTTTGTTTATTTATCTTTCTTCAGTCATGTTTCATTCTCGTTCTGTCATGCACTTCGGGAAATTCTGTTTCGGTTTTTCCGTCTTCGTTTCTAATCTCGTTTTACTTCCTTCTTACTTTCTAATTACACTTTGTAAATATTAGTTAGATGTATATAGTACTAACCAACTAATCTACTAACATTAGGGATTTAGATTAAGTTACTAACACTACTAATCACTAATTATCACACGCTTCTAACTATCGCTGTCATTCTCTCTCGTCCTATCTCTGTACGCTTCTCACGTTCCGCTTTATTCGCACGCAGATTTCTTTATGTGTTCCTCCTCCTCCCTAAAAAACCGAAACATAGAATTTCCCGAAGTGCATGACAAGACAAGGAGAGGAACTCGAACAGGAACAATGACAGACGTGGAACAGAACGAGAATGAAACATGACTGAAGAAAGATAAATAAACAAAGTGCAAAAACAAACCGAACAGACACCGTTGCCGTTGCATCGAAGATAGATAACTCGTGTATCCAGAATAAATGCCTTTACTGAAGAAACAAACCCGGGTGCTACAGCTGCGACACACATAAAAAATCATCAATAATAACCTCATAAAATTGCAATATTATTTAGGAAAATAGCAACATTTTACTCACCAAAAATCCTTATTATTTGTACACAAAATCCATCCCCCTTTCTTTCCTCAAAAAGAGTTCAATTACTCTGTCGTACAGATTATCTGTGTGTTTCAGTTCCATCAAGAAGTCCTTTTCTATCGCCATCGAAGCTAATGCTGAAAGTCGAGCCTGCCCTGTCGTATTTCTGGCATAAGTTTTAATTCGCTTTAGGGCTGAAAATGTCCGCTCAAATGTCTGAATCACAGACTGATGTTAATTATATTTTGTCCATGAATACTTATTAAATAATTCCAAATGGTCTGTTCGCTTCCTTTCATAGCTTTTCCCCTGATTGCGCTGCTTCCAGATGTGTATTTTCATATTAAAGCATTTAACCAATCACATTACATAATAGTCAGACACTCTCTGACTATCCAATCAAAGGGTGTGAATACGCTGACGTTACCTAGGCCTTCTAGAAGGCCTTCGTGTCCCCAACTCAAAATCTGATTGGTTGAAGCAACAGTTTGATCAACACTTATTTTATGCTACAGGGCCTGTAGAACTGATTGTGAAGGCCTCCAGGCAGATTTCTTTGACCCTGGCAACAAATGATGGCTGAAATGTGATTGGTTAAATGCTTTAATATGAAAATACACGTCTGGAAGCAGCGCAACCAGAAAAGCTATGAAAGGAAGCGGACAGACCATTTGGAATTATTTAATAAGTATTCATGGAAAAAATATAATTAACATCAGTCTGTGATTCAGATATTTTTTAGGCCATCAGAGAAGGCCTTGCAGGCCCTGACGGCCCACCACTGGTTAGATGTATATAGTACTAACCTACTAATCTACTAACATTAGGGATTTAGATTAAATTACTAACATTACTAATTACTAATTATCTCACGCTTCTATCTATCACTATCATTCTCTCTCTCGTTGTCCTACGCTTCTCACGTTTCGCTTCATTTGCACGCAGATTCTCTCTATGCGTTCCTCCCCTTCAAACTGTGCACGTGTCTGCCTGCTCTTCCAGGTCGTATATTGTCTATGTGTCTGTGTGATTCCCAGTCCGTGTCTTCGTTTCCCTCGTTATTGTATTAGCGAATCCCATCGTTTTTACCTATGTTCCTGCCCTTCTCTCCTCCCAGTCACACCTGATTCCTATTGTGTTTTCCCTTCCCTGCTTGTATATTAGTTCCGTGTTTATGTTCACTCCTTGTCAGAACGTTGATCATCATTCCCTGTGCCGATTGATAGTAAGGCAGAGTCTGTTGCATTTTCCAGAGACACCCCTTCTGTTTTCACTTCGCGTTTGCCTGCCGATTCTGTTTTGTTTGCCTATTCTGATTTCTTGGTTTTGACTTTTGGATTGTTTGTTGACTACTCTCTGTCAGGAACGGTGTCGGAAAACCAGGCGCGGACCCAGAAATGCAATAATATCTTTTATTGCATAAACAACAGGCGATGGTCAAACAGGGGTAATCAGAGCAATGCAGGGATCCAAAGAATGGTCGGGGACAGGCAGAGTTCGTTCCAGGCTTCAGGGGTATCAGGGGCAGGCAAGGCGTAGTCAGTGGGCAGGCGAAGGTCGAAAACGTGAAAGCAGTCCAGGGAACACAGGGAGGAGCGGGAACGAGACTGAGAACAAGACGAACACTGGAGCACAAGCACGAACACAAACAAAACGCGGGGAAACAGAGATAACGCTGGAGAGTAGTGTAAGCATACGCAAAACACAAGACAATCTGGCAACGAACATGGGAAAACACACAGCTTAAATACATTTAGACGTAACAAGAAACAATCAGGAATAAACATGAATGCAGCTGACTGCAATCAGACACATGAGGAATTAAGTGAAAACGATAATACAATAACGAGACAATCAGGAAATGAACAGCTAACTACATCAGACATAACGAGAAACAATCAGGAATTAACACGAATGCAGCTAACTGCAATCAGACACATGAGGAACAGGTGAAAACGATAATACAATGACAAGACTGGGAACAGGTAAGTGAAAGTGAAAACACGGACCAGACAACCAGGAAAACATGGAATAAATGAAAACACCTAATTACGGGGAACACGAACACGAGACGTGACACTCTCTGGATTTAGATTTTGTATCTTCCTACTCTGACTTCTGGTTTTGACCCCTGCCTGAATTAAACATTCCTTTTTGCCTAATCCTGATTTGCGTCTGGGTCCTTATCCCGTACCTCACAAAAGGAGGAAAACAAGAAAAATGCAGGTCTGAACCCCAAAAAAGCCAGAAGGTGAGGAAAAAAAACTCTGCAGTGGGGAGAGAAAAACACTTCAACAGTGGCAAGAAAAAGCTCCCCAGTGGGAACAAATCTCAGGAGGAACCCGCGATTCCTCGGTGTGGATCTCAAGCGTTCGCTTTGATGAGCACTTCAGGGTCAGATCACTGCGACAGGACCTCCATGGAGAGTGTGCTGGAAGCTTCGCTTCGGTTATCGTCATCGAGTGTTAAGGCCGCAGGGATTATCGTGGTCTCAGCGGTTCCTGTTTAGAGGGTTCTCGTCTTCTTGAGCTGCTCTGAGAGCCATCTGCGTTGGCAAACTTCGTGATGTGCTCCTGTCTACAGTTTCAGTGTTGAAGCACAGCTTCCTAATCCAATCCCTGCTGGTTCCAGTGTGTGGGCTGGACCTCAAATTTTTGTCAAATTGAGGAAGGAATTCTCACCTCTGGTCTTGTCACTCTCACCTGCGGAAAGGGTGGGTCTGCGCTATATTCCTTTGGGCTTATATTTGGGCTTTGATAACAATGCGACAACGCTCCAGTTCTCGTTCAGCCTCTTCAGTCCTGCTTTTAAATGCTCAAGGCCAGTATTTCTGAATACCAGGGGAGGTTGTCTGTCCTCACATTGACTGATCTATTACAATAATTGCAGACTTAATATGAACTATTATCGATTTTTAATCATTGGCTGTAAAAACAAAATGTTGATTTCCCCCCCTTGCCTGCGTGCTTCTATTAATCGGTGGTGACCACGGCGGGAGTCCACCTCCTTCAGACCATTTAAAAAACCAGATGACATTTCTTCTGCACTCGCTGCACGTTTGCAGAGTCTCATGAGGACAGACCGAAGTGTACAGATTCATATACTTGAGGCACTTTAATAAGCGTTCAATTAAAATCTCAATTTGCTTTGGGAATTTACGGCTCGGCTGGAATGCAAACGAGCAGATACACCAGTCCCCACAGGCCCCATGTTGGAGCTAAAGCCCTTCGCTGTTGTTATTCTGCCAGCCCTTTTGTAGTGATAGAAGAGTGAGGCTTCACTGATACTTCACTGACTGGTATGAACTAATCAAAATACGCTGTTCTCCATTGCAAAGCACTACGGTTGGTTCGAATCAGTGAGTCACTTGCTACATACACTTTCATTTGAATGTTGCAGCACACTTCATTTGGAGCGATACAAAACAATTGCTTTTACTTATGCACAAAGTAGATTCCAAGACAGGTGTTTCCATTAGTTTTTGTTCAGAAGTGGTATCCCGCGATTTAAGCCAGCTCCACGCATTGCAGACAAAATCATTCACACATGAAAATGGTTGATATTTTACTGTGGTCAAGGCTTTTCTGGTTTCCTTTTGCCTTAATGTACATTCAGACCAGTTATTCTCAAATTTTCTGAGCTGTCAACTGTTAAAACCGCAAAGACGTTTTACACACAAAATCCTCATTTCGTTGAGGCAAGGACCACAAAATTGGGGATTGACATTCTGTGGTCGCACAAATTCAAACTCTTGGAAACAAAGCTATTGCTAGAACATCATAGCTCTGCGACATTCCAGATTTTTGGTTGATAGTGGGTTCACTTTGGGGCCCCTTTTGCATCGCTCGCTCCACCCTTGCCTCCTACATGTCACACCTCCCTCTTCCTCCTCTCCTCCTGAGTTATGTGTCCCTCTATTCTCCTCCATCTTCTGACTCTCCACTTCTGGACCCACAGTCTTTAGGGTGGCTCCATCCCTCATCATCCAACAGAACCCAGTCAGCGCTGACCAGAGATTCACATGTAAAACCTGTTCGCACGGCCTCTCTTTGATCCCCTCGTTCTGCTCTGACCCCATGCTGTTCCACGCAAGGTGATGAATTCAGCCCCTGTTACCGGACTGGTTTCTTAAGAGCAGTGCATACATTTATCAAATGAATAATCTTTTTTTGTGCACCACCAGTTCCTGGGCCAAAAGCCCAGGCATGTGGTCCATGTGCACATTGAGAGCGGCATGTCTCTGTGTCTCCAGCCGCTGAGCCCGGCCGCCTCTCATTGCATCAACAATATGAGCGCAGAGTTAATAATTTCTCCTGATGAAAGGTGTTGAGGGTCATACGTTGGCTAAAAGGTGTGTATGTTTACATAACAAAAATGAAGAGAAGCAAGATATACTACGTATGCAGCCAGGATAACACAAGTAACACAAACAAAATTAGAATAGGTTCTGATCAGAATAAGAATAAGGTTCTGTTTGTAAAAAGAAGGATCTGTCATCTGTCAAGCACAAATGTTCAGGCTGGGGCATTAACATTGACATTACAGGCATTAGGTGATGCTCTTATCCAGTTTGTATCTTTACGTACAATCCATTTATACCGCTGAACATTTACTGCATCAGTTCAGGCTAAGCATCTTGCTCAAGGGTACAACGGCAGTGCCCCAATTGGGAATCAAACCTGCGACCTTTGCGTTATAATCCCAGTTCCCTAACCATTATACTACACTGCAGACAAAGACATGCTCTTCAGAATGCCATGTTCCAAATGCTGGGTCACATGTCTCACGGTGGATCGACACTTCTTCCCTGCCTCCCATCTCAGCCTCCTTTGGATATATTATTTCTGTAGCCCAGGAAACCCATTGTGTCTTCCTGGATTCTAATCACCGTGGGAACCTGGTCTCTAAAGGTGATTACTGTGACCTTGCCATTGAGGTGCTTTTATCTGGAATGTTCTTACATATAGCTACATACAGGGCTTTATAATCCCAAACTGACGGCTTCATTAGAAAAGGTCAACATCCCATACTCCGCGCAAACAATCCAGCCATACATGGGGCAATCCATGCGTATTATTATGATAAGTCAAGAGTGAGTAAACATGATGCCACAGGGTCATACCGAGGTCACTGGGACTATGCTCCCTTTTAGGGGAGAGTATTGAAAAATGAAAACCTTTATTTTTTTTTTCTCATGTGTGGGATTGCTTCCTCATCCGTCATGGCTGCTCAGGATGTCACCAAATAAAATCTATTTGGGAAAAATCTCCTGGAGAGATGGGAGTGGCTGGGCGCACTGCGCTACTCGAATTCAATTCAGGTACGCTGGCCAGTGTCATCTTGCAATCTGTCAGAGCAGATGGCAAATTTGTTCAATTAAATAACCTGCCACCTGCCTCGCATTCTATTCAATTTTTGGGGGAATGGAGGGATGGGGAGGGGGGTGCATTAGAGAGTGGCTCCATTGAAATGATGTTACATAATTTATCTCCCTCCCTGCACAGACGATGATTTAACGGCAGGGCCTCTTTCGTATTTCCTCAAAGATCCGTCTGAGATTACAGAACATGAAGAATGTCTTAAGTCTTCCACCCACCCACACACACACACACACACACACACACAAAATCGAACACACAGATGATGCTCTTCATCTCCAAAACTCCTGTCCTCTCAAAATAAAGACCGGAGCCTTGTTTCTTGTTGAACTCTTTGAGTTCTCATATCTCAAAGGAAACCTCTGCTCAGCTACAAAACCATGCCATTCTCCTCTGTTTTGTCTCACGTGGAGGAAAACAAAAGAAAGAGCATATGTAACGACTTGTTTCAAACGCGGAGCGCGGCATGCCTGGATAAACTGGATTAGCGGACAGATAGCTTCCACAGCTGTTTGATCTTTTCGGATTTTGACATCCCAGAAAGGAGTGTGCCAGGTGAGGGGGGTGATTAAATAATGTGACCCTTAAGGCTCAAGTCTGTACGAAAACAAAGAATAACCCTGAGCAGTAGGCGCTTTGTGATACACTCGATAATTCATTAAACTTAATAAAGAGAGGCTGCCCTTTACTGAGCAAATCTATTGTTTTAAAGCTGCTTGACTGAGGACCATTCTTGAAAGCATTTTAACAAAAGAGGAGGTTGTCATCACCTGTTCTTCGTCCAGAATAAACACAAAAAAGAGGGTATATTTCCTGTCATCGTATTTAAAAGTCCCCCAGGACAGCGGGGATATCTCCAACTCTTGGAACGTAAGGAGATTTTTCAGGCCTTGTGCAAACTGATGCACCTTTGTCTCAAGCCCTTGCTTCTAATTCTGGGGAAACTGAAGCTAAAGCTATGCTTTGAGAATTAAATTCTGCATGATTCCATACACAGGTACATGACCATTGCATCTTGAACTTACTTTTCCTTATTGGGAAAAGGAACAATTACCCCAAATCACTCCAGTACTTTTTTCTGTGATATAATGACCATTGGCTGATATTAATTGATAGAGTGCTAATCACTGTGTCACTGGAGGTACATATTGCAGTTTCCCTTTCTGAGATACTTTTGCGTTCCTCTTCAGTGATCAGCTACTGCGATTACATCAAACATATACCCATATTCCAGTCAGGGAGAAGGCCAGTGTGTGTGTTTGCAACGAAGTCACTTTTATCAGTTCTGCTATCATTCCTGTCAGTATATGCTAAGGCTATTACAAGCATTGTATCGACAGTGTAAGAACCCTTTGCGCACATATAAAGCTCTATCAGTGAGCTGCAGGGGGCGGGGGGGGGATCTGTTATCTGAACAAGCACAGCTTGCAACACAGCCAAGGATTTCATTTTCCCCCTCCGGATAGGAAACGCCAAAGACTTGAGCTTTTGTCTGACAGCGTCCATCCCAATACTCATAAGACATCACTCCAGTGGGCACCTAATTTCATTTTTTCCCCCACCTCACATAACATTAAATAGTGGTTACCAGGGAAACGGATGACACAGCCGGCTGCGGAGGTCGAGAGGGCGCAGGAAATGCGATGGAGGTGTCCCCGATAAGTCGGGAGCTGGAATACTTTTCTGGGCTGCCACAGGAGCCATTAAAATGTCAGCAGCAATATGGTGCGCCTGCACCATGGGAGATTAAGACCGGCTGGGCCGATCGCGCCAAGATAAAGTTGCCTTGAAAAGAAATCCGTTGCTCTACACGGTCTTTTGTTGGGCAAGGTAAGCTATCTGTGATGGAAAAATCAACAATGACAGCCGGAGCTGAATGAGGTGCGTTTCTGAAAAACTCATGAAACATTAATGAGGTCTGCGGAATCTGGGGTAAATGCGTTTTATCAGTCGCCTATGGGAGCGCTAAAGCGATTGAGCTTGATTAAGAAAGGGTGGGGGGGCCATGCGGGTTAGGGGTGATAAAATGAATGGTGAGACCGACAGTCTGGGACATAAACCGTAGTGACTTTCCCGGCCAGAATGTGATTTTAATTCACTGAATATTTACCGCTTTGTCACCATAAAATTGGCTCGGGTGTAATGAAAGGGGCCGAAGTAATTGAATTGCGTGCCCGGTGCCGTTCATTTAAACAGCACCTCACATCAATTTGCGAATTAGCGATTGTATTGCGGGAGGCGGCAGGAGTGTGAGACTGAGGATGGGATGTTATGTGTTCACGGCGCGCACGGCTCTTCTTTCCCCTCATGCCCAGACATCACCACTTTAATAGCACTGTCAGATACACACGGTTTCCGTTATTTACTGTGGCCAGCAATAATGGATCGCGCGGCTGCGTTCGCTGACCCTCACACACAAAACTCATTATTCATCCTTTCTTTGGGGAAAGTTTTACGAGCTCATCAAGAATTTAATGTCCCTGTCAGTCATTTGCTTTTTAATCACTTACCGCCACAATGAAATATTTCGTCCTGGTACTCTGTATGGTCTCCCACATCCACCATGCGGGCAGCTTTTTTTTTATTGCATTTTTCAAAAATGTCAGCTCTGCCGTTCAGATTTACGGACCTCGGGCCTTGCGGTAAATCAGGGTAAACACGCTATAAATACACATACACATGTTTTCAAAGCCGTTTAATCAAAAGAAACAACAATAAACATCAGCCCTTTCTGTCATAGTGGAAGAAATACTCTCCATCTTGTTTTGTGTGCGGGGGCAAACGGAATTTAAGACTGGTCATGTTTTTCAGGTATCCACTGAAGCGGTGAAAACTGATTGGTGCAACAACAAAAAAATAGTATTGTAAAAAAAGAATATGCTTTTTTTCAAAATCAGCTATAGCAAACTGGTTTAGTCAAAGAAAAACGGAATCTGCTGTAGAAAGCCTCAAATGGCACAGGAAGAAAGCTAGACCTGGAGAGATTCAGCTGTGTACTATTAAAAAAGAAAAAAGGGATTCAGCTGTGTAAAGATAATTCCATCAGTAAATTTTTCTCTCTTACATCTTTTAAGAGCTATTTCAGCACATCCTGCCCAGCCCAAGACCGGGTCCATCCATATAGAAGCCAGGAAATGTCAACAGCCCTGTTCGAGTCTTCTGAGTCCGCATGGCGGGCTGTGATGTAGGACTACATGTACCTAAGCGCTGCTAGACAGCTTTAGGACAAATAACATAATGCTGTCCCTGTAAGAACAGATGTTTCCAGATGATACAATAACCACAATTTTCAAAGTGTTAGTGGTCTGTGGAACATGTTGCCGGGGGTGGAAATTACCTGCCTTGAAACAATTACGGCTGATAATACTGCTTTTGTTGCCTTGGCCTAACTACTTATTTGAGACATGTCGGGAAATGTAACTGTCTGAAAGCATGTTAAAGGTAAACCCCTAGCTGCGATTGTTTTTTCCTGTGCCACCCACACATTTGGGTTATATTTGGCCCGTAGTTAGTTTGTCAATTTGGTGAATTAGGTTTATTTTAATTTTTTTTGTGATTAACATTTTTATTGATTTTCAGACATACATAACTACCATACACATACTACACAACTAACCTATAGAAACACAATAAAACAAAACACTACAGTCAACACTACATAGTCACACCATGAAGTAATCTTGTGTGAAAAAGCTCACGAGAAGAAAATTGAAATAAAGAAGTAAAGTATGATACCAGGTTGATATATACAGAATAAGAAAAACAGCTATAAAATTGAATTAACCCAAAATAAAGTTATTGATTGTTAAAGAGATTCCTGTCCAAACCTGCACTGTTGAGGGTTTAGCTTTATTCAATCTTGCAGTAGTACATGAATTGGGTGTTTTATGAATGAACCATTTTTTCCCAGTGGTGTGGGTTAGCACAGTGGATGCCTGCCTGCCTGTTGGATCCCTGTTTTTTTATAAGCACAGTTTGGTTTTAGCAATGGCTGAACTCGGGCAACTGTACTTGTAAAGATTAACAATTTCATTTAATTGTGAGTCAAAGTTAAAGACAAATGTTGATTGAATCCATGCAAATTACAGCCCAGAGAAAGGGAGTGGAAGAGGTGGTGGCTTTGTGTGTGCATTGTCTGGAGAATACTTAAATCACAGCGCAGAATAATAGCTTTCATTAGCAGTCCAGCAGTGAAGCACTCATAGAAAACATGCCGATAACGTCTCAATTTATACGTCGCTATATTCTCTAGGCTTCCCCCACACGTTTATGAACCTTTCAAATAGTTTTTCAAATTAGATCTAAAGGAAATTGCATTCTTTCTGAGCAGATCGTGGAAGGTCAGCTGGAATCGGATAGCCTAGGGAAGTAACTTTGGAGTCCTGTACACCAGGAGGTGATTTATGGAATTGTATAAGAGTTGTTTTTTTTAAAGGAGAAAAAAACACAGTCAAAAGATATGAAACAGTCCGGGTCACAACGGGTCACAGCCTTAGCGGGTCAAGGAGGGGGAAATTTGCGAATGGAATTCTGAGGAGGTAGCGGAAGGTCTTGCTTGATCTCTGGGGGGGCACCTGACTGTTGTTTTCGAAGATAGGACCAAATAGGGGCCCTTGGGGCACACTAAGCATCTACACCAACAGGTACCCCATGCTTGCTCCCACACTATATGCCTGAGATGGGAAAATGTGACCACATACAACAGTGGCTGACCTTTATTCATAGGCTCCAGCACTTGTACTACTGCTTCATTCTGCACCTTGTGGTTTTTACTAGCTCAAAGGAACAGGAAGCATCATTATGCAGCACAGAGGGGTGGCATTTTAATAGGCATTTCTCTGGCTGTGGGGTGCACAAACGATAACAGGTCCAAAGGAAATAGGCAAAGTATTGGTGGCACAATTGTTTCTCATTACTATTTGTCATTACACTTTTTGATGATCTGCATAATGAAAATGTAAATATGAGGAACTGTTTATCATACATTCTGGCATATACATTAAAATAAGCCAAAGTGACAAAGCACCAGAAAACCCAGCTGGATACACAAAAAAATGATCCACGTTAAATCGGCTCTGAAAGAGCTTATATGAGAGCAACAGCACTCAAATGTATTAGAGTTGATTCAACATTGAACATTTTGCTGGGTAGCTGAACAGAAAACAAATCATTCCAATTTGTTTTGCTAGTGTTTTTCCTCATGCTTGAATTTAGTATGATTACACTGAGTGTTCAAAAGGAAGATGTCTAAGGAGTGGCTAAGGGCTTCTCAGAACCATGTGGAACAGGAAATAAAGCGTCCGGCTCGCCCATCCTCCACTATGGTCCACTTCCAAGGCAGGCCACCCAGTTCACCCAGGCCACTCCAGCAGACAAAAGGCAAAACGAGACTAACAGCGAAAGAGGAAAGAAAAAAAAAATATATATATATATATACTGTATATATATATATATATATATATATATATTAGGGCTGGGACTTTAACGCGTTAATTTCGATTAATTAATTACAGAAAAAATAACGCGTTAAAAAATGTATGCATTTTAATCGCACTATATTTTTGCACTCCAGACACCACGGAACGTTTCTCAGTGGACGAATTCCAGGCATACCGATGCACAACGTGCATTGAGTGATGTCAGACAACAAAGCCCCACTCTGAGTAGAGCGTTGTAGGCTAACATGGAAGAACCAGATGAGACCGCGTTGTTTGGCCCGGTGGATGGGATATTTAGATATAAAAAACTCCCTGATGGAAGTGTGGATAAGAGAATAGTTGTGTGCACATTGTGCAACAAAGAATTTGCATATCACCGGAGCACTTCAAGCCTACGGTATCACCTCAATGCTAAACATGTTGCAGCTAGCGTGGAAGCCAGAGCTAACGCTGATCAGGCTAACGTTAGTCCTAGTACGAGCAAGCAGAGTCGCCAACCCACACTCGACCAGATGACGGGGTTCAGAGCCAAGATGAGTAAGACCACGTCTAACAAAGTAACCGACTCACTGGCTCACTGGTATGCCGTGGACTGTAGACCACTTTCGGTGGTCGAAGATAAGGGCTAGAAAAGGTGCTACAGATTGCGTCGTCTGACACAATTTTTGAACTGCCATGCAGAAAGACAATTTCGAAAAAATCCAGCAGCTTCTTCCAAAGGTCCTTTGCACTATCATATTCCTAAAATTGCTGCACTTTGTTAAAAATTGCACTGGTCTGTGTAGTAGCTAAAATAAACAAGATTTTGCTGCTTAAACTTATGTATTGTCACGGTTGTTCCCCAGATTCACCACCAGATGGCGGTGTGCGCCTTTTTTCCTTAACGCGCTCAGCTGGTTTGAATGACCAATTATCTCTCCCTATAAATACCCGCACCTAACTTCAATCAGGGGCGAAATCGTAAGCCATCTTTACGATTTTTAGCCGGTAAGGTAAGAATGTCTTTTTCAAGACGTTCACAAAGACTTCACAAAGACTTCACAAAGACTTCAAAGACTTTTCTTTAGAAACGACTATCTCCATTTCAACCCCTTCTAAAGACGCAAGAACTTAGTTAGTTGTCCCTTTTAAGGAAACCTTATCTCTCTAAATGGGGGTTTTCGGTTGGTTTCCGTTCGTCAGTCGGTTCGACTGCTTTGGGGTTCTAACTTGTTCTTTTGGCTCTTCTAGCCGTTTACGTTTTGGGGAGTACTCTGGTCCTAACGAAAGAACTCATTTTAGTTTCCTGCTTTAAGAAACCTTGTTCGCTAAAATGCGCTTTTCTTTTGGTTTCGTTTTATCCAGCCGGTTCGACTGGTTCGTGGGTTACTACTGGTTCTTTTGGCTATCTGCCTTTTACGTTTTGGACTTAAAGAGTTTTGAGTTAAGGTCTGTTTCATTCACCATTTAATTGTACCCACTTATGGAACTTCTCTCGTGTGTAAATTGTACCCTCTGGGTCGCTGAGGTTGTTTCCGGTTTCAATTTTGTTATGGCGGCTTTGCTAGCCTCCTGCGTTTTCTTACGCTCTGTGCCATTTCATAACCAATAGTTCCTACATGTGAAACTCACTCGTGGTTAGGAGTGTTCCTCTGGTTTCATTTGTTCAGTCGTCTAGGCTGTTTATGGGTTCTATTCTATAACCAATAGTGCCTACATTTTGAAACTCACTCGTGGTTAGGAGTGTTCCTCTGGTTTCATTTGTTCAGTCGTCTAGGCTGTTTATGGGTTCTATTCTATAACCAATAGTGCCTACATTTGAAACTCACTCGTGGTTAGGAGTGTTATTCTGGTTTCATTTGTTCAGTCGTCTAGGCTGTTTATGGGTTCTATTTCCTAACCTTATTTCTTACATTGAAACTCACTCGTGGTTAGGAGTGTTTCACAGTTTCATTTGTTCAGTCTGATAGGCTGTGTACTGGTTACTTATTGTTCTGGCGGTTCTCCTAGCCTCCTGCGTTTACATACGCTCAGAACTTTTGTTAACCAAATTCTGTGTCACTTAGGTATTAGAAACCTTGTGCGCTAAAAATGCGCTTTTATTTTTGGTTTCATTCTTGTCAGCAGATCTCCTGGTATAGGTTTTACTCTGTGGTTCTGTCGGTCCCCCTTATCCGTTTCGAGTTTTGGCGGACGTCAGATGTGGGTCTTGTTGTTCCCCGCTGTCTGTCATCCCCACCTAACTGTCTCTTAGGCTCTTACGTTATTACGCTAAGACCTTTTTCGCCTCCATTTAATTGTACCCACTATTGTACTTCTCTCGTGTGTAAATTGTACCCTCCTGGTCGCTGAGGTTGTCTTCGGGTTTCAATGCTGTTTTGGTGGCTTTGCAGTTTTTGCGGATGCCAGATAGCAGGTTAACTTTTGGGCCCTGCTGTCTGACGGTCCTCCCTAACCGTTCGAGTTTCGGACGTTCAGAACTAATGGGTCAGGTTTTACCATTTGATCTTGTGGGCTCTCCTAGCTCTTCCGCGTTTACGGACGCGCAGTACTTTTGGTTATGTCCAGTCATAATAATTTACGTACTTGTGTCTTTCTAAAAAAACCCTTTGCTCGCTATTAAGCGTTTTCATTTTGTTTTCGTGGGTTCAGTCGTCTAGACTGTTTTCAGGTGATAACCTGGTTCTGTTGGCTTCCCTAGCCTTTCACATTTTGGGATGTTCAGTATTATTGGTTCGGGTATTTACATAATACTTATTTAAATTGTACCCTTATTAGAAACCTTGCTCATTTGTTATGGGCTTTCTGTTGGGTTTCGTTTATCAGTCACTTCGACTGTTTCGGGTTGCAATGTGGTTCTGTGGCTCTCCTGGCTTTTCGCGTTTTCGGACGCTCGGAACTTTTAGGTATTATGCGAACTATGTAACATGTTTATTGTACCCAATGTAAAAAACCCTGCTCGCTATTAAGCGCTTTTCGTTCGGGTTCTGGTTGTTCAGCCTGTTGGGCTGTTTCTGGGTTTCAACCATGTTCTCTCGGCTCTCCTAGCCTTTATTTTGGGATACTCGTGTCTTTATTTACGAACCTTTAGTTGTAACTTTTATAAAGAACCTTGCCCGCTAGGCGGTGCTTTGATTCAGGTTGCTTTTGTTCAGTTCGGTTGGACTGGTTCAGGTTACTACTTGTTCGTTTGGCTATCAGTGCCTTTTCGTTTCAGACACTTGGAGTTACCACCCGGTGGGTGTGTTTACGTTCATCCCTAATTATCTTCCCTATTCTCTGTTTTACAGAGCTAGTGGTTAGACGGGTTCCGTCTAACTTTTTGATCCCCTAGGGCTCTGCGAGTGGCGCCTATCACCACCAACCCTTACAGTACGATTTCGCCATATCTTGGCGTCAGCGGGTCCCTACGGTTTCGCTAACTAGCTTATCTGTTTAAACAAAAAAAAAAATTTTTTTTCTCTTCCTAAACACCCGTGTGGGGTTCGTAGGGTCGTCAAGAGTCGCCCTAAGGGGGTCCTGTCACGGTTGTTCCCCAGATTCACCACCAGATGGCGGTGTGCGCCTTTTTTCCTTAACGCGCTCAGCTGGTTTGAATGACCAATTATCTCTCCCTATAAATACCCGCACCTAACTTCAATCAGGGCGAAATCGTAAGCCATCTTTACGATTTTTAGCCGTAAGGTAAGAATGTCTTTTTCAAGACGTTCACAAAGACTTCACAAAGACTTCACAAAGACTTCAAAGACTTTTCTTTAGAAACGACTATCTCCATTTCAACCCCTTCTAAAGACGCAAGAACTTAGTTAGTTGTCCCTTTTAAGGAAACCTTATCTCTCTAAATGGGGTTTTCGGTTGGTTTCCGTTCGTCAGTCGGTTCGACTGCTTTGGGGTTCTAACTTGTTCTTTTGGCTCTTCTAGCCGTTTACGTTTTTGGGGAGTACTCTGGTCCTAACGAAAAGAACTCATTTTAGTTTCCTGCTTTAAGAAACCTTGTTCGCTAAAATGCGCTTTTCTTTTGGTTTCGTTTTATCCAGCCGGTTCGACTGGTTCGTGGGTTACTACTGGTTCTTTTGGCTATCTGCCTTTTACGTTTTGGACTTAAAGAGTTTTGAGTTAAGGTCTGTTTCATTCACCATTTAATTGTACCCACTTATGGAACTTCTCTCGTGTGTAAATTGTACCCTCTGGGTCGCTGAGGTTGTTTCCGGGTTTCAATTTTGTTATGGCGGCTTTGCTAGCCTCCTGCGTTTTCTTACGCTCTGTGCCATTTCATAACCAATAGTTCCTACATGTGAAACTCACTCGTGGTTAGGAGTGTTCCTCTGGTTTCATTTGTTCAGTCGTCTAGGCTGTTTATGGGTTCTATTCTATAACCAATAGTGCCTACATTTTGAAACTCACTCGTGGTTAGGAGTGTTCCTCTGGTTTCATTTGTTCAGTCGTCTAGGCTGTTTATGGGTTCTATTCTATAACCAATAGTGCCTACATTTGAAACTCACTCGTGGTTAGGAGTGTTATTCTGGTTTCATTTGTTCAGTCGTCTAGGCTGTTTATGGGTTCTATTTCCTAACCTTATTTCTTACATTGAAACTCACTCGTGGTTAGGAGTGTTTCACAGTTTCATTTGTTCAGTCTGATAGGCTGTGTACTGGTTACTTATTGTTCTGGCGGTTCTCCTAGCCTCCTGCGTTTACATACGCTCAGAACTTTTGTTAACCAAATTCTGTGTCACTTAGGTATTAGAAACCTTGTGCGCTAAAAATGCGCTTTTATTTTTGGTTTCATTCTTGTCAGCAGATCTCCTGGTATAGGTTTTACTCTGTGGTTCTGTCGGTCCCCCTTATCCGTTTCGAGTTTTGGCGGACGTCAGATGTGGGTCTTGTTGTTCCCCGCTGTCTGTCATCCCCACCTAACTGTCTCTTAGGCTCTTACGTTATTACGCTAAGACCTTTTCGCCTCCATTTAATTGTACCCACTATTGTACTTCTCTCGTGTGTAAATTGTACCCTCCTGGTCGCTGAGGTTGTCTTCGGGTTTCAATGCTGTTTTGGTGGCTTTGCAGTTTTGCGGATGCCAGATAGCAGGTTAACTTTTGGGCCCTGCTGTCTGACGGTCCTCCCTAACCGTTCGAGTTTTCGGACGTTCAGAACTAATGGGTCAGGTTTTACCATTTGATCTTGTGGGCTCTCCTAGCTCTTCCGCGTTTACGGACGCGCAGTACTTTTGGTTATGTCCAGTCATAATAATTTACGTACTTGTGTCTTTCTAAAAAAACCCTTTGCTCGCTATTAAGCGTTTTCATTTTGTTTTCGTGGGTTCAGTCGTCTAGACTGTTTCAGGTGATAACCTGGTTCTGTTGGCTTCCCTAGCCTTTCACATTTTGGGATGTTCAGTATTATTGGTTCGGGTATTTACATAATACTTATTTAAATTGTACCCTTATTAGAAACCTTGCTCATTTGTTATGGGCTTTCTGTTGGGTTTCGTTTATCAGTCACTTCGACTGTTTCGGGTTGCAATGTGGTTCTGTGGCTCTCCTGGCTTTTCGCGTTTTCGGACGCTCGGAACTTTTAGGTATTATGCGAACTATGTAACATGTTTATTGTACCCAATGTAAAAAACCCTGCTCGCTATTAAGCGCTTTTCGTTCGGGTTCTGGTTGTTCAGCCTGTTGGGCTGTTTCTGGGTTTCAACCATGTTCTCTCGGCTCTCCTAGCCTTTATTTTGGGATACTCGTGTCTTTATTTACGAACCTTTAGTTGTAACTTTTATAAAGAACCTTGCCCGCTAGGCGGTGCTTTGATTCAGGTTGCTTTTGTTCAGTTCGGTTGGACTGGTTCAGGTTACTACTTGTTCGTTTGGCTATCAGTGCCTTTTCGTTTCAGACACTTGGAGTTACCACCCGGTGGGTGTGTTTACGTTCATCCTAATTATCTTCCCTATTCTCTGTTTTACAGAGCTAGTGGTTAGACGGGTTCCGTCTAACTTTTTGATCCCCTAGGGCTCTGCGAGTGGCGCCTATCACCACCAACCCTTACATGTATATGTCTATTCATTGATTCACTCGTATACCAAAATCCATTTGAATTGAAAAATGTTGCTTCTCGTGTCAAATATTGATATGCGATTAAAATGCGATTAATTTCGATTAATTAATTACAAAGCCTCTAATTAATTAGATTAATTTTTTTAATCGAGTCCCACCACTAATATATATATGTATAGTATATATATGAACTATCTGAAACACAAACTGATTGAACATGAGGTTTTCAGCAGCAGAGAAATAGTAGGCCACTGAAATCTGCAGTATGTGAGCTTGCGGGGAGTGAGCGGCAAAATAAACATGACAGACATTAAACTAAACACACAGGAAGGTGTGCTCTGCGTGACTGCTTTTCGGCTGGTACAGAGTGAGTGTGCAGAGAGGAATGGCTCACAGCCAGCAGGGAGCAGGGGGCTTCACAGCGGAGAGTCGTGCCTGATCAGGTCTCAGGTTTTACAGACAGGAGACAGGCCATGAGAGATGATGAGTATGTTTCATCACAGGGGTGGGGGTGGTCTGGGAGGTGGGGGGGGCGGCAAGGGGGATCATTGGGATAAAATGGAAAAACTGGAGCCAGATGCAGAAATACAAGCCTGTGAGGTATGAATCACACCCAAGCAGAATGCAACATTTATTGTAAAAAAAATATTGTAACAACAAACGTGACTATATGTAACATGCATATACTGTATGTAAACGATATGGAGCTGGACGGATGTTGGAGTTGTGAAGATGGTAGTGAGAGAAGATGTAAGATGGAATATTTGTGTTGTGTGTTTTGACTTTGGGGGTTGCTCTGTGACTTGCTGGTGGTCAATCCCCTAATCTGAGGAGCCTGAAAGCGTGGTAAAAGAGATGGGGAGGGGGACGGGGATGCCAAAACTGCAACACCCAAGAGAAGAGAGGCCAGTGACGCTTCACATGCTGCCGTTGATTGGTAACAGGGAGGAGTGTTGGACCATATGTGTATTTGATCACATGTGAATACCTGTGAAATAAATGTGACAGCATGTGACAGTATGTGGTATACATGTGGAAATGTATGGTATACCTGTGACGCCCACGTGCAAAATTCACGTGATGTTTCCATTACAAACTAACTAGTGTCAGTCCCTCACATCATGTATGTCCATCTGCCTCCTGCCTTACGTATGCCAGGCACGGCAGACAAAATGCAGACGCTATTTGTACACGAAGACCACAGCACCTCTGAAGGTCAAAAAGTTACTCTAGCATCGACTTCTCACTTCTCTGACATCAAACCCCCTTTCAAATGAATATTCTGCTCTTCCCATTACTGCCTTAAACAAACTGTATTTGGGTCCCCTGAGTGCTACAATGGCTAGATTTCCCAGCATGCACTGGGACTTAACCTTGGAGAACACTCCAGGCTGTCAATCATATTTCCAATCATTCCTCACTGAAATTACATTCTTGAGTCGTTTTTAAAGTATCTTACAGAGGTATTGATTTGTCTGGTTATACACTAAATCAATATATGTAATGGAATTTTCCTCTTCATAAAGGATAAATTCTGTTTTTCAGACACATCACACAAGATTAGTTTCAGCAAGCCCAACTGGAACAAAGTATAATTTTGTAGACAAACTGAAAATTATATGAAGTGATCATAACCTAAGAAAAGTCCTACAGTAAAAAGTACATCAAGTATTGTAATCAAAGCATTCACAAGAAAAGACACAAACTTGATATGAGCGCCACATCAATCGTCTCATTTACATCAAATAATATTCTGCCTTCAAAATTTCTCAACCTTTTTTTTTTGGTAGGCTATGGTTCATCTGCATTCTTGCATATTGATTGTCTCGTTGGCCTATTTTTGTGGTCCCTAAAATCTATTATAATTGCCTTGTTTCTCATAGGTTCTTTTGATTTCTGAAAGGGCCGTAAGCACGTATTTTGTACCAGTGTTTACCCATGACTTCAGCCTCTCTCCTCCCATCTCCCTCAACACCTTCCGGCCAATCCATTCACACTTTCATTCCTTCTCTCTGGGCCATCTTTCTGTCTCTCTCCCTCCGACTCTTTCTCTCTCTCTCTCTCTCTCTCTCTCTCTCTCTCTTCTCTCTATTCACTTACTCGTCCATCTATTCACTTACTCGCTCCCACTTACTCACTCCCTCTCTCCGGTCCATCTTCCTGACTCTCTCTCTCTCTCTTGCTCTCTCTCTCTCTCTTCCTCTGTCTCTCTCTGCTTGTTTGGTCAGATGGCATCCTCATTAACTTCCCACCTGCTAGAAGAAAAAACAAAACAAAGAAGGCTTCACCCATCCCCTCCATCTCCATGAAAAACTCTGGCAGGAAGTGAAGATGTCCAGGGCCAGGCTTCATCCCCGGACTTCCTGTCGAGGAGAAACAGATTCAACATTGGTCTCTGGAGTGAGGGTGCTGATTAAAGATACATTAGTAATCTCCCGAGGCCATCCTCTTATGGTCCCTCATCCGCTCAGTCTTGTCTGTCTATGCACAGATTGCACTCACCTCTTGTGGCGGGGGGGGTTCTGGGGGTGATTATAAATATCGTTCCTCACTCACTGGCTTACTTACCCTTTGTAGAAGATTGTATGCCACTAGATGGTTGCTTTCTGGGTTGCGGAAAAGAGGACTTGAGGCTTCCGTTCATTCATTGTGAATGCAAAACCAGAGATCCCCCCCCCCCCCCCCCCCCCATTCCCTCCGGTCTCCAGGGAACAGAGATTTTATGGCTTGGGCTCCACTTGTCTCAGTCTCCATCGATCTTATGTAACTACCACTCTTTTGAACTGTTTACCACGTTTAATAAGATATGTTTGTACTGAAGAATTGAATTGAATTCAGAGAATTCAAGAACAAGTTTGTGGACTTGAATGTGGACTATCCAAATTAAGTGAACGTCAATTTTGTATATTCGAATGTCTACAGACATTATACTGCACCTATTGATATGACATGGAACTTTATGAACAGTTCAATTCAAAGGGACTTGTTTATTATCTATAGACAGTTTACTGCAGCTCTAGTTATTACTTTTCACAGAATGTCATGGACAAATAAGTGGTTTTACAAAAGTAACAACTACTTAAATGATATTATTGCTTACTATTTATTGACACTTTATAGACTGTCAACAGACAGTTAAGTTGGAGAAACATTTTTGTTGTTGCTAGGTTAAACATAGTCGAAGAGGATGAGACAGGTCTGTAAACTAGCTATAGATGGTTTGTTGAACATTGTGTAGAGCATCTGTTGATAAAATATTGATAATTTAATAGATGTGTTTGTTGAACATGAACAGACCCAATGTTGACATATAACTTCACTGTTTGTTGAAAGTCTACAGGGGACTATCCAAATGAAGTGTTACCCTATTTTTTTCTTTGTCTCTGTTTCTTTTGGCTCACACTATGTTTTGCTAATTTCATCAACCGCTGAACTTGTGATGTTCTGTAAGTGACCAAGATTGGAACACTCTCAACTTAATCAGTCGTTCGGCAGTTTTTCTCAAATTAAGGAGACACTGAAGCTTGGACTCCCTTAGCCATCCTTCTAACGGTATTGCAAAATGCCATTAGAGGAGTTCACATTTTACTGTGTAGGATTTACCTGCCTTGCTTTTAATTATCCTTCGCTCACTATAGCCCTGTGGCCCCATCTGTCTCCTGATTGTCTGGCACATCCTTGTTTCCACCTCACCCAGTCTGTTACACCGCACCAACCTCTATGTCCCACAGCTCTCGTAAAATGAGGCTCTGTGCAAGAATCGTTGTCACCAGGGCGAACGGGAAAGCCATTGCATAGAGAAAGGAATGGAAAAGCTATAAACTACGAACCTTAAATGCATTTAGGTCTTAAATATTTAAAGTGCCCCGGCGATAGATAAGGACAGGGGCAATTGTACAGCGCAGTATATGTCTAGGAACACTAATATATCATCCGGCCAGACAGATCCCCAAAAACCCAGGGAGTCTGCACTGTGAGAGCAGCGAGATCTTATTCATTTGAGCACGGAAACACAAAAACAGGGCAAGACTGGTGTGGGTGCTTCCTCAAATGATTCACGTCCCAAACTCTGCGATGAAGGAGAAACGTGTGTTTTTCATATACTATCATGGCAAATGTACAAAGAAGATGTAACATAACTCAATTTTTCTGTTTTTTTCATTTGCTGAGCCACTAATTCTACCCAGTGTCATGTGTCAGCAACAAAATTATATGCCTTTGCTTTCCGGTCCATGTTGCTATAGTACATAAAATGGATGTTTCACAGCAGATAGTTACAATGAAGACCTCAAACTTTACCCCAAAGTGACTTTCCTTATACCCCTGTAGAAGGGTTGCTAGTACACCCTGTTAATGTGATGTTATTTTGTGGGTCATTATAAAATGCCTTCTTTGGTGATACTATTCCATGATGAACACAGAGACATACTCACATGTGATACTGGGTTGACTGATCAGTTTAAGTCTCTAATTACCTACATTCCAATTCCTAATTATCACAATAACTGTCAATACAAACATGGTGCACAAACACAGTTGTGACGACCTCGGTAAGGACCCAGACGCAGATCAGGGATTAGGCAAAAGAGTTGTTTATTCACAGGCAGGGGTCAAAACCAAGAATCAGGGAATCAGAGGTACAAAATCACGAGGCAGAGAGAAGTAGTAATAGGGCAGTCAAAAGGTCGATACTCAGGAATCAGAAGGGCAAAAGGACAAAATCGCTGGGCAGGCTCGGGGTCGTAATCAAAGGGTAGTCTCGGGAAATGCTAATTACTCTGGCTTCGGAAAGGTAGGCTCAGGGAAATAGAATCAACGTACTGACACGGAGAAATGAAAACACTGAACATATATACAGGGAGACATAATAGAAATCAGGTGAGACAACGAGGAGAGAGAGGCTGGAACACAGGGAAGAGATAATTACATAACAAGAGGGAAACGTAAGACACGGACACTGAACCATACAAACATATAGACAATAAACGACCTGGGAGAACAGGCAGACACGTGCATAGTAAAGGGGAGGTACGCAAGGAGAAACGTTGCGTGCGTATGAGGAGAGAACGGAAAACTAGGCAGGGATAGGATAATGAGAGAGAGAAATGCCGGTAGTAGGAAGCGTGAGATAATTAGTGATTAGTAGTGTTAGTAACTAAATCTAAATCCCTAACGTTAGTAGATTAGTTAGTTAGTACTGTACACATCTGACTAATATATACAAAGTGCGATCACGAAAGTAGGAAAGAAGAAAACGAGAGAATAAGCGAAGGCGGAGGAAACCCGTAAATTCTAAACACCCGAAGTGCATGACAAGACAAGGAGTGGATCTAGAAATAAACGGAACAGGAACGATAACAGACGGGAGAGCAGAACGTGACAGAACAATGAGAAACGCAAAGCTGACAACAGAATAAAGAGACATGACAGATAATAAATACACGAAGTACAAAAATGACAGAAACATAAACTCAGAATATAACAGGACCCCCCCCCTAAGAAACACCTCTTGGCGTTTAACAGGAGGAACAACAAAAACAGATAAACAAACAAGACGCAGGGAAAGCCAGGCAGAACGGGGCAAAGCACGGATCTCAGAACAGGCAGGGTCAAAAACACAAGGCAGGATCTCAGACAGGCAGGTAAAGGCACGGGATAGAATCTCAGACAGGCAGGGTAAAACACATGGCAAAATATTAGACAGCTCGGGAACAATCAAAGTCTCTGATAAGGGATTTGTCCAATATGAACCGGGATGGGACCCAGATACGCTCGGGACCGTAGCCCTCCCAGTCCACCAGGTATTGGCGACCACGGCCCCTGCGGCGAACGTCCAAAATCTTACGGACCGTGTAGGCATCTCCACCATCAATAAGGCGGGGGGGGGGGGGGGGCTCAGGGGCGGGACACAAAGGGTGGGTTACAAGGGGCTTGAGGCGGGAAACATGGAAGGTGGGGTGAATACGACGCATGGTGTGGGGTAACTTCAAAACAACAGCAGTGGGACTGATAATTCTGGAAATGGGGAAGGGACCAATAAAACGGGTGCGAGTTTGCGGTGGTCCATTCTGAGGGGAATGTCCCTGGTGGTCAACCAGACCCGCTGCCCAACCCGGTAACGGGGAGCCTTGGAGCGTCCCTTGTCCGCCATCTCCTTCATGCGGGCGCTGGCTCGGAGGAGGTTGCGACGTGTGAGGTTCCAGGTACGTCGGCATCTACGGATGAACGCCTCGGCAGAGGGGACACCCACCTCCCTCTCCTGGCTAGGGAATAAGGGTGGTTGGTAACCAAGGCAGCATTCAAAGGGGGACATACGGGATGAGGAAGAGGTTTGGGAGTTGATGGCATACTCTGCCCAGGGAAGATGTTGGCTCCAAGAGGACGGGTTCCGAGAGCACAAGCACCGCAGAACGGTTTCAATAACCTGATTAGCCCGCTCTGTCTGGCCATTAGATTGGGGATGGAAACCTGAGGAAAGACTGACGGAAGAACCAAGGAGTAAACAAAAAGCCTTCCAAAACCTGGCGATAAACTGGGGACCTCTGTCAGAAACAATATTACTGGGGATGCCATGTAAACGAAAAACGTGTTGGATAATGAGGGTGGCTGTCTCCTTGGCGGAGGGAAGCTTGGGTAAGGGGACAAAATGAACAGCCTTAGAAAAACGATCAATAACCGTCATAATGGTGGTGTTGCTGTTGGAGGAGGGTAAACCCGTAACAAAATCCAGAGCTATGTGGGACCAAGGGCGGTGAGGGATGGGTAGGGGCTGTAACAAACCAGAGGGATGCTGATGGGAAACCTTATTCTGGGCACAGACAGAGCAGGCAGAAATAAAACTCCTAACGTCCTGGACCATGGCAGGCCACCAAAAACGTCTCTGGATAAAAGACATAGTCCTGTTTATGCCAGGGTGACATGACAGGCGAGAGGAGTGACCCCACTGAAGCACCTGGGATCGGACAGAACTGGGCACGAAGAGGCGGTTCGAGGGACAGCGACTGGGGCCGGCCTCACCCTCCAAGGCGGAGCGCACTGTTGCCTCAATGCGAAGTTGAACGCTGTTGATAGCGCATTGAGGCAGGATGGTGTCCGGAACGGAAACCCTGGATATGGGTTCGAAACGGCGAGAAAGGGCATCAGGCTTAGTATTTTTGGATCCAGGTTGATAAGAGAGAACAAAATTGAATCTCGAAAAGAAGAGCGACCAACGAGCCTAGCGGGAATTGAGTCTCTTGGCAGTCTGCAGGTACTCCAGGTTCTTGTGGTCTGTCCAGACCAGAAAAGGAACTTCAGCCCCCTCCAGCCAGTGCCTCCACTCCTCCAAGGCGAGCTTGACTGCGAGCAGTTCCCTGTTGCCAATGTCGTAGTTCTGCTCCGTAGGGCTGAGGCGATGGGAATAGAAGGCGCAGGGATGAACCTTCCTGTCCTTGGCGGAGCGTTGGGAAAGGATAGAACCTGCCCCAATGTTGGAAGCGTCGACCTCGACGATAAACTGGGCGGTGGGATCAGGGTGAATGAGAATGGGGTCTGAAGTGAAGCGTTGTTTAAGTGACCGGAAAGCTAGTTCAGCTTGAGGATTCCAGTGAAACCGGATCTTGATGGAGGTGAGGGCGGTGAGTGGAGCAGCAATGGTGCTGTAGTTCCTGATGAACCTTCTGTAGAAGTTGGCGAAGCCCAAAAAGCGCTGTAACTCCTTCCGGGACTCTGGCTGGGGCCAGTCCAAGACAGCCTTGATTTTGCGTGGATCCATTTGGATGCTCCCCGCCGAGATGACGAAGCCCAGGAAGGTGGTGGTGTGACAATGGAAGTCACATTTATCTGGCTTCACATAGAGCCTGTTCTCAAGGAGACGCTGTAGAACTCTGCGGACCTGGGTGACATGTTCCTCCATAGTTTTGGAAAAATAAGGATATCGTCCAGGTAGACAAAACAAAACTGATTAATGAAATCCCTGAGGACATCGTTGATCAACGCCTGGAAAACGGCAGGGGCATTGGTTAACCCAAAGGGCATTATCAGGTACTCCCAGTGACCTGTCGGAGTATTGAACGCCGTCTTCCACTCATCCCCCTCACGAATGTGCACCAGGTGGTAGGCGTTGCGCAGGTCCAACTTCGTGAAGACGGTAGCTCCCTGAAGTTGTTCAAATGCGGACGTCATGAGGGGGAGAGGGTAGCGATTCTTGACGGTGATGTCGTTGAGCGAACGGTAGTCAATACAGGGACGAAGAGAACCGTCCTTCTTCCCCACGAAGAAGAACCCCGCTCCAGCGGGTGATGAGGATGGCCGAATGATGCCAGCGGTCAAGGACTCCTGAAGGTAAGTGTTCATGGCCTCCGTCTCGGGACGGGACAAGGAGAAAAGACGCCCCCTAGGAGGGGTAGCGCCAGACAGGAGCTCAATGGCGCAATCATAGGGACGGTGGGGGGGCAGGCAGGTGGCTCGGGACTTGGAGAAGACCTCCTTGAGGTCCAGGTACTGGAAGGAAAGACCGACAGGTCAAGACTCATCTCGGAAGAAAGGGGACTCGGGACAGAAGACAGGGGACTCGGAACAGATGAATGGGCTTGCTGCAGGCATTGGGAAAGGCATTGTGGGCTCCAACCCACAATCCTGTGACTGCTCCATTCCACGGACGGATTATGCTTCACCAGCCACGGGTGGCCAAGGACAATAGGTGAGTGAGGGGAGTCAATAATGTGCAACCTTATCTTCTCCTGGTGGTTGCCGGAAGTACGCAACGTAAGAGGGGAACTGATCTGGGTAACTTGGGCCAGTCTCTGACCGTTGAGTGTGTTGGCAATGAGGGGGTGAGACAGACTGGAAACTGGAATCCCCCACTTCGCGACCGCACCGGCATCCAGGAAACTCTCCTCAGCCCCGAGTCAATGAGCGCGGTGGTCTCTCCCTCTGACCCTCCCACTCGATGGTCACCGGCAGGCAGGTCCGTTGTTTAGAGGAGCGTTCGATTGGAATGACACCCACTAGTGCTCCTCTCTAACTAGTGGGTGTTGGCTTTTACTGGACAGCCGGAAATGAAGTGCCCAGACTCACCGCAGTAGAGACAGGATCGGTTGGCCATCCTGCGGTCACGCTCCTGACGAGAAAGGCGGGTCCGATCCAGCTGCATGGGTTCAGGCTCCGGGGTAGTAGATGGAGCTGCTCTAGGGTGGTTGTAGGCACCGATCGGTGACCTGACCCCGGTCCTCCCAGACCCGGGAAAACCTCCGGAACTACGCCAGCGACGACGCTCCTGAAGCTGGGAGTCCACGCGGATGGCAAGGCTGACAAGGTCATCGAAGGACTCTGGCAGGTCACGAGTCAGGATCTCGTCCTTAAGATGTTCGGAGAGTCCACAGATGAAGGCGTCGTACAGCGCCTTCCTTCCCCAGCCACAGGCGTTAGCCAAGGTCTGGAAACGAATGGCGTAATCCGACACCGACCCTCCCTCCTGGCGTACGTAGAGCATCTCCCGAGCCGCGTCGTGACCCTGCTTAGACCGGTCGAAGACCCTCCTCATCTCCTCGGAAAACCGGTCAAAGCTCTGACAGCAGGGAAGAGAGCCCTCCCACGCGGTGGTAGCCCAGGACTTGGCACGACCGGTCAGTTGGGTGATGACGTAGGCGACCCGGATAATTCGCTGGGAAACGTGGATGGCTGCAGTTGGAAGATCAACTGGCACTGCGTCAGGAACGCACGGCAACCTCCCGGTTCACCTGCGTATCTCTCAGGAGGAGGCAGATGTGGTTCGCGCACCGGCGCGGAGGAAGGCTCGGGTTGAAGTGGCGCCGCGGCATGCTGGGGTGCGGGGTTAATGACCGGAGCTCGCAGCGTGAGGGTAAGCTCAGCCAAACCGGAGGTGAGAGACTGCAGGTGTTCAGTCACACGCTCCAGATGGTCCTGGTGCCGTCCGAGCATGGCACCTTGCTGCTCGAGGGCGAAGCGGAGCTGGTCTGGATCTGCTGGGTCCATCTTGGTCAGTACGTCCTGTGACGACCATGTAAGGACCCAGACGCAGATCAGGGATTAGGCAAAAGAGTTGTTTATTCACAGGCAGGGGTCAAAACCAAGAATCAGGGAATCAGAGGTACAAAATTGCGAGGCAGAGAGAAGTAGTAATAGGGCAGTCAAAAGGTCGATACTCAGGAATCAGAAGGGCAAAAGGACAAAATCGCTGGGCAGGCTCGGGGTCGTAATCAAAGGGTTGTCTCGGGAAATGCTAATTACTCTGGCTTCGGAAAGGTAGGCTCAGGGAAATAGAATCAACGTACTGACACGGAGAAATGAAAACACTGAACATATATACAGGGAGACATAATAGAAATCAGGTGAGACAACGAGGAGAGAGAGGCTGGAACACAGGGAAGAGATAATTACATAACAAGAGGGAAACGTAAGACACGGACACTGAACCATACAAACATATAGACAATAAACGACCTGGGAGAACAGGCAGACACGTCCATAGTAAAAGGGAGGTACGCAAGGAGAAACGTTGCGTGCGTATGAGGAGGAGAGAACGGAAAACTAAGCAGGGATAGGATAATGAGAGAGAGAAATGCCGGTAGTAGGAAGCGTGAGATAATTAGTGATTAGTAGTGTTAGTAACTAAATCTAAATCCCTAACGTTAGTAGATTAGTTAGTTAGTACTGTACACATCTGACTAATATATACAAAGTGCGATCACGAAAGTAGGAAAGAAGAAAACGAGAGAATAAGCGAAGGCGGAGGAAACCCGTAAATTCTAAACACCCGAAGTGCATGACAAGACAAGGAGTGGATCTAGAAATAAACGGAACAGGAACGATAACAGACGGGAGAGCAGAACGTGACAAAACAATGAGAAACGCAAAGCTGACAACAGAATAAAGAGACATGACAGATAATAAATACACGAAGTACAAAAATGACAGAAACATAAACTCAGAATATAACAACAGTACAATGTAAGACAGAAACGATGACTTCATTGCCTACCTCTCTTGTCTCAAACAAGAAGCTCAAGCCAGTTTTAGAGGATTAAAGTCTGTGAGCAATCTGGTGACAGTGCAACATAGGGCATGGAAATGTAGTTTTATAACAGAGAATACTGTTAGTGCACACTGTGAAGTTGTAATCAGGAAAGAGGAACAGTGGTCACAAGTCTCACAAGTCAAAGCTCACCGACAAGGTTAGACAGACACTTTATAGCAACAGGATAGTTGCTGAAAAACACAAAACAACAGCCTCAAAAATGAGAACAGAACTGAACATACACCTCCGTGACCCAGTCAAAAAAAAACGCCGCATATCGTTAGCTTCACAAAGCTAATATTTATGGTAGGGCTGCCATTCGGAAACTGCTTGGAACCAAGGCCAGTGTGCAACAATGCAAAACCTGATTTAACCCATTCAGACCTAAAATGCCTGCTAAAAACGCCTATTAAAACCTAAGCAATTATTCTACACAACCTCTTAAAACCTGAGGGTTTTCTGAAAAAAATTTCAAAAAAAAAAAAGCCGACACCAACGGCAAATTTCCCCGTCTATTTCAGCGAATCACAGCGCATTTCATTAATCGCAAAATCGATGCGACTTAAACGTCACTCCAGGTCTTAATGGGTTAATAAGCACAAAACCTGGACTTCTGAGCAGTGGAAAAAAGTAATATGGTCTGATGAGTCGTCTTTTACACATTTCTCTACATCTGGATGGGGTTATGTTTGTAGAAAGCCAAAGGAAGTCTTCAACTCACAGTGCCTGTCCCAACTGTTAAACACGGTGATGGATCTGTTATGGTATGGGCAGCCATCTCGTGGGGGTCTGACTATTTCTCTACATGGTAGAATGACTTCCAAGGAATACAAAGTCATTTTAGGTGACCAGGTGTGCCTTATGGTGCAAAAAAATGTTTCCTCTACATGTTCCCATATTAAAAGATGATAAAGCCCCCATACACACTGCTAAATTGACTCAAGCATGGTTTCATGAACACCACAACAAAGTCAAACACCTTCCATGGCTGCCCAATCACAAGATGTAAACATTACTGAACCTTCATGGGAAGATTGTGGAGTACATTTCCACCACCTTCACATCTCAAAGAAATGGAGGCTTTCTTTCTGGGAAAGAATGGTCAAATATCCCACTAGAAACTTGGATAATAGCATTCCAAGAAGGACTGAAGCTGTTCTGAAGGCAGAAGGTGGTCCAAGTCCTTATTAGTTAATAAATATATATAATGTTTGGTGTTTCCATTAGTTTGTCTGCCCCCTGTACCTTTAAACTGTCTTGAACTAGGTTTCATCAATTAACTAGCGTGGCAGTTTAGAGGGATCACCCAACTGCATTATACCCCTCAGTGTGTCCATCATTTACTATAATCTTTTTATAATGATTAATAATAATAATTCATAATAATAAAAAGAAGAAGAACTTTATTTATATAGCACCTTTCATACAGAATACAGCTCCAAGTGTTCAACAAGAATACAATCAATTAAAATAACAAATGTAAAATTTACAATAAAAACAAACATAAAATGAATAAGACAATAAAGGTAATCAAATATTAAATATGAAATAAAATGATAAGTTATGATTACATTTTTACATTTACATTTTAGGCATTTAGCAGACTTACACAGTTTACATTTCTTTACATACAATCCATTTATACAAATGGATATTTTACTGAAGCAATTCAGGTTAAGTACCTTGCTCAAGGGTACAACAGCAGTGCCCCACCTGGGAATTGAACCTGCAACCTCCGAGTTACAAGCCCAGCTCCCTAACCATTACAACACACTGCCAGCCTCATAATATAATTATATAATTCAATATAATAAAACAATATAAAAGGCAATGAAAGGCAAAAGGATTAAAAGTTTACTTGATGTGGAGAGCACACTAGTCATTGCATTAGATGCAATCAAGTCTAAAATTAATTCATTACAGATGAGGGATCTGTATCTGTGTTTAGACTTGTGTAATCATGTGACAGGGGGACTGAGGCTTCTCAAACCTGGGTAAAAGATATATGGGGCTATCTTGTGTCATCAGCGACCCACTGATTTCAACAAATCACAATCATTCCCTTGGTTAAGAGCTGTTAAGAGCAAAGCCTTTTGATTAGTTGGTAGGAGTCAGCGATCGGCAGCACATTGGTTGTGAGCCTCCACCGGTTTCCTGACACGAACGGAGATGGGTGATCCCAGCGGAACGCCACACAGCTTCCTCTCTCCAGATTGGTCCCAGCACCTCTAGGGAGACAGGCGAACCTCACGTCTCGGCCCACACAGAGATCTTATCGCCCCCCCCAACAGATTCTGAGCTAGGCCCAGGCCATCAGGGAACTTCTGTAACACATTACAGAAACCCAATCTGTCTCCTGTCCACCCGTGACCTTCTGAGTAAGAGTAGAAATGTATTTGATCCAAAATTGGAAACATGTAAAGAACATACGTACGTATTTCCTTTAAGTGATGAATTTAAAACAAAAAGCTGGTTAACTACCACGACAGAAGAGACAGCTGGTTAACTAACTGAAACATGGAATAATTGCAACAATTGCTACTTTGCAACATTAGAGAGGAGATTCCCCATTGTAAGTAAATAAAAGCAAACATGTAATTATTTCAAATGTAAAAACAGCAGTGCCTAAGGAAGTTATCTCGCCACCTCTTCTGCACAAATAGCGCTAGCTGTGACTTAAACAGCATTGTGCTAATTCTATATTTACGTAAGGAATATTTAAATGTGCTGCCCCCTTCCATTTTAATATTAATGGGAAAATATTTATCGGACATAACAAAGTTAATTCATCAAGTTTTGCTAGCTACCTGGCTGGGGATCGCTTATTCTTATTTTAACCCAATGCAAGAAAAACTCCCTGATGTCACCACCTACTTTCCTTTTTGCAAGGTATTTGACAAACAGAAAAAAGACAAATATTATCATACATACACCAGAAGAGTATCTCACATTTACAACAAAGCGGGAAACAGACAGATTTTTAATCAATCTACAGGGGAGGGGAGGAGGGGGGCAGCCTGTTCCACAGATTTTCTTGATCTCTTTTCATACAATAGTACAGCATAAGCTAAGCATAAAGACACTGGCTTTAATTTCCCTTAATAATTGATCTAACTGTGGGATTAAGTGATGAGAGGGAGAAAGGCCCTTGAAACATCTTTGTCAGTCTGGAACCAGGGCAGCCAAACTCACGCACTGTGCACACCAGAATAACTTTAAGGCACATTTGAATGACATTCACTACCGGTCAAAAGTTTTAGAACACTCCCATTTTCCAGTTTTTACTGGAATTTAAGCAGTTCAAGTCTAGTGAATAACCTGGAAAATGGGGGTGTTCTAGAACTTTAGTCCTATAAAATCTTTATATCCTTAAAGCTACATCATAACATGTGCACTTCGCTTGCAGTACACATATTTGAAATTTGGAGGGGTGAAACTGTGGCCAGTGTAGCAAATGTCACTCTTTAATGAAGTGCAGTCTCCTGAGAGAGATAAAATGTCCCTCTTTAAGAACACATCTGTTTATCGTTCAGGAGTTATCATCTACACCTACAAACTCGCATATCGACAAGAAGACGGACGGTCATTTCCGAAGCCTTTCGAAGGATGGTGGAATGCTGTAAATTGTTCTCTTTTACTGCAGTTGTTTAACATGCGTCAAATTTGAATTTTACATGTTGTGTTTCCAAGGGAAAAAAGTACAGGCAAGTGTTTTCAAGCACACACCAAATCAATGGTACTTACAGGTTTAATATAATTATAATTGTTTGGTGCATCTTTTAGACATTACTTTTTGAGGGTACTCTGGCAACTTTTATTTTTTTCTTTGTAAAGTGCCCTGGGTTGTTCGCAAGAAGAGCACTAGGCTATATAAGAGCTTTTCGTGTTGTATAGCATTGCAACTACCTCTGAATAATTGCAACGCTGGCTCCCGCACCATGCAATATTTACAGTTGCCCCCAGATAGTGTAAAACCCCACTTTAGATTGTTTTAACCCTGTTTATCAGTGTATGCAGAATACCCAACCACCTATATGATCATCATGACTGATCTCATTCTATCACTTCAAAACTATTTTTTTCTTAAATACTTACGGTAAAAATATGGATACCTGCCTGAATACACAAGCATCCACTTTACCCACATGAAAATAGCCGATGACATTGTGACATGACTGGATCAATTCCCAGCTCACGTCTGGAGCCAGAATACGGTGGGGCCAACGGGCTTGTGTGCGTTTATTCCCCTGTTACTCAGACTGGATGCTCACTCGGCGCCCCAGGGTCTGTCCCATTTTCCTGGGATAATCACGTCGACCACGCACATGTGTGACTACGTCAAATCCCAGATTTATAGATGAGCCAGAGACCTAGTGGTTACAGGTCTCATCAGTGCTACTGTAGCAATGATTACCATCATGTAAAGGTCATTGAATCCATCTCAGAGAGTGGTTTGGACACTGGAAAAAGGCCATGTGGAGTGGGCAAACATGTGCTCTGCTACAGGAAGAGAGGAAGAGAGTCCAATAATTACTATCATTACTGCGTTTCCATCATCTCTGAACTGAAGGTAAAGGCATTCGTGAGGCCCTTAGTTTTAGAGGCTGAAAAGTTTGTTTATTTTGCGTAGATCTGAGATCAGTGCAAAAACAAATGGCCAAGAACCTGTGTACCTTATGATTAGAATACAGAACTTTCCTTGAAAAACGATTAGTCCAAATTGAAATATATATGATTTACCATATAAATAGCCACAGTTGTATTGTGAGGTAAGTAGCTTGTGAGTTCTGCTTCCGTGGCAGAAAACATTGGTGGTTTCCCATAGAAGCCCTTTGAAATATACTTTTTAGCAAGGGGTACTCCTCTTCTCCTGTATAATAAGACACACCTTATAAGGCATTCTTTGACACATAAGCAGATGCCTTCATTCATGGCCAGTGATAGAAGCAGTTTATGTTGAGCTAGTTGGTTGCCCTGGCCATAGGATGTTGCACTAAGTCAACTGTATCTACAGGGCCCAGCCTGCACTTGCAATGAAAGCCCTTTACCGCCTGAGCCACGCAGAAGTCTCCCGTTACTGTATTTCTACAGACAGAATGAGTTTCTGATAACTTTCCCCCCCCCGTTGCTATGACAACTATTTCGACTGACAGGTCCGGAAAGTTCTACCCACGCCAGGTCGTCTGCTGTGTGCGAAAAGGTGGAGATGCCTTCCTTTCCTGCAAGGCTATTTGTTCAGTGTAAATGGGCTTTCTGAAAAAATATATTTGACAGGCATGGCTTAAACCGACAGTTAAAAAAACCAATAGCAGTCACTTACGTAGCTTGGTGCAGAGATGAGCAAAGAGAGCAATTCAAGACAGTTATGTCCTATCGTCTAGGGTGTGCTGTGTTTTAGTGAAACACTGAATGTGTGTATCTATATATATATATATATATACAGTATATATAAAAAGGGTATACAAAGTATTCACCCCTTCATTTTTCACATTTTATTTTCTTACTTTGTGGAATCAAAATGGATTTAATTGGGATTTCTTGCCACTGATCAACACAAAATACTCTATAATGTCCAAAAAAATGACAACTGTAAAGCTTTTTGTTCATTAATTACAAATAAAATGTCATTTAAAAATTAATTTTCCTGAATTAACTATTGATTGAATAATCCATTGGTGAGTAATCACAAAGCTTCCTCTTAACTGTGTCTCACATTGTAGCCTTCTCTTTCTTCACGTTATGTTAGAACATTGAAATTACAATTAGGGGTTTAACTGAGTAAAAATGAACTGAACAATTTTTTTTCCAACTTAAAATTTGCTTTGAGAAATGCGCAATAAAACCATTCTAGTGTGTACTTCGCCCAGAGTGCCCTGCCCCCCCCCCCCAGATTGATTCAAAATCAATCTCATGTTTCCCGCTTTGTTGCGGGACATGCACTTTTCTCAGTAATATCTGTCTTTTTGGGGGAGCTGTCAGATATTGATCAATGTACGGTATGCTGAAGCCGTCGGAGGACAGAATGAAGGAAGGCGTTTGGGGAGGAAGCACTTTGCAGTCGCCGGGGTTCCTGTGCGCAGTCCGTGCCCCACGCAGCCAAAACCGGGGTGGGGGGGGGATAAGAAAACCAGATGGGCTGTTTGGACCAATGAATCCCAGGTGCGGAATCAATCAGAGTTACCCCTTGCTCTCCGTCGCTCGCTGGTGGCCGGTGCACTGAGCTCCGGCGCGTTTGCCTTAAAGCCAGAAGTGTTATTCATCAGCTGAACCCAAACGGGGGTCTTTTCAGCACCTGGCTCATTAGGGGCGAAGGAGGCAATCAATATTTTCACGCCTGCTCCTGTGGACGAAAACTACAAATGCATTACTCCTCTTCACTCTCTCCTTAAGCAGGAGAGGACAGGAAAATCCTGTTCTTTTCACGAGTCTGCCACAGCAAGCGTCACACCCCTGCACCTACCAGTGACTCCTGGACAGAAGGAATTAGCGACCCCTATAGGCTTTATGCAAGTGGTGCATCAAAGGAAAAGTGATGACAGCAAGGGTTGACGTCATCACATGTACATTGTTAAGATGGATCAGCAAGGCTTGGGGTGTTGTGTATTGGTTAAGGAACTAGAAGGTTGCTGGTTTGATTCCCAGATAGGAACAACGCTATTATCCAGAGTTTCTTCTGAAAAATAGAATCGAGTGGTGGAAAGGGACTAGGGGCGTGCAGGCCTCGCTATGGTCGCAGTCCTGTCGTATCCGTTATTTGTGTCATCATATTTGGATATTGTCATAGTCGGAAAAAACTTAAATACATGAAAATATGACGATTTCTAGTTGTAGGCATAATTGTCAGGACGCATTCAGCAAAGATTTATTTTGTTTGTCTCTTGTTCATGAATATACTATGAAATTTTGCATTATGCGATGTGGTTTGTTGTCCAGCCATACATTGCTGACAAGAGACCGCTCACCTGAATTTGTTTCAGCTTGAAGGTCAGGTTCAGCTGCTCTTCATTCACTATGCTTCGTCTGACATTTTATCCTGCCTTTCAGCAAAGTAGGGAGTAAAGCAGTTTTCCATTGTTTTTGAAATTCTCAGCAATTTTTTTCGACTGTGAAATTTCCAAAAATATTTATATTGTAGTCATAGACGTAAAATTGCCCAGATGAATATATATATATTTTTGTTTTTTTCTTAGTCTGCACACCCCTAAAAGGGACAATGTAATGGATAATATAAATAATAATATGAATAATAAAGTTAGCTGTTGTATGTGTCTTAATTTTAATTGCAATTATTTATAAACTAATTCCATAACACATGGGAGAATGGCAGAATGAGAAGGCAACACTGTGTAACGGTGTGAGCACTAGCTTCCACCAAGGAGTGGGGTGTCTTGTGTCATGCGAGAGGCAGCAGAGGGCAGGGGGGCCAGATTGCACCATTTCACTGTAATTATGTTTTGAACACCCCCCCACCCCCCAAGGTGAAGGGACCTAATTTCATTGTGCCGCAATCACTCAACACTCACAGAGGCCCAGATCACACGTCTCTCACATGGAGAAAAAGGTGTATGTTCGCATGCTTTTAAGGGCTTTTATACTGACCCCAGGTCAGCGTGTGAATAATACACAGGGGCCATGAGGCGAGCAGAACTGGGAAGAGAGTCCGACGGCAATTGGCCGCTCTGGACCTCACGGTTTGGGGGTCCTGGTTCCAGGAAGGTGTGAGAGGAGTCAGACTGAGGGGCCAGGGGGGTGTGACATGGGGAGGGCCTTGATTGAGTGCACACTGATTCTGGTAAGCGTGACTCAGGCAGGGGTATTAATATCAGTCTGTCACCCAGCCAATCGCCTGCCCCATACAGTGCCGCAGCAGATGTAACACTTCAAAACTCAGCTCTTCCAAAAGATGGAAATTAATTTTTCTTCGCATGCATTCAGGAGAGTTGAAGGGGGAGGGAAGGAGGGTGTGTGTGTATGGGGGAGGGGGTCAATGGGGTGAACTGCAGGGCCAAACTGACAAAAAAGGCAAAGCCATATTGGGATGGCAGGTATGCCATCCGCCAAAGGTACAGGTTGGCGGGGAATAATCCATACCTATACAGCACTGAGAGTCGGGTCTGTGGGGTCTCCCACAGAAATAACTATAATGGCCTTATACTCAGTCCTTAGAAATATTAACTTCTGTACCCTCTGACCTCATGTAAACACACAGAATTCAGATACAACTCTGTGACTACACAGCCACACAATAAAGCCCCAAACTTTTATTTTGCCTTTACCTACCTACCTATTGCAAGTGTTATAATTCTAATCATTCTTATTTAATATGGAAAAATTCAAATTTTGTCATCCAAGATTACATATTCTAGGCCAGGGGTAGGCAACCTGGGACCTGGAGTGCCAGAGGTGTTTCTCCAATCAAACCCATAACTACATAATTGGATTCATTATTTGATTTAATGAATGCAGGTGACTGTGTGCTGAAGGTACAGTATTTAACATTTCACCATTCAGACCCACACTCAGGCTTGGGTTTTGGAGAGAAACGTCTCAGGCAGTCCAGGACCAGGGTTGCCCACCCCATGTTTCTTGACTATTGAAATGCCCATTTGCGCTGAGATTTATAGTATGTTGAATTATTATAGCGCAAAAGAATGTTGTTATATCTAACATGCTCTTCAGTGCATCTGACTCATTTCAGAGCTTGAGTAGACTACACAGACTCCAGTGTACCCTTCCCCCCTATTCTTTTGTAAGTGTCTAACATGCAGCTCTGAGTCACAGTACATTCTGTCTCCAGGTTTAATATATTTTACAGCTAAAACATTACATGAATCGCTCACAGTATCCCTGTGTTTGAGTGCTCACCATATTGTGCTTGGCACGTTGTTGCTTTTCTTCTAAAGGTTCTTACATACCTATCTGTGAATAGGACCCGGGGGGTGGGGGGGACTATGCGGCCCCCTCCTTTGCCCCCTCCGCCCCCTACCTGGGAGCGTGGAAACGCTTCACCTCCAGCCAGGGTCTTCTCTCCTACCCAGCCGCCAGCTGAGGCCTGGTGTCTGCAGGTCAGAGCAGGAAGAGGATTTATCGGCCGATGCGTTTTCTCCCATTCTGTTCACTCCTCCAGATCATAGACCACCACCTGCGGGCTGGCCCAGCAGCCAGGGGATACATTGAGGGACCTTCTTTCTATGGGTGGGTTTTTATGGGGGAAGGGGGGGTATCTCTCATCCTTCTCCCTGCTTATGGGACTTCCCATAGGACAAGGACCATTATACCAACGCTGGAGTTTCCTCTCTTTCTGTTTCATCTCCATCCACCCCCACACATATTTCTTTCCCGAGTGCTACAAGGAGATAAATAAAAGTTGTCATCGCTGCCCCCCTTTTTCTTTTTAAAGTACGGAGCGGATGACCGAATGTCTGTCTCTGCAGGGGATGCAAGACTCTTCTCTTTGAAGAAGGGGCTGGAGAAACGGCAGCCAGATGCATTACTTTGAGACGGGGTAATCCTCTTTAGGCAAAGAGGAGGAGGAGAGGGAGTTTGGTCCAAAGGAATGAGTGTGCATCGGCATGGCAACAATGGAGGTTTGTTCCACACAGCCGGGCAGCCCTTTCCAGCCTTCCATTGTTCCCCTTTGTGACATCATTACACAGCTGATGGAAGCGACTGAGTTGCATGTCCTTGTTGTACACTAAGGCAGGGAAGCGATGCACACTTCCCACACTCCCTGTACACACAAACTAAACAATGTTGCATGGACAACCACAGAAGGCACAGCATGAAAGAAAGATTTGACAAGTGACAGGAATGTCGAGGCACCGTCAAGTCAAGTCAAGTTTATTGATTGATCACATGCACATGGCGTACACGGCAGTGAGATTCTTTGTCCCGTTGTTACTCTCTCAACTCACAGACACTGACAATCACTCAATCAACAAACAAGATAGACAAACAGTTAAATAATGAAAAGTAATAAAATCTTAATGAAATTTGAATAGGGTCTTGAAAAATATGTACAACAATAGTGCAATAGACGAATAGATAAAAATAGATAAATAGAAAAACAAAGTAGTTAAAAGAGTCTTCGGAAAGTGTATATATAGGCAGTAACACAGTGAAGTGTTAAACAGTATGCATAGCAGCAAAGGTTTGAGCAGTTGTACGGGGGTCTCAACTCAGCATCTGGATGGCCTGGGGGTAAAAGCTGTGCCTGAGGCGGTTAGTGTTAGCCGCAATCCTGATATAGCCAGACTTCCTCTTGGCCTGCTTCTTAATGAAGAGGTCATTCCTTGGGTGGCTGGGGTCAGCGATGATCTTTTTGGCCTTCGCCATGCACCTCATGGTGTGTATGTCCCTCAGGTTAGGCAGTACACCACCTGTGATCCTCTGGGGCGACTGCACCACACTCTGGAGCCTCTGCCGATCCCGCTCGTTGTCGTACCAGGTGGTGATGCAGCTGGACATGACGCTTTCAATAGTACACCTGTAAAAATGTACTGTGTGAGTAATATGAAAATGGCATTTTCAGGTACAGGAATGTAACATTTACATTTTAGGCATTTAGCAGACCCTCTTATCCAGAGCAACTTACAATGAGTGCATTTTAAATGACAAGAACAATCACAACTAGATCAAGACATCAGTACAGCAGCAGTACAACAGACGTCACCGTAGACAGATGCACTCCGCACCTGTAAAACAGGTTAAGAGAGTGGTAACCTGTTTTTCAAATATTGAATGCACAGATCATTTGAATATAGGGAGATACCTGTTCTAAAATGCCTATTTCTGTTTCTTACATGATCACAAATCAAACGTGACTTGAATTATGAGAAAATAAAGTTCTGTGTGGCTCAGCAGGTAGCCTAGAGCCTGATGCTGACAACGCTTAGGTTGTGGGTTCCCATTGGGACCACAAATACTGAAATATCTATGCATTCACTACTGTAAGTTGGTTTGGATAAAAGCATCTGCTAAATGGCACATATTATTATATTATACAATAATGCCCAAATGCATTGCAAAGCAAACTAAATGGGGCAAAATGATTTTGCCAAAAAAAATTAAGATTGGATTGAAAATCTCTTAGAAATACTGTACAGAGGCACAAATATATACCGTGTGTAGAAGAAGACAGTTCACATTATTTAAGAAGGTTATTACGGTGTATATAATTGACTTCTTCATTTCTTTTCCTTTCCTCTCTGCGGGAACAGGAATCTTTGCCCAGACGGAACAAGTAATTGTACCATATTGGTTTCATATCTGCCGAACGCATGTCTGAAGACATGATGGTGATATGTTGTGCAGCTTCATTGCCACCACCAGTGCCATGGCCACCTGCATGTCCATACCCCAATAACATTTTTTATGTCGATAAGCAGCAGCAGATCCAACGTTTGACACAGTAGTTAGAAGCTGGTTTTAGGAACAAAAGGTTTCTATATACCGGCTGGAAAATCACACGACTGGAAAATTACAGATCTGACAAGGCACCCAAGCTTAATCCTAACCCATTATGGGAAGGGGGAGGGGTGTGTGAAACTGATCTAGGGTCAGTTGTTGGGGGCAGAATCAATCTACACTAGTTTACATAAGTCTTCCTTTGAATTCCGTGCAATCACCTCCCCTGCCCCCAAATGTGCACTTTTGCATTCCTCTCATAAGCACGGCAAACATGTTTCCCCACACATATCGAGAGGAAATGGTTTATGGCACCATAGCCGGGGGAGACCAGACCGCTTGTATGATCCGATTGTAATGCGGTGCTCAAGATCTCTCCAGCAGAGCGGTTTCTGCACTGTAAACTGACACAGCTGGGCTGTTTCCACCATCCAGAATTTTACAGGTTATTTCATAAAGAGGTCAGAGCCCGAAGCCATGGCCCCCCCTCCCCCTGTTTCCACGGGGAAGGCGGCAGGGGTGAGCGTTGGGACCGCACAGTAATGACTGTGCCGGGTCAAGCGACTTGTCGGCTGTGAGGTTAATCAATGACACCTCACCTTCAGTCCTCCTCCACTCCATGAAGCGACTTCACAGCTCGGCTGTCTAATGATGCCCCTCGTGCATTCTCGCAGAGCTCGCCTCAAATCAATGTTCGTCTCTCCTAGCTGCTGCAAAACACCGCCGGAGCGCCGCCACAACGCACGTTCTAACCTCCGCACGGCAAGGAAGAATTACCATTCAAGCAATTAACCCATGTGATCTCATTCATCATCAGGTGTGCATTTATATTGAAATCTCCTTATTGCTTGACTTTCGAGAAACCTATATTTATTCATCAGCCATTGTATAATAAATTATTCAAATTACTAAAGTTTTTCTCCATAATTGTAGTGGTTATTGCCTATTTTTTTTTCCTGACGGTTCAGTGCCGGGTGCAATTAGGCCAAATTGGCAGGCCTTGAAACATGATACGAGAGGGAGCACTATGTGCAAGTAAATATTTTCCTGCACCTCAGATGCCCCGCAGTGCTCCTTCCCTCAGAATGCAGATTTGGGCTCTGTGGATTAAGATTGCTCCCGTTGTTATTGCAGCGGTACGGCAGATTGCAGCCAGTCCGCCCAGACAATGGGGTCCTGGGAGAAACCATGATTTCCCGTGAATCCGAGATATCAGTGTCATTATTCTCTTCCTCCAATTTGCATCGTGATCCCCTGCGCTTGGCATGGCCGAAGCCCCCTGGGAAGGGGGGGAGTTGGGGTCTGGGGTAGGGGGGTTTAAGTGTTGAGATAATAAGCATCTGGTAATGATTCACAAGGCCAATGGGTGGGGGGGGTGGGGTAAGTGTACCCTATTTTCAAGAGAATTAATGATCCGAAAAAATGGTAATCAGGTTCATATGGGAGGTGTGTGATTCATTACACGATTTACTCATCTGTAGAATTTTTGTCATGGCCTTCACTCATATCGTTTTACAGCAGGCCTGTCCTATCTGTCATTACTCCAATTAAAAACAACATAACCAATGCACTAAAAAAAAACTAGAGATGCACAGACTGTAAGTAAGGACAAGTTAAGGACTGTTACTATGGCCAAGCTAATCTGTACAAGTGACTAGTTCTGTTCTAAATGATCAGAGGTTGCCTTGTAGGTTAATGAGGAAGACTGCAATTGTATGACTGAATGTATTTGTTTGTAAATATTTAGTATCTAACATAGTTCGTGGCCCATTTCATTCAATTCACAAACCTTTCTATCGAATGAGCAGTGATTATCAATGTCCCCTGAGCTATGAGGAAAGTGATGTGCGTGTGCAGTGCGGCTATGTTTTGCAAGCCTTAGGCATTTCATGGACCATCACCTGTGTCTAATGATTTTTCTGTGCATTATGGCGCATGCTTCGAGGTGCCCCAGTGGTAGTTATCAAGGCAGATGATAACCCTTTAGCCTGTTGTCACAAAAGGGAATCTTTACATTACCATTTACTTTACGCTGCATTATTTCAAATGTCCGGAGACTACGTACAGTATCATTCGAAGAGAGAACCAGGGTAACTACTACAAAGGCACAAAACTACCACTGACAACCACTCTCCACTTTGGCAAGAAAGCAGGAAATTACTGAAAGACGCTGAATCCACATATTCCAATTCAAACATAGCGGGACGTCTGACGTCAGAGTTCTGCGGCTCTGCTTATTGGTCTTCTGATGTGGTTTCAAGAGTTTCTCTCATCCTTGGAGATCCTGGCAGTGGCCAGGATTCAGAAGCGAACGTCCAGCATTCTAACCCCAATTGGTATTCCGAAGAGGACGGATGTTTCGGTAGGCATACTGTCAATCAGAAACTTTAAGAGAATCCAACACAGTAACCGTGGATACAGATCACATGCTATGGAGACGGTGGAACCGTTACATAATGTGACAATTTATTCCTGCTTTAAGAGAGATAATTCTTTCGACTGACAGTCAATGGCGGTTCTAGGAAATCTGAGGCGCTGGACACAAACCTACCACGAGCATTGGCTCTGAGCCTGCATCAATGTTGATTTAAGAGAAATGCTCTGTACCTCAATAAGAATTTTCTTTTTTTTTTAAGGCAATTTGTGAGAAAATTGTCATGTTGGGGGAGCAAGTGCCCACTTATACAGTAGATAGGCTTGTGTAAAGTCTCACAGAGGTCAGTATGATTTTCCTGGGGGATTTTGCTCAAGTTAATCTTGTTTGTATTTGACCTTTGTTCAAAATAAATAATGAGATTGTATTGCTTCCCAAAACCATCCCCCACTCCCCCTTCCCCCTTGTTAAGCTTTCATTAACTAACATGAGCTAATGCATTATTTAACATAAACAAATCAGACACTAATATATGTACAAGACATCGGTAAGCATTGTATATGTTAACTACATTAACAAAGCATTAATAAATGATGGATTTAATCTTCGTTCGTGAAAAGTAATGAGGTTGCATTGCTTCCCACAAACCGTTCCCGTTGACCACCACATCTTGTATTAGTAATGTGAATTACTTTGAATGAATCTGTTGTAAGCTACTCACACCTTACAAATGGACTATAACTTTTTATTGAGCATTGCTCATGTCAATAAACATTAGCTAACTCCAAAGGAAACTTACTCATGCTTTACTAATGATTTAATACAGCTCATTAAACATTACTTAAGTGCTAATTAACCCATTTTGCAGTACCTATAGTAAAGTGTGAACTCTTTATACGTTACCAATCACTTATTACTCTTTGTAAACATTATTTAATGGTATTTAACCCAGTGGTTCCCAAACCTCTCCTTGAGTACCCCCAGCCGGTCCATGTATTTGTTAAATTCCACCACCAGTGTATGACACACCCATCATGAGACAGCAGACCGTTATACCCCTGCCACGAAGCCGAGGTCATGGCTCATGGGCTAACCGAGCTGCAATCAAAAGCTGCTTTTGGATTTGGTGTCGCATGAGGCCAATCAAAGGGATATGCATCGATTCATCTGAGAGGCCACGAAACAACTCACATTCATACTGTAGTTTAACACAAGGAGCGGAACTATGAACTGTATTTGATCACAAGGGACTGAACTGCACTGTACTTTAGCACAACTCTTTTCATGTGAATGAGTAGCAACACTCCAGATCAGAGCCCCAAAACTCTACATAAGTACAATAAACCCCCAAATGCATATCTGTCCAGAACTCCTTTTTCCACCATTTGCACCCATTTTTCCTAGTCTGTGTTATCTTTTCTGTTTAGCTCTGCACATGAGTGGCCAAGCTAGGCATTAATAGACCATAGACATAATATATGCCATTTAGCAGACCCTTTTCACCAAAGCAACTTACAGTAGTGAATGCATACATTTTCCAGTATATGTGGCCCCAATGGGAAACGAAACCACAATATAAGCATTGTGAGCGCCATGCTCTACCTACTGAGCCACACAAAACACAGATATATTTTTGCCACACATGGGATTAAGGACCACAGTACAGGTGTAAAGACATTTGCAATGCTAGCAACAATCCTGTTACCTTCAAGAAATTAAGATGTCTTTAGATTCTATGGTAAAGAGGGATGGCATAATTTATGTATGTAAAACAAACAGATATTGGTAACAGGGTTATGGTAAAACAGGATGCTGTAGTGTAAATACTGGGACTTCGCACCAACAGGGTAGAAAAAAGTATGGCAGACTTTCAAAGAATGTTGTATTTTCACAGCTCCACATTTCTGTAAATAAACCAACCATGAAGTCCTTTTTTGTAACCCACTGCCCCATGGGAAGGTAATAACTATGGGCGCTGGCCCCTTTGCTAACATAAGCAATTAGGTTGACAGCTCTGGGGTCAAATGTAGATCCCACCGTTCTTATCTGTTCTCGTTTCAAAATTGCTTTCCATTTATTTTATTTCAACAAGCCGAGATGTGAGAATTGCCCATGGGGACCTCTGAGGTTACCTGTTTTGGGACAAGAGCTTAATTCTCTACCTGAATGAAAGTTGTGCTTTCGGCTAGGGCTTTAGGAAACCCCTGGTTTTCGAAAGCTGGCAAAACAAATGGCCCTGGATCTTAAGCGGTGAATGTAGGGGGCTTTCACACAGGCCACAAGCTCATTTTGAGCCTTTCCTTTTTCCACAACTTAATGGACATTCTAAAAATTTACACATAACAAAAAAAGACACGTTTTGGAAACTAATTGGAATTGTTGATTAAAAAAGAAAAATGAGCTTCTACAGCTTGAAAGGCAACTTGAGTTAAGATGTAAATATATTGGAGGGCCAGTGAGCAGAACAAGGTGTAAAACAGATCTGAATATTCATTGCTGTTAAACAAATTTTGTAATAAATGACCGACCAAGCAAGGACTGCGTGTTGGGGTGGGAGGTGGTGGTCTTCTGCTCAAATTTATACTCCAGACAAGCGCATCCAGACCCCACCGCCCCATACAAACACACCCCCAACCACACAGTTTTCATCTATGAATAAGGGAAAGCATGACATCATCTTTCAACAGCACCCGCTCTTCCAAACCACCCCCACTTAAAGTGGATCTGCTCCGTTACCAAGCTCATTAATTCATCTGCAAGGGCAGACCGAGCTGCGTGTGTCACGCAGCGCTGCGTTCTGGATGGAAATGTGATGCCTCAAGTTGTCTCTCTGCGGCAGAGTGAGGTTTTATCAATGGCCACCATAAGACAGGGTGTTGATAACACTGAACCAAATCGCCTGCGAGCATCAGTCCACGGTTTGAGTTGCTGAGGGTGGCTCTGAAAATCTCCAGCCCTCCTGACAGGCTTTTGGGCAGGGGTCTAAATCACTGCACAGTCCATTTATCCCTAATGGAAGTATTAGGGGTATTATTTTACATTCAAAACTACATTTCAAGCACCTGACCGAGGATTTTCCTAACAGCGTTCACAATCCGGTTCAGTATTTCCTGATAGAATCCATTAATCAGGCAGTGTTGACCTAAACTTGTACGTGAAGGGTGATTTTTTTAGCAGCATCTGATTTCAAGTGCAAAGACTCAAACCACACTTAACCGACTTCACCGGGCAGGACAGCAAAGATTTAGCACACTGGTAAAATTGTTGATTGCCTCGGGTGTGTTAAGACTGTTTTATCACACTACCACAAGCACAGACTGGGCCCTATAGTCACAGGTTAGAGCTACGGCAATGTTATTTATTGACTATAACTGGGAGCCAGTAAGACATAGCTGGCCTCTTCCCATAGCATTAGCTTTTCCCTGTGACTCCACCCCGGCTACCAGCTGTCATCAAAAGCCATCAAGACTGTTTACCCCAATGCTCTGGCCCTGAAGCCCCAAACAGAAGCTCACCTCGGGGGAGAGTGAGGGCACATGTGGCACCCATTTCCCAGCTGGTTGCCAGTTTTTCAGGAGGGGTGGAATCACAGCCCTCGTAAGTGAGAGGTCCACCCCGAGGGCCACTTTTAAAACCCAGGAGCGAGGCAGGGGCCCCCGGGGGCGCAAATCAGCAGCAGATGTAGGGGGTGGGGGGGTACACAACCTGGGGGAGCTTATTTACTGAGAGCTCCAGAGCGGTAGGAACCGACCGCGAGAGCCCCAGGTCTTTGGGTTCGACCAAGGATTCTGGATATTTATTAGCTACCACTCTCATTCATTTGAAGCAGGCCAATTGACCAGGGGTTACTCAAAGATAGGGACCTGATATTTACAGTCAATGAATACAATATTAGTAAGTCTTGATGCAGTCAAACCCCTCCAGCCCCCCAACCCCCAATCCATCTCAGGGTTAAATGGAGAACTTAACCCCAGGCATTACTGTTATAATCATTAAAATTGCAGAAATAACAATTGCCCACAAAGGAGGAGGAGCAATTTTCTCCAAAGGCAAAAAAAGACATACTTTCCCTCCGCCTTCCCAAATCCCACCTCTTTTCAGCTCAACAACCTCACTTATCCTGAAGAACCTCAACAATTATGGAAATCATTTTGATTAAATGGCCTCTTTTTGTGTAATGCTAGCCACATGCTGCCCCGGGTGAGGCAGCTCTGCTACATAAATAAATGGTAGCGTGTCTCCATCACTTAGTTCCACGCACTTGCAGAATGACAGCCACAGCACTGAAAAACCAGGGACCATACTATAAACACACCGCCACAAAATGTGATTAAACACAAGCTGTTTAAAACACTGAAATCAACCAAAAAACATTCAGGCTTACAGAAATCAAATAAGAAATAAAACTATGCTGACAAATGATTGGAGTTTTTAGGACGCATCTATCACCTCCATTTTTTAATGACTTCTGAAACTTCCACATGTCCCTGAAGGGCTGTGTGTCACTGCCAAGGTTTTCACAGCCAAACATTGCTGCTTTGAAGGCCTTCATATTAGTCTGCTGATCTTTGACCTCTGTTTTACTCCACTGAATGGAACAGTATCTCGGAGTGCTGATTGGTCATTAGGAGGTCAGATATTCAACATGGAACATGGTCATGGACAGGAATATGTTTGACTCAGCTGACTTCAAAAAAGAAGGGGAAAAAGGTCCACTGGTGCGGACCTAGACGTGAAAAAAGTAATAAGAAGCAGGGGGTGAAATCTGACACATGCAAAAAGGGAAAGCATTCACAGAAGCCCAGATCACATGGAGATGCCCATATTTGGGGTGATAGGTGGACTCGAGGCACAGCGCACCTTTGTGCACACGCTGCCGCCCCGACCCCTGGGTCTTGTGACCTGCCTCGGGGCACGCAGAGGTCATGGGTCCAGACATGCAAACTTTCCACGCACGATACGCACACTTTGTGATGTGACACAAAAGGTTTTTTAAAAGTAAATGTTTTGAACAACAAAGCTCATGCCACTTACTGGAAGTTTGTGCTCTAGCTGGTCTAGCTCTAGACATAGGAAATCCTCACTTGTCGATCAGAGAGCACTTGTTGATCGAAGCGCAACCGCAACAAGTACTGGTTTGCTATCTGCAAAAGCAGTTTTTTTGACTGCTAGATCTCCTACAGTGTAGGTTAACATTACAGCATTTTGCTGTGCTCCTGTTCCGACAGATGAGAGACTATGCTTCTCTGCTGGTGCCTATAACGGGGATGCAGCCGATTGTGTCTCGTCCGCGTGAAGCACAAAGCAATTATAGGAAACCAGTTCCCAAAAGTATTTATCCCATCTCGTTGTATTTTGCATCACAGTTGTTATTACAATGCAACGTTAGCTAATGCTAGCTAACTAACCAAGCAAGGGTAACAATAAAATATCCGTGTTAGATCCCAGCTAGTACAAGTGTTGGCCAGCCAGCATTTCGCAAATTGGCATTACAGCAGGCTGCTTGCGGGTAGTAGTGTACGCATAGTGATTTAGAACTGTGGTGAGGCACTTTGCCGTGCACATACATGAAAATAAAGCATGGCTGTCAATCAAAATGTAGTATTTTTAGAAGCCATGGTGTATATATATATATATATATATATATATATATATATATACACACACACTGTATATAAACAGCTGTATTGGGACATTAACTTTGGGACACTAATTGGGACACGATGTGACATTAGATTTTTTTTCTTACTCACCAAAAGTACAGATTTCAGTTAAATATATTCCAGTCAGTAGAGGAACTGGTTTGAGATTCAAAACCATGATGGCATATTTTAGCATAATTTACGCTAAAATAAATACCACATTAAAATATGACATTGAAACAGCTTGGCAACATTTCAACAAACAATAGTTTTAAAGCAATATCATGGAAAATGTTTCACTAGAGCCCTTGAGAGTGAATTACAACCCATACCATTCCGGGCCATCCCTGAGGACTGTCTCAACAGCTGACGTCTTTTCAGTGGCTTTCAAGCAAGAAAAATAAATCTACGGCATTTTTCGACCATAACATTGAGATATATAGCAACGCTTATGAATTATTATAGCATCTACTTGTATTTTAGGATTGTTTGTCATCACCTTGCTCAAACTTCAGCCAAGGACTCTTTCGATGTCCTTCCAGGATACATCAAACTGTCCAAAAATTATGAGAATGGGAGCACAGGAGACATGATGACTACTGCTAAAAATGGAAGAACTGCCAGGCAGCCAACAGAAGCAACTTTACAATTAATGCTGCACAGCGCCAGAGCCTGGCCCAATAAAAAGTTATCTTTTGGGTTCTATCTTTTTTTTAATCTACAAATTGACGTAAAACATCCTTATTGTCTTTATCGCCCTGGTGATCTCGCGTCTGGACTACTGCAATTCCTTGCTGGCAGGCTTACCGGCCTGTGCCATCAAGCCACTACAACAAGTCCAGAATGCTGCCGCTCATCTGGTGTTCAACCAGCCGAAGTTCACCCACGTCACCCCTTTACTCTCCTCTCTGCACTGGCTCCCCAGCCAGACCCCTCCGCTCCGCCTCCTCTGGCAAACTGATTGCCCCATCCCTCCGGGCGCCTTGCAGCCTCTCCTCACGGTCTCATCTCTTCTCTGTCCTGACCCCTCGCTGATGGAACGACCTTCCACAATCAGTCAGGACTGCAGAATCATTTGCGATCTTCCACAAGAGACTCAAAACCCACCTTTTCAGACTCCACTACCAAAGAACTCTGTACATCTAGCTAATTGTCATCACCACTGCCTAATTGCTCAACACTATATACCCCTGCTTACTCCATTAATTTTTTTTATTTTTTAAATACTAACCTTTTCCTTCCCAGTGTTACAGGTATGGTACGCAGCTGCCTGCAATGATGCCTATCACTGTATTACTGCACTGATCTCTTGCACGTACTATGATTGTTCCTACCATGTATTTATGCACATCTTGTAAGTCGCTCTGGATAAGAGCATCTGCTAAATGCTTAAAATGGAAATGTAATTTGTAAAATGCACATTTGTAAAACTGAGGGATAGGGTGAGAATATTATTTGTTCTTCAAAAGCAGGTATCTAAGGAACTGAGCAGGCAGACTGACCTAGATGCTCCTGGGGCTGACCTCCCTCTTCCCTGAGTACCTCAACCTCTGAGGACCCAGAGCTACAGCTGGGGATGCAGGTCATGCTAGGCCAAACTCAAGCCAGCGAATCAATCTCCTAAAGCTGGGGGTCCCAAAATGTTTCATCTCAAGGGCCCCCTTATAGGACCCTCCTTATCGTTGAGGATCACCACCACAATAAAATGGTTCAGATCTGTCTCGTTTATACAACATCCACTACAATTCAGTGGTTATTGAACACACTAGTTCATGAAAACATGTATAATTCATGATATGCGGCAGTGTTAGCATAATGGTTAAGGAACTGGGCTTGTAACGTTAGGTTGCAGGTTCAATCCCCAGGTGGGACACTGCCGTTGTACCCTTGAGTAAGGTACTTAACCTGAATTGCTTCAGTAAACATATCCTGCTGTATAAATGGATTGTAAAGAAATGTAAACTGTAAGTCGCTCTGGATAAGATATAATCATATTTATGCATTTAAATGAGTAATTCAAATACTACTCAGAATTACTACTACTACTTTTACTACTACTACTCAGAATTACTATCAGAAAAATCAGAAAAGGTTTATTTTACCTGAAATGATAAAATGTGTAATTTATGGAATATGGAAATAAAAGGAAAATATTTTTTCCCATTTTGTTGAGGACACCTGGTACTTCAGGTACTGCATTCCTCTACCCCCGGGGAACCCTGGAGCTCAGTTTGTGAACCCATGCCCTAATGGTTCCTAACACGTGGGTCTGGAGAGATGGGTTGAGGGGTCAATGTAGAAAGGTGTGTATTATACCTATAGACACTAATATTTGCATGTATTGATAGTCAGTTTACATTTTACCAAGTCTTTTTTTCACATTTGTTTTAATCATTCTATTGTAACTTCCTCATTTGCTATTCAAAACTACAATATAATTTAAAATAGACGGCATGAAAAAAGTCCCTTTTCACATTTGTATGTATCTGTATAAAGGCTGTATAAAGTAAGAAATACAGGTAATGAGATACAGTATATTGTATCTGCAAAATAAATTGAAAATTATATTATTTTATACTAATCCAATTGCTCAGAGAAAAATATTGTGTTTAATAAGTTCCAATCAGAGATTTGTTTAACAAGTTTCAATTGGAGGCCTCCCGCGTGGTCCAGTTATAACATTCGACACTGGCCACAGACACCGGGGTTCGATTCCCCGTCCCACCAAAGTCAGCTCTGGCTGGGAATGCCACCACGGGTGGCAATTGGCTGTTCACCCCAGGGAGGGGGGAGGGAAGCTGACACATACAGTTCGCTGCACACAGGAGTGGTTCTGGGGTACCGGAATTACAGTCGACGGCACGACGAGTGTTGTCTCGGAGGAGGCAGCACTACGCCCTTGTCACTGCTGGTCACAGGACTATGGCAGCGAACTATAAGGGTAGGGGGATTTAACTAAGCACACGGGTAATTGGCTACGAAATTGGGAGAAAACGGGGTAAATTGTGAATTTTTTTTAAAATTTTTTAGTTTCAATTGGAGTTCCAGTGCTGGGGCCAATGAAAAGAACCTATACCTATATTGAAATATGGTGGTGAATGGTTGATGTTATGCAGTTGTTTTGCATCTACTGGTCCTGGGGCTCTTGTTAAGGTCTTAGAGGTCTAAAAACTTGGTTCCTTCTGCCAGGAAGCTGAATCTTGGCCACAAATGGATGTTTCAGCAAGACAAAGATCCCAAGCATACCTAAAATAATTCAAAAAATGGTTACCTGACCACAAAATTACTATTTTGTGATGGCCATCTCAGACATCTTCATACTTGAACTCGATTTAAAATGTGTGGTTCGAATTGAAGAGGGCTGTGAATAATAGTAACACATCTTTTTTGGGGGAAAAAATATTACTTGGTAAACTAAATCTTTTCTCTGAACAATACTTTTTTGCTCTACTTTATCAAGGCTGTGAATAATTTTGAGGTTTACCAATGATGTTAAAATATTTGTTATTCCATAGTAGAATAAATAGTAGGCTACATTTTCATGCGTGTATGCTGTGTTTGTATGTACAGTATGTATAGAAAATGAATGGACTCATTCAGTGGGTCTTGGATTTGAAGAGTCCTAATGCGCATATCACACCCCGGCGGCCCAGAGTTGCGTAACAGAGTACCTTTTCTCACATCCTACCACTCAAGTTAAACACACTGCTTCCACACACTGATTCATTTCAGTAATGGCTACTATTATCATTCCAGTTTCCAAAGGCCTACCTCATAAAAACCACAAAGCAGAGCCAGGTGCAGCGTTTGGCCATGTGGACTGTGTGAAACTGTATTATTTACATGATCGCAAAACCGCAGGGGGAGCTGGGAAATCATCAAATATCTAGATTGTGCGACGGGGGTAGAGTAAGCGGCTGTGAACTTTCAACTCTTCAGACCATGGGATTGCATCGTTGAGATCTTTGTTGATTTAGTGTTGATGTTCATGTTTTCATGCTTTTGCTTTCGCGTGATTAAACCCTCTCTTCCTTCGACCTCAAAACAGTGTGGCGTTGGCTGGCATTTAAAAAAAAAAAAATTAAGCGAGAGTTGCTTTTTTATGTACGAATGAAACCAACATGTTGTGTGAGACAGAGATGGAAAATAAAAATCAAGGTTACTAAAAGCTGAGGACATAGTGTATTGAGGTTAAATTAAATCCAACGTGAGTCATGAGTCATCTATCGTGATGATTGAAAACAGCACAGTCCAAAGCAGGCATCACAGCAGAAGTGAATACATATTTGTAACAACCTTATTGGACATGAATTAGAAACAATAACAATATTGGACACCACCAGAGGAGCAGTGGAGGAGCAGGAGTGCTGGCCTTCCTCAACAAAAACTGCTTAGTCCAGCAACATTTAGGAGCAGCACATATCTGTGAATTTATGAGATGGTCCCTCAAGAATCTTTCGAATATGTGTGGGGAGACCCAAAGGATGACTTCAGAGTGGTGGTATAACCATTGTGGGAGTGATTCATAGGCTGAGCAGGGAGGGGAAGAGCTTACCTCAGCAGACTTGCGGCTCTCTGCCATACTGAACCTCTTACTCGCCTTCTTCGACTCCCTTCTGCCCACTCCTTCTCTCCCTTTTCCATTCCCTCGCCCACTCTTTCTGTCTCACTCTATCTCTCCTTTGCTTTTCTCTTGTTTTGTTTTTCTTTAGACCATATCTACCTCTTTTTCTATCCTTCTTTCCCTATTGTCCTCTCTCTCTCTCTGTCCATTACACCTTCGTTCTTTCTCTCTCCTTCTATCCCTAGGTTTGTTAGGAACCGGACAAGGACCCAGACGCAGATCAGGATAAGGCAAAAGAGTAGTTTAATGGGAAGCAGGGGTCAAAACCAGGAATCAGAATCTCGAAGGTACAAAAATGCGAGGCAGAGAGAAGTCAAAAACAGGCAGTCCAAAAAGTCAATAACAGGTAGGCAGATAGGCAAACAAAACAGAATCGCTAGGCAGGCTCGGGGTAGTCAACAGAAGGGGAAGGAAGGAATGCAATAAACTCTGGCTGTAAGAAGGGTAGGCTCAGGGAATAAAGAATCAACGTACTGACAAAGAGAAAACCTAAACACTGAACATATATACAGGCAGAGACAGGAAACACAATGGGAATCAGGTGTGACTGGGAGGAGAGAGGTAGGAACACAGGTGTAAACAATGGGAATCGATAATCTAATAACGAGGGGATTCGCTAATAGAATAACGAGGGGAAACGAAAGACACGGACTGGGAAACATACAAACATATATACAATAAACGACCTGGGAGATCAGGCAGACACGTGCATAGTTAAAGGGGAGGAACGCAAAGAGAGAAGCTGCGTGCGAATGAAAGGGAAAGTGAAAAGCTAATCAGGGATACGATAATGAGAGAGAATGAGCGAAAGTTAGAAGCGTGAGATAATTAGTGATTAGTAGTGTTAGTAACTTAATCTAAATCCCTAACGTTAGTAGATTAGTTGGTTAGTAATATATACATCTAACTAATATATACAAAGTGCAATCTAGAAAGTAAGAAGGAAGAAAACGAGATAATAAGCGAAGACGGAAAAAACCCGAAATGTACAAACTCCCGAAGTGCATGACAAGACAAGGAGTGAATCTCGAAATAAATGGAACAAGGACAGACAGGGAGCAGAACGTGACAGAACAATGAAAATACAAAACTGAATAAAGAATAATGAATAAGGACTGAATGAAAAATAAACAAAGACCAAAAAACAACAGAACAGGAACTCAGAATATAACAAGGTTTCTCTCTGTGTCTGTCTTTAACCCACATCTACGTCTCTCCCTCCTTCTCTCTTTAGCCGTTTCCCTCTATCCCACTTTTCTTACTCAGCCTTCTTATCTTTATGCCTTCCTTCTTATCTCTTTAGCATGCATCTCCCTCTCTCTCCCACCTCCCCCTCATCCGTCTCCCTGCCTCTCTAAGAGGAGCTGGAAGTCTGGGAGGGATCAAAAAGCCAGCCGGTCCACCATCTTTCTTCCATCCCATCATTCCTTAGGAGCCCACCGCTGCCAAACACAGAGGAGGCACTCGGAGGAATCGTTCAGCGTTTTTATCACCCGTGTAAATGCCACCCGAAGACAACGATCGGCGAGATGAGCAAGGCCCTATTGCACCTGTTTTGTCTCAACTGTCACTTCCTGTGCACGCTTAACTCCACGAAGCGAGGTCTAAGCGGCATGAAAGGCCAGCGCCGACCACGGCTCTTGATGCGGCACTCACAGAACGCACATCACAGAACACACGCTGGCTCTCCGGTGGCTACAGAAGCGAAAGCAGAAACCCAGACGGCGTGCTATAAAACACGATTCGTAAACATCTGGATCAGAGCCGACAGGTCCACTGGAACCACCGACAGGTCCATCTGGAGCGGCCGTCTCAAAGCAGAACAGACTGCCTGCATCACAACTTGACGTTTAATACAAGAAATAACCATATCCACACCGCCTCTTTTTTAATCAAATTTGTTTCACTTTTTTTAAGGGAAAGAATGAAGCATTTTCCCCTTCCAGGATTGGCAGATGTTGGGGGGGACCCCTTCATTCGAGCGCTGCGCCGCTCCACATCAGTGGCCCCCGCCTTCCGCGGGAACAGGAGCCCTCAAAAGAAAACAGCGGCCCCCCGACAAGAAAAACAGGGCCCCCGCAGAGCAGGGCCCTCACACTTCAGAGGAATGCAGCCCCTGGAGTGAAAACAAAAGCGTGGATGTGCGGCGGCTGACACACAGGAGCCCATTCTACAACCAAACCGCAGGTCTTTCAAAAACAGAGGAATGTTCCAATACTCTCAAAGTTCCCAAACCTGCAAAGAATAGATCCACTGTGCTGGACTGAGCGTGTGCAAGTGGGGCCCCAACACCACCCCACAACTGCACAAGATACTTGACTATGGGGGAGTGGGGGTGGTGTGGTGGGGAGGTTATAAAAATTTTACAGCAGATGAGCCCATGTGAAAGGACATTGTTGTTAACCCCCCCCTCCTCAAAACAAAACTAAGCTCTGTCTGCAAGTTATTGTTATTAATGAAATTAGATCGTTATGATTTGGTTAGCAGTACATTTTTGCAGCTGGGAGAAAAATACTCAGTTCTTATCTTTTCCTTTTTGCTATGAAATCCCTCTTTGGAGACAGACCAAGGTCGGTCAATTTAAGCCTCAGTGAAGTTGGGGCTTTTTTAGTCTGCCAATTACCCAGCGCTGCTTTTCTTCTAATTGGAGCCGATGCAGCACCATTTGGGCCAAATGGAAGCCGTGGTTTAATGACAAGAAAAGGCCAAGACCCTAGGGTCTCAGTTACCGAGCAGAAATAGCAGGTCTGTTCGATCTATCAACAGTGCCTAACACATTGCTCTGACTCTATTTAGTCTGGACCCCAAACCTAGTCATCATCTCCCCAAATTTTACCCAAGGGGAGGTCTGGGGTGGGGAGGGGGTTAAAGGGAGGGGAGGGGGGGATACATTTCTTCAGGTTGTGAAAGTGAAATGGGATTTTTCCATTCACACATTTTATGGTGATATGTTTTTTTGAAGACTTTGCTTGTATTTGTGTGTTACCCTTAAAAGGGGGTACTAATGGCTTCAAAAGTGGTTTAAGAATGCTACAGTGCTATGTCTTTCAGACCTTAGAGGACTGCGGTTCAATCAAAACTGGGGAAAAATATATAACTCCCCAATGGTGACTTTCCCACAGCTCTGCAGTAACTGTGTGTTGAATATTGCCCAATGTTGATCTCCACAATAATATTACAAAGCCACCAAGCCAGCATTTTGAAGGCATCGTGGTGGCCTGCAGCCTGTCTATCTACTAATTATTTTGTTTTCCCTGTCTCTCAGTTCACTGAGGCTCCCTCAGATGTCTCACAAAGCAACTCCCCATTTTCCATTGTGAGAATTCTCAACTCTGCTCCCCCAGAGAGAAACCGAGAGAGACAGACAGAGACATAGAGAAAGAGAGAGAGCTTCTGTTTGATGCTGAGGAAAAAGAACACAAAACAAATAAAGGAAAAATTATTTGATACAGACAGATGGTGAGAGTGTGTGAGAGAGATTGAGAAATGCACAGGGACACTGATGAGGAGACCAATACATCAAGAACAAGTGGGAGACAGGGAAAGCAAGGGAGCAAGGCAGTAAGTAAGACAAAGAGAGAGAGAGAGAGACGACGCTTTTAAAGATTTGAATAAAGTTTTTTTTCTCAATCATTTATCAAGCGAGTGTGATGCTTTTTCTGTTAGGGAGGCAGAGACGTGACAGGAGAATGAAAGAGGAAGACGCTGAGCGAGTGGCGTGAGTTCCCCCTGGACATCACTGGCGTACACCCCTCAGAGACACCTAACCTGTGACCAGAGGGGGGACGCAGGCTTGCACATTCTGTAGGGGCCGGAGCTGTCCCACAGCCAATGAGAAGCAGCGCCGATTCGCCTTTTTCCTCTGTGTCTGTTTCTAATATCAGCCTCAGTTGTTTCATTTAAGTGTTACGACTAAAAATACGACCAGGCTACCACCGCTGGCCCTCAAAGCCTAGCTGTCCAGAACAATTTATTTCTCCTTGATCAGCTTGTTGTTATTGTATGCTACTCAGTATCAAATGTCACACTTCACAAGCTTGCCTGAAGCAAATTTGTTGTTTATCTTGTGCTTCAGATCGTAGATTGTTCAGGAACTGTTTGGGATTATCAGTAGAATATTTTAACAACCTGTCATGTCACGATGATACAACGTAAAGTAGCTTTTATTGTTGCCTTTGGTTGTCTATGCCAATATTTGACGTGCTAGACAAACAAATTGTGAATACATGTCCCCTTTGTGAACTCTAATCAACAGAACTGTGGCTTTCTGGAAGTTAATCCTTCCAGTGTGAAGGTCTAAATCAATGTTTAGTTTTATGATAAATTGTAGTTTTCCAGGCTTGGAGAACTCCTTGATAAAACGCCCATTTGTGTCTTACAGATAAACTAGAGAACCACATAAGAGGCACCTTAAACCTTCGGGCAAAATGTAATCAATGTGGAGCACTACCTTTGGTGCCTTCAGTGAGGGAAATGAAAAGGTTTCAGAGGCAATAGGATCTTTTTTTCTTAGAAACCCCAGGCTTGTCACGGAAGGTATAACCTGTTCTTCAGATCCAAAAGCACATTTTAATTATTTGGGAAAGAAGAAAAAAAAGATGTTAAAAACAACATTTTTGTTGTCCGTTCAGATATTTTCATTCCCACTTCGGAGCCCATCATATGCCATTTTTAATGAGTACTCCAGCGGACATGCAGTTGCACCTTTGACCGCTGTGCCATTCCACAGCAAGACCGTGATGCCTCAGTGGATAAGGGATCTTCCCGGCACCGGAAACTCAAATGTTTCATTGCAGAGCAGTTTGACCGCCTGCGACTACCCCAGCACCCCCGTTCACTCCCGCATGTGTGCCCGGACTTGTAAACGGCGCCTCAAGTCATTGCGATGGCTGATAAGCAAAAATAAAATCGAGAAGGATCTCCCCAGGCAGGTTAAATCTGAGAGGGGGCTCATAAATTTGACCTTTGCGTGCCATTGCAGCACGCCCCAAGAGTCTGACGGGCCACGGTTACCTGAGCACCGAACGAAAATTAAAGCCCCTCATAATAACCATAGCAGCGTCCCATCTAACCCAGTCACCCATGAAGTTCCCACCACCCACCCACCCACACACACACACACACACTTCTAATTTCAAAGACATCCTCCCCCTCCCCTCACCCCACACTTCAAACGTGATCATAATTCACAAAATGTTTTTCCACTACCGTGTATACACCTCCCTTTTCTTCCCCCTTTTCCCCATCAAAACAGACGGGCTGACACGCAGTGACCCTTCTTGGAACAAATTCTCTGTGATTTGTTAGCTTGTCTGGTAGCGTCATCTAAGCAATGGCAGGCAGTGGTGTGTGTGTGTGGTGGGGGCATGAGATAAAGAACAAAAAGTACTGTTTCTATATAGATGACTGGGTTCCCTAAAGAGCTTTATCATTTTGAATATGAGTGTGAAGGTTTCAAGCTACATAATAGGTCAGCTACATTCACCGTGTTCTAATCCCTTTTTACAAATTGCATGTTCTTCAGTTCTGCACATGTGGAGGTACAGTACACGCCATCTGGTTACAGTCAGAAAACTAGATTCAGCACTTTCTGCCAGCAATGGGAAAGTCAGTTTTTATGAGGTATAACAGGGGAGGGGCTTTCATATGCTACCAGTGACTCGCTAATTTGAACCGATGTTTGTGTTTTGTTGTGCAGAGCAGAATCTTTTGATTGGTTCACACAAGTCAATGATGGACAGCTCATGGTAGCTCCACCCCTCATAGGGTTAATGAAATCTCATTCTCCCATTAATCTTTACAGCACCCCACTGACAGGAAAGGAGGAAATCTTGATGATTTCAAGGGGGATGGATGTCAGTTTTGATGCTGACAGAAAGACAGGTGATCATAAAGTATAACCAGTGAATTTTGGCTGCACTTATTGGACCCATCTCTCCAAAACGATGCAGAAGCAAAAATCACAAAAATTCAAATTTTATGGTTTAGAAGTTGACAGGTATTTTGTTTGGTCATGTATCCTCAAATGCCAATTTCTTGTTGAACAGGACTGTGAAACCTCCCTAACACCCCTTAATTCAGCCCAAACTGGAGTTTGAGTTTTCTAGCTATATCCTCAAGACTCGTGTGAAGACTCCCTTCAGTGCATGCATCACAAAATAATTTATTTTCCTTGCCACTGTTGCCTTTAGGCTTGCTTTTGGGGAGTCTAGGCCTGGGTTCCCCCTCTGTTAAGTGTTTTGTGACAATTCAATTGTGAAAAGCGCTATACAAATAAATTTGATTTGATTAGATTTTCGCCTGTTTATTCCTATGCTGGCTTGGTTGGTCACGGCATCTCAGTAGTGTTAGCTAATGCTAATTAATGTTAACCAATGGCTCAGATATGCAGTAATTGGCCTGTAGATTGGGTTCTAGATTAATTCTCAACACTGACTGAGCTTCGTGTATCCTGCCTTTTGGCCGTTGAGACCGTTGGTCTCAGTCTGTTCATTCATTGGTCTCAATCTGTTCAATCATTTATTTAGCTTAATTAACAAGACTGCCAATTAATTGAATAATCCATTTTGTGAATATTGACAAAGCATCCTCTTAATTGCATCTCACGTTGTAGAGGTCTCTGCCTTCACGTCACGTTAGAGAATATAAACAAATAAGTGGTTTAATATTAAGTCAATATTGAATTTGGCATGGAAAACAAAGTGTACATTTATCCACAAGTTCCGATTATTTGTATATGTAAAAAAAGGACACTAGATGTTCCTGTCTCTCGTTTTTCCGTTGTCTTGTTCCTCCCTTGTGATTGTTGTGTTAATTGTTTTATTATTTTCACTTCTATTATCATTCCCTCATTACTCCCCCATAATGTTCACCTGTTGCCAATTCCGTCATCCATTCCGACAATTTTGCCCTAATGAAAATAGACATGCAATCACAAAATAAAATCCCCTAGAATCCAGCCCATCGTCTCTACTACCTCTGCTTTACCTATTGGTATTGATTAGTCACAATTTAATGAAAATGTGCAATCACAAAATAAAATAGGGAAGCTTTACCTATTGGTATTGATTAGTCACAATTTAATTGTATTGCTTGATTGATGTCAAGCCGACAAATCACTATTGCATGTAATCCATGAAGGTGTATTTGCTCTGACCACCACCACCACCTGTATAGGATAGGAATTTGGCTCCCAGGAGACCCCAGTTATGGACCTCTTCCTGCTGGGGGAGTCACCCTTCCCATTCCAGGAAGCGCGGGCATAGTGCAGGACATCAGGGAAATCCAGGAAGTGACCTCTGACTGTGACCCCAAACTGACCCTCTTGCCACCTGCTTTTTTAACTGCCTGTTTTTCCATAATTTGGACAAGGAGCCATTAGCCATTAGGACACTCCAAGAATAACCTGAATTGGGAATAGAATTGCGCACAGCAGTTACTGCACACAGTCATTTTCTCATTGTATTCAGTCTTTGTAAATTACATGGGTTACTTTAATTAAGATTGCACTGCTTATATATATATATATACAGTGAGCACCATAATTCATTGGACAGTGACACATTTTTTGTTATTTTGGAGGTTGGAGGTTGGAAAGCAGGTTGAAGTGCAGACTGTCAGCTTTAATTTGAGGGTATCTTCATCTGTCGGATGAACTGTTTAGAAATTATAGAACCTTTTGTACATAGCCCCCATTTTCAGGCACCATAATTAATTGGACAGTTTAACATAATGTAGAATAAAGTAATCATTTGTAATATTTGGTCACATATCCTTTGCATGCAATGACTGCTGTAAGTCTGCGACGTATAGACATCACCAGACATTGGGTATCTTCCCTGGTGATGCTCTGCCAGGCCTGTACTGCAGCCATCTTCAGTTCCTGCTTGTTTCGGGGACTTTTTACCGTCTCCTCTTCAGCATGTAAAATGCATGTCCAATTGGATGCAGATCCAGTGATTGACTCAGCCAGTCAAGGATTTTCCACTTTTTGGCCATCAAAAAACCCTTCGTTGCTCTAGCAGTATGTTTCGGGTCATTGAATTGTTGCATGATGAAGTGCCGTCCAATGAGTTTGGAGGCATTTGGTTTTATCTGAGCAGATAAAATATTTCTGTAGACTTCAGAATTCATTGTTCTACTTCTGTCTGCAGTCACATCATCAATGAAAACAAGTGAGCCCGTTCCACTGGCAGCCATACAGGCCCAAGCCATAACACCCCCTCCACCATGTTTCACGGATGAGGTGGTATGCTTTGGATTATGAGCATTTCCTTTTTTTCTCCACACTTTCCTCTTTCCATCACTCTGGTACATGTTCATCTTTGTCTCATCTGTCCACAAGACTTTGTTCCAGAACTCTTAGGGCTCTTTTAGGTGCTTTTTAGCAAACTGTAATCTCGCCTTTCTGTTCTTCAGGCTTATCAGTGGTTTGCATCTTGTAGTGTACCCTCTGTAGTCCTGCTGGTGTAGTCTTCTACGTATGGTAGACTTTGATACATCTACACCTGCATCCAGGAGAGTGTTTTTGATCTGTTGGGCCATTGTCAGGGGAGTTTTCTTCACCATAGAGAGTATTCTCCGATCATCCACTACAGTGGTCTTCCTCGGTCTACTGGGTCTTTTGACATAATTGAGTTCACCAGTTTTTTTTTTATTGTTAATGATGAACCAAACTGTTTTCTTGGGCATGCCCAGGGTTTTTGCAATGTTCCTGATTGATTGATTTTCATTTCTGAGCTTTATGACAGCCAGCTTAATTTGCATCGACACTGCTGTCTTCCTCATGTTGTCACACCCCAACAATAATCTCCAAAGGCAATTGCAAAGTCTAGAATCAAGACTAGACATCAACAGCTCTCTTCTGCAATCACTAATGACACAACTGAATACACCTGCCTAACGAAACACATCTGTGAAGCCAATTCAACAAATACTTGTAGTACTTTAAAATGGGGGGACCATGTACAAAAGGTGCTGTCATTTCTAAACGGTTCATCCGATATGGATGAAAATACCCTCAAAGTAAGGCTGTCACTCTGCACTTCAACCTCATTATCAGTGTATCCTTTCAATCTCTAAGTGCTAGAGTACAGAGTGTGTGTGTGTGTGTGTGTATGTGTGTGTGCAATGTTTGGGTATTGGCCAAAAAGGTGGAAACACTTTGGTAACTGAGGGACATAAAGTGCATTGACAGCAGATGCTTCCACAGAGGTGTTGTTCCTAATTAAGCAATTAACATCCCAGCATGCTCAGGGTGCTCAAGGTCATGTACAAAATGCTAGGCAGGCCTGGTTGCCTATAATTATGGCTAACATGGCAAGATGAGACCTTGGTGACTTTGAAAGAGGGGTGATGGTTGGGGCACATTTAGCAGCAGCTTCAGTGATGAAGACAGCTCAACTTAATATATATATGCCATTTAGCAGACGCTTTTGTCCAAAGCGACTTACAGTAGTGAATGCATACATTTTCAGTATATGTGGTCCCAGTGGGAATTGAACCCACAACCTAAGCGTTGCCAACGCCACGCTCTACCTGCTGAGCTACACAGAACCAGAACTTGCTGATGTTTCACGAGGAACTGTGTATAAAGTGATGGAACTCTGAGGGAAAGACATCATTAGCAAAGGGTATACTGTGGACAGAAGTGCATATTCTTCTAACGTTATATTTGTGCATTAGTATGGGGTGCAAGGCTAAACAGGTGACCTCAAATTTAAATCTAAGGCATAAGCAGGCAGTTTAATCAAGAACGGCCCATCGAGAAATCTACAGAGCAGGATACCATAGTCATATCATATTGGTGTTTCCACCTTTTGGGCAACTATGTGTACATGGATGGCTTCGTTAAGAATTTTCAGCTGAACCAAAGATCTAATAAATCTGTCTATACTAGGGGTGTAACGGTACACGTATTTGTACTGTTTGAACCGTTCGGTATAGGACTTTTGGTTCGGTGCTTACTGTGAACCAAACAAATGCAATCTTGCTTTAACCACTAACGCACGTGCATACCTTTTTTTGTGTGCGGAACTTAATTCAAATCTTGCGCAAAGGGCCGGATGATGTTCATTCACCCCACATATGACACACCACTGAACCAGAGGTTAATTTAGCACAGCCCAGCCTCATAGTCAGTATGGCGAACGCAAATGAGAAGCCAGAGCTTGAAGACTCGGAGACTCGCATATCATTCTAGGCAGGCAGTGTGGTATAATGGTTAGGGAACTGGCCTTGTAACGTTAAGGTTGCAGGTTCAATCCCCAGGTGGGACACTGCCATTGTACCCTTGAGCAAGGTACTTAACCTGAATTGCTTCAGTTAATATCCAGCTGTATGAATGGATTGTAAAGAAACGTAAACTGTGTAAGTCGCTCTGGATAAGAGCGTCTGCTAAATGCCTGTAATGTAATGTAATGTAAAGTCTCCTGTTTGAGAGCATTACGGTTTCCCAGTGAACTGCAGTAGCAATGGACAAAGACAGGTGGATCGGACAAAAGCAGCGTGCTGGCATGATTCAACTGAGATCGGGTATGTCGCTGTCAGTACGTCGAACTTGATTACTCATTTGAGACAGTATCAGCTGAATGTGAATATCATTGGTAGGCTACAAGGAAAAAATATGTGTAGTGCAAACCCAGCTCCACATGGCATTTAAGCAGCCTGAATTATCTCTGTGATAATTCAGACCGGGCCAAAGCAATAACAAATGCTGTCTGAGTTTTTATAGCAGCGGATCTGCGACCATTGTCAAGATGGGTTTTAAACATATGTTAAAAGTGATTGAGCCCCACTACGAAGTTCCCTCTCATCCGCATTGCAGTACTACTTTGTTCAGTAAATTATGGCCAATTAGCCACTGTTCACAAAGTTCATAATAAATGAAAAGCAATTTTATGTTTTGTATTTCTTTCCCCCCCGCTGTACCGTAAACGTGACCGTGACGTCAAAACCGAGGTACGTACCGAACCGTGATTTTTGTGGTTGTAATTTGTAGACCCTTAGTTGATTAACACCATTACTATTTTACCATATTTTTACCATGGTAAAGGATGGGGGAGAGTTAACCAAACTTCTATCCTTCTCTCTGAAGAACACAGCCGGCAGTATAACGCAGACAGAGCGGTATTGCCGTCATCTGGAATTAATTTGGCTCTCAGAACAGGAATATGGTGAATATTGGATCTTCTGGCTGACCAATCTCACACGCACAGACCTCTAGCTCTGGTGGAGCCAATTATTCAAAGCTTGAGTCAAGCTCCCTCGTGTGGCAAAGGATAGGCATTGCAGTCTCTTTTAATTCCAACATACTGTATAGTCAACTCCAAATTTATACACACCTTTAATTAAAAATTTGCAAGAAAGACTGTATAAAATACACAGTACAGGTAAGGAGCGACATTGTATGCTCATAAAAATATAGTGCCATATTTCAACATAAGAAAAATATAGTGCCATATTTCAACATAAGCGTCCTTTTTCCGACACTAAGACCCATGCTGTTGCATATGGTCAAAAAGTGGTCAAAACATTTTTGATGTTATGGGGTTGTATGGAAGAATGGTCAAAAATCCCCCCCAATATGTTGACTAATCTCAAAACACTATAGAAGATGACATGTTCAAGCAGATTTTTTTATTTATTTATTTTATATAAAATAATTATCAGATGTGTGAATTGTGACAAATATCTTTTTGTTCTACTTGTTAAGCAAAATCTTTTTCAAAGAAATTGTATAACTATGAAAGTTATACAACTTTCCCATCTCATTACCTGTATTGTGTATTTTAGACAGCCTTTTTTGCTCATCTTTATCAAGGTTGTGAATGAGTTTGAAGTTGACAGTGTAAGATGTACAAGAAGACAAAATAGCATAACCTCTTAAAATGTATACTGCATATCCAAGAGCCAGGAAATCACTTCACTCATTAGGATGCTAAAACTGAATATTATGAATCATCCAGAATTGTACAACTCCACAACGTACTGTTTAAAAAAGTTTCACTTTAACAACCTTCAATGGCACAGCAACAAAAGTGTGGTTCTTTGTACTCTAAAATCCTCTTTTGATGATAATCTCAGAAGTCTGTCAAAATAATTATTCTTGCTGAAGACATTTAAGAGTTGTGAGGAGTATACAATCTCCTCTAAACATAACTGTTGCTGGCATTTCCACATAGATTTTAACTGCAAGATTCGCCATCGCTCAACATTTGAGGTGGTCTTTCAATCTGAGAGGCTAAGGATGAATTGGGCAGGCACTTGTAGTCATGCATTGAGACTTATGATAGGTAATATATAAATACACACCCATCCATAAAATTGGTATAACCAATGGGTGTATAGAGTTCCCACATTACTGTTGTGAACACACTGAATTTAACACTGGCCAATAGATATAGCCATAGAACAAGTAATATACGCAGTTCATTCTACATCTTCCCCTAAGCTCTCAGTAACACAGCGGGTCTGGTTAGTCCCCATTGGACCCCAGCAGTTCTATGGGTGGATGCAGGTCTCTAGGCTCAGTTCTGAATGGCCCAGGTCCAGAGGATAAAGACAGGGTCCCCTGCAGTGTGGGCCCATTCACAACCCAGTACGCGTAGTACACACACACAGGCTCTCGTGACGGAGCTGATGTGGAAGCCAGTCAAAGGAGCTGATCTTCATTATTAAGGTGCCTGAGGCAGGTTATAGCCCATGACAATATACTGTGGAGGAACTGTAGTGTGAGAGTGGGGGAGATGGGGAGAGGGGACAGTTGGGGGGGTGGGGGTTGAGTGCCTTCATACTCCACTGCATCCCACCTCCACCAAAGCACTGCGGTTTGTCATCGCACACTTACGGTAATGGCCAATTAGCTCCAGTACTGTGGAGGCATGAGCAAAGAGGCAGTCAAGATTTATTCAAAGCCCCTAAGGCTGCCTGCTATCCTGATGAAAAAAATCTGTACTTTACCCTCAAAAAGAAAATGTACAGTGTACACGTAACAGATTTTTTTTGTGGTAATTTCAGGGAAAATGTTGAATTGGAGATACCAAGTGCACATTGAGTGGCCCCCATAACAAGACTAGTTCATACATGTTTAGTGCAAAACACTTTCCCTGGGTCTACAGACAGTACCACGTTGCCTGTCTGTGAAGCTATATACATGCCTCCCTGTTAATGAGAAACTGCTTGAGCGTTTTTCTTCACTAAAGACATATTTACGTTCTCTGAGCAGTGGCGTACCTGGTTTGGTACCTGGTTTGACCACATTAAGGGGTTCCACCGGAGCATGCAAGCTGATTATGTTTTCCACAGCACTGCGCAGAATGTGAATGGAGACCACCCTGGCGGACAGCTCCAGTCAAAGCCTGTGTGAGAAAATGCGTGGGCCTCACACAGATGGGCAAACACCAAGAAGCAGCGTGACATCATTGCGCCCGCTGTCGAAATGTGGAAGGAAGTGGAGCACGCACTGCTAACAGTAGCTTTCAATATACTCCCCGTCAATTCCGCCCCGCCTGCCCCGACCAGATTCAATCTGGCAAAGAGAACGGCGCTGCTCTCATAATTGGGTGTGCGTCTGACTAATGCTCTGGATTAGGGGGGCGGCGCACACCCACCGCACGCAGAGGGAACCACAGGGCCGGGACCTGGGTCTGGAGTGGGACAGGAACGTGAGCTCAGTCCAGGAGAACGCTTCTGAGCGCAGGCCACATCAAAGCCATCCCCGGCGTGTGGCGATGACTCGCTTATCCCCTCGCGATTTCTACCACTCAGACATTTAGCGGTCACTGACATGGATGACAGCGAAACCCACCAGAAGCCCACCAAGCGCACATCGCTTTCACTTCATCCGCGTAGGGGAGCAGATTAGGACACGCGCACGCACACACGCACAGGGTCACACTGTTTTTGTCCGCCTCCGGTTGAAATGGAAAGCCGAAAGAAGTAAACGTGTGTGTGAGGGAGAGAGACAGCGAGAGCGTGTTGCTGATTCTTTATCATGCTTCATCTGGTCTTTTTTTCTTCTTTTTCAAAATCAGGAATTAAACTGTGAGCTCTCCCCTCACCGCCGGCCACCTACACCTGGATGCATACGCACACACTCATTTGATACTCGCCCACGACCCGGTGACTATTTTCCACACTACGTGCCACAGCATACTTCAGGTCAGCTATCAATGATTGAAGGATACAATTGATACCTTACTGGTGACAATTTGTAAGCTGCAGGTACCTGGTGAGTAGGCAGGGGATGCTTATGTAGCGGTAAGGTAACCAAGGAAAATATTAGTTATCCATAATCTAGCATAGCCTCTGTGAGAATGCATGTGAAACTTAAACTGTGTGTGACAGTGAATATACATAACTATACAGAAACAAACCAAATGACCATGGTGTCTTATATATAGAGGGCTTAACCTTCTTTTGCTGTAAACAGTCATTTCGTGCAATCGTTATGAGATCCTACGGGACGGTTTTGTAGGGTTAGAACATGAGGCCCACGGAATATGCATGTGCTTCAGAGAAGTCCAGAAAAAAACGTCTGGAGTTCCACTTCCCAAGCCAAATTCAGCAACTTCTCACTCATGTTTTATGATACCCTTTGTGGAAGGAGTCTGCAGCTGTTGAAATTTAGAGGACTCTTAAGAGATAGTATGAATATTTTGATATGAATATGATATATATATATCATATTATGATATATATAATGTATATAACATGAATATATTTTATTTCACAGTTGAAATCCATCCATTAGAGTCTTGAGAATGGCACAATCCTGACATGACATATGATATCAATCTGTCTCTTAGATGATGTTTTCCACTGGAAGGAGAAAGTGAGAAGGGGGCTACGCATGGGGGGGAAAGGAGAGCGTGAGTCAGAGGTCAAAGGTCATGGGATTCTGTCACGTCTCGTGATGGTAAAACAGGCTCACAGCTTCATGCGGTGAGCTGCTTTTTTGGCATTACCACCAGCGACCCGCAGAGAATGCCGCGTCCGTTCCAAACGCCCCCTCCGAGGTTTCCCATGAGCTGTAAGACAGGCCCGGCCAGCGTGGCACAGTAGCGCTCCTCATCCTAGCGCCTCCCGCGGAGCCCTCACAGTGCCCCGGCCCGCCACCGCTCCTCGCATCGCTGGACCTGAAAAGAACAGTGGGACAGACGGAGCGGAATGGCTCCTCTTATGCCCCCCGCCCAAAAAAACACGGAAACGTGCACCAAGGGTCTGGCTGGTGAGTGAGCCAGCGACGGGAGAGAGAGCATGTGGTGTAACGCGTGCGTCTCGACCTGTGGAAATAAATCAGCTCTGCTTACGCACCTGGGGGGGGGGGTGAATGTTTACTTTAGTCCAAATAAAAAGGTTGCTTTGTGTAATTTCTCCAAAGAAATTCGAGAGGCTTCCTCACGGGCATCCGGACCGCTCCCTGAGCACAGCCGACAGGAAACCAGAGCGTGACACAGACACAAATGCCATGGCAACCGTCAGAGTGAGATCACCACAGGTAAGGGGATCCCAGTAATCGAACCTGCGCCCGAAGCAATGTTTCATCTGTGCCTGACTACGATCAGCTTGAGGCGGGCAATTCCATGCAAATCGTTACAATAGTTAAAATACTACTACTTGTACCCATTTTATATGAATATAATATACAGACCCAAATAAAGGAAGCATTAACATGAAGTGTCTTAATAGGGCGCTGGGCCACCACAAGCCTCCAGAACAGCTTCACTGCGCCTTGGCAGACATACTACAAGCGTCTGAAATGCTGTTGGAGGGAACACCATTCTAGGGCATAGTAAAAAGGCAGCAGTAAAGTAAATTAATAAGAATTTGTCTGGATCAACAGCGGGGGAAGGAATGTGGAAAAGAACCATTTCATTCACCTAATTAACTGGAATGTATGGAAGCGCATGAAGGAGCATGGAACACATTCATATGGAAGCGTGAGCATTCTGCAGTGTAAAAGCTTTACGGATACGCATCTCCTTCCCATGAAAACGGCTGAGCCATGCACTTAAATGACCGCCCCGATCATTGCACTCTTTCTGAGGCGCCGTCAGCGGTCTCTGGCACAGCGCGCTGCCGAAACGGGTGAGATCATCCGCACTGTCGGGGAGGGGGGTTGGTTGGGAAGCCAAAATTGCCACTGAAAAAAAAACTCACTTTTGAGCTAAACATGCCAGACAAGTGGGGAAAAAAGCGAAATAAACAAGGAAATGACTTGCCTATCCAATTTCAGGATAGTATTTCCAGCAGTAAATGAGCGGTTTTCGTGCTATTAAGAAGTCCAAAACAGTATAAATATTAAAGTAATATATCCACACTGACAAATTGGGAACAATTTTAAAATAAATTAAGCAAACCTTGCAGTACCCTGTCTAAAACCTATATAATTGTTCACTGTGTGACAGGCAGACATCTTTATCATAGAACTGATATAACAATAAAAATGACTCTTTAATAAAGCCTCCGGAATATTCTTCTGTCTCTACTTTATTACCAAGCAACAAAATCCTTCCACACACATTCCACACATCATCACTGCAGACCCATGAATAACTAAAGAGACACAATACCGTAGAAACATCAGCAGCTATCAATGTTTCACACTGCATTCACTAGATTGTACGGCAACATATTAAAGTCCCATTTCTCAACCAGTCAATTGAACTGAAACAGCATTAATTGCTGCAGCCTACCTGTCCTGAAATATAGGCCTGTCCTAGAGCATTGTTTCTCAACCAGTCAATTGAACTTGAAATGTTTTTTGAACCTCAAAATAAATATAAATTAATTGTATTTTGCTAAATAAATAAATAAATAAATAAAATAAAAAAGAATAATGAATGTTGAAATAATATTCTATATAAGGCCATCAAAATTAAGACAACGCCAAAATATCTTTGTAATTATTAATGGTGAATCTTAATAAAATGGTTTTTTAAAAATCTAAATATCTGTGTTGGCTGCTTAAATATATGGCCTGTATATATAGGCCTAGAGGGGTACATTCAAGAGCACAAAAAGGTTGAGAACCAGTGTCCTAGAGCATTCAACCCTCTCAAACAGACAGGACAAGTTACTCAATGTCTGGTGGCTATGCCTATGTCATTTATGAGATGGTGATTACTGTAAGAAAGCTAATGGTTAATAAAATTAACTTTGATAAAGAAGAGGTACTGATACACTTCAACAAGACTTGCTAATGACTCAAACAGTGGACCATTGTAAACAGGGCCCGACATGTATTGTCCCATTGTCTTTAAAATGTACCCACGCTGCTTTGCAAAGTATCAGTTCCAGCCTATTGGCTAAAGCACTGACTGAAGCTGAGGTCATTTTTGAGAGCCTTCCTGGCTGCTGCCTATGTATAAACGGCCCACCGGTGAAGTGAAGCATGAGTGTGGAGATTTAATCCCAGAAGAGATGCATTCTGGGAAAGCCATATATCTGTCTGTGCTTGGCCCTCTGTCCCGGCGGCGTTTCACACGTTCGGGGAGGCGGGCTGTGTTTCTCTTGGTCCCGTCCCAGTACCTGTCGAGAAGTCAGGAAGCTGCTGGGCCAGTCAATCTCCTGAGAAGGGATGAATCATCTCACGTATAATCGTATTATATGAATATATATCATATAATCGCGGCTTGTCACTTCTATTTCTCATTTTACCCATTTACTGTCTTTCTCTCTCTTTTTTTTGGTTTCTTGCCACTTCCATGATGAAAAGATCCATTAACAATCTAGGTTTCTTTGACAGCGGCATTTCTCCCCAGGAAAAAAAAAAAAGATATATATATAAATTTTTAAAATAATGGGTTCCAAACCTTTTTAGTTCTGGAACATATTCTTACGGACTTTCGATCGGACATTCTCTGAGAACCCTCTGCCAGTCATTTTAGGGTTGGAAAACTACTGAAACCAAAACAAAAAGAGAATTGATCATCAGCACCAACTTTCAAAGGGCCGGTATCTGGATCCAGGAAGTCACACCTGCGACCCCCCTCAGCCATGCTAGACTGTCTCACCGGGGATGGACTTGGTTCTCCTGCCTACGCAGAACTAACGCACAGAAACTATGGGGGGCATTCTTCATTCTTCACAGAGGTCTGTCCAACCTTCCCCTGACAGATCAACCACTCAGCCCCATAGAGCAGCTTTGGCATTTGCAGAAGAATTATGATCCATGGCCAGCAATATTTCCTGTTCTTTTATGCATGTTCAATAAAGTGTTGAGGCCTGCCTTCCGTTCTGGGAAATTTAGTACCATACAGAGAGAGAGAGAGAGAGAGAGAGGGAGAGGAATAGATGCATGGGTCATTTCAACAGCCTTGAAAGGTAAAATAGTTGTTTCCATCAGGCATATTGACTTTCCTACATTTCTGACAAGACCCTGGGCCTGTGTATGTGGTGGTGTGTCTATCTGAGTAATAGCAGGTACTGAGAGGACACTGCCCTTTTCCAGCCATTCCGGTCAGTGATTCAGTTAGTGAGAGAGTGAGAGACACTGCTGATTCTAGGACTGCTTCTCCTCTCACAGCCAAAAAAATCAAACTGCTTCCTCCTTTCATAGCCAAACCCCCCACCCCCAAACAACAACAAAAACTGACCAGTGTAGTTTTATTTCTGTCACATTTCAGAACCTTTCTGAAAAATGTTCTGCACATGTGTCCTTTCAAACACAGCACTTCTTGCGGTTTCCTTCCACCAAGAGTCACCTCTCTCAGTGCTGTCAATCGCTGACATGTGCGAGCGAGTGCCAAAACTCTATCGAAGCCCCATTCCACAATCACTTCTCAACAATGATCTTGTGCTGCGATAAAGCGCGAGGAGAACTGTGAGGGTCGCAGCGCAATGAGTCTAATTACTCTGCGATCCAAGCCAATCACGCGGCTGTAATTAAATACTCAATTGATTGTTGACTGTATTTTCAAAAAAAAAACCAAGGCCTGATTGGAATTTCCAGTTAGAGATGCCTCACTCCCTGATGTCCCCCGTTCTCAGAGGAATGAACCCCTGGCAACACGGCCACAAACCAAATAGGTCTTTATCTGCAGCACTGAGAACAGTCATATTCCCCTCTACATCATGCAGAGAATGATTTTGATGAGAATGATGCTGATTTTTCTGGCATTCTGGCATTGGCAATGATACAGGGCCCTCAGTCTCCCCTTAGGGGGAGCCCATGACCAATAAGCCAGCCAAGTTTTAATATGGAAATCCAACTCAGGCCCCTTTGACAAGAGAGCTATCTGCTAGTTACTGGAATACATTGTTCTACTGCAAAGGAGCAGCTTAAAGCATGCCGATTAACATTTCCATTAACAACCTGAATACATTGGGGCATTATCCAGTGAAACAAGGCCAATGTTTATCACAAACAATGTAAAAAAATACTTCAAAAGAAGCAGTCATTAAATTTTGTACATTGAATAGCCTATATTGTGCATTGATGAACTATGTCATTGGTTGTCATTTCCTATAGTCATCATACAGGTATTGAACAAAAATGTTTTAAATCTAATATAAAGTCACTTAATATGATGTTGGACCACCATGTGTGACCATATGCACTATAGCATAGAGTCTGCCAGTGTCTGGAATTCTGCAGGAGGAATATGACAGCATTTTTCCATGAGAAAATCTATCAACTTACGCTTAGTTGATGGAAGTGGAAAATGCTGTCTTAGATGTCTTTCCGGAATATCCAATAAATGCTCAATTGGGTCCAGATCTGGTGACTGAGAAGATCAGGACTTACAATATGGATGAAGTCAGTGTCATGCTCCTCAAATCATTATTGCATGGCAACTTGTGCTCTGGGGATGGGAGCATTGTCATCTTGAAAGACACCCCTCTCTGCAGGAAATAAATGCTTTAACATGGGGTGAATATGATCACTCAGTACCAACAGGCTCCAGTATGTTTAATCGGGGGGCCAGACAAAGTTTTGGGGGGGCATTGATGTGTGTGTGGGAGGGGGGGACAGATGAGTGCACTCAAATCATGCCAGCTAAATGCATTTTTTCCATTCAGCAGGCTAGCTGTAGGATACACGTCTCATTAGATAAATAAGTCATTTGGGGGGCTTTTTTAAACCCATTAAAATTCAGGATTAATGGTTTAACTGCCGGAAAGTTCAAAACCCGTCTTACAATGTGGTTCTTGTGTGGAGTACCAATGCCTCTTTCTTATAGACGTGACGTGGTTCGTAAATGGTTTTCTATCTCCGTCCAGAATCTCCAGACGGGCGCGCACGTGTCGTTGGCCATTTCCTTGAATCCCTCCGGAGCAACGTCAGAGTGCAAGCCCTCAGCGAGCTCTTTGGCACACCGAGGAGCAGCGTGCCGCATGTAAAAAGGACCCCCAGCGAGTTTCTTAAAATGTAATGGAACTGGCCTTCCATTAACACTACACAATAGGGTTTTAGAGAAAATAGAACCCAGCGAAAATTGTTAAAGGCCAGATCCCTCGAGGCTGCTTTTTTTAAACTGCAAAAAAAGGAAAAAAGGATTGTGTATCCTATCAGCACGGCAGGGATGCAGGGGTACGGCGCCCTAAATGTACACAGGATGTTGTATCTACAACTATAATCTCTCCTTCCAGGTCGCCTTCTATCTGTTTCCTGACATTTAGTACTGCAAAGTGAACGTAGACCTACGTTAACCCCGCTCTGTTTTTAATCAGCATCCGAAAAAAGTGCTACCGCTCAATCATGTTTGGCACGAATGACATAAGTTGGTTCGGTTTTTTTAGGTCGCTGGGATCGGAAACATGCCGCACATCAGGAGGACCCAGTCATAACCAGAGTATATTTTAAACAGATGTGTTTTTGGAGGTCGTACATAGGCGCTCCTTTGTGTGCGCTGCCGCAACCCTCTGTAGGCTACTCGCCTGTCGGGATGGAGGATACAGCGATGTAGAGCGCTCATAAATCTTAGGGCATTTAGGGTGAAAATTACAAGAGGGCCCATTGTCGGGGGACAGAAAAGGTTTTTTCAGCGACTGCCATCCATCAGCGATTACACACACGCGCGTATGCACACACGCACCGCACAGGCTACCGTCTCTGACACTCGCTCGAGACCCGAATTGGGGACGCGTCCTCCCCGCGCGGGATCAGAACCGCACTCGCTTGGATGAGTCCTGTGAAAGACATCGCCGCAGACGGATCCCTTTTTTAGAACTCATATTCCTTTTGAGACGCATCTTTTCTGAGGGTGTGTGCGCGTGAGTGTGATCGGGGTGTGACAAACGCTCCGCACACTGCTGTCTGTGAGTGCAAAGAAAAGAGTGACAGGAAGTGTAGGCCTATATAGCACAAATGGAAGCCCTCTGTGTTTATGGGTGTCAATTAATTGCCGACTGTGGCGTAAAAAGCTATCCGGTCCAATTCCCTTCAAAGCTGACGGCATTAATCATATACAGGTGATATTTTAATATACCTTTGTGCACATGTTCCGCTGCTGCACACTGGCATCATGTGGACAATCTGAGTATTGCACAGAGCAAAAGGCTTTGACATTGCTGAACGCAGCTAAATTAAATGTCTTGTGCCAGTGTAACGAGAAGACCGATTTTAGCTTGTAATTATATACAATCTAGAGTGAATCGATCAGTATGTGTCGAGGATTACACAACAATTCCCAGCACATTAACACATGCACTTCTTGTATCATCATGAGATTTCTACCTGTGCCCTGTTGACAGGTTCAGATCGCTTAACTTGAAATGGACTTCCTTTTAAATTAATATATTTCAATGCTAATGTCCCTTTAACTGCAATAGTCTTCTCATTTAACTGTTACAATAGTGCATTGGGGCAGAGGCAGGAATACACCCTGGACAGGTCAATATATTCACAAGTCAATATTGTCGTCTGGTATTTTTCATAAAAATAGTGGATCGTGCCATGACAGAACATAATCCAAAATAATGATAATTGATCACAAAAGAAAACTACAAAAGAAAACTTACAAACTAAATTGCAATGTTCTCTCAAGGCCCTACATGTTAAAACTCCTGAAACTTGACTGAAACAATCAGTATTAAAATGCTGGGGTGAGTCCACACCTCTTTGTGTGTCATGTGTATTGTATCTATGTTATACACTGCAATGGATCCAGCAGGCTCAACATTCTCAACATCAGCACTTACTACGCTTGATGTGCTGATTAATTACGAACCGCCTTTTTAGACTGCAACAACAACAACAATACTGATTGCGCTACATAAAATTGCTCAGTTGGTTGTATGAATGCCTTGATCCGGAGCGATTTATTCAAGCAGAAGGCTGTCTGACAAAATTCATAATTAGCACCGATTCCTAATATTTCAATATTGTGCAATTGTGCGAATAACGCCGCCAGAGCGAGACCCCCGCAACCGTGTGGCATTCAGGTGAAGTTCTGCTTGCTCTCCTCCTGGGCCATATTCTACATTATTGCACACGTCCTGACATTCCTAAAAAAACAATACATTCAATAGATCAGATTAGATTAACATCGGGCCTTATAGAACTTCTTTACAGTGAAATGGGGCAATACACATTAGCTACCACCATTATGTAGCACCCACCTTGATGTTGAATGGCATCCATTTCACACCAGAACACTCGCCACACCAGCTGAGTTGGAGAGGGAGGGATTATTAAAATGAACCCCATTGCTTCCAAACCCGCCTATTTGATAGAGTGCTCTGCAAACACTGGGAAAATACAAAAAAGGAGGATTCGATTCTATTAAAACTCAAAAGATACATTTTCATACAGCATGTTAAAAGCATACCAAGATATAATTAAAGGTTTGCTTCCAAATTCAGTTCATTTAACTTGCAATGCCCACATTGTGGTGCTAGTGCGTAATATTTTGGAAAGTAATTCTAGGCATGTTGTTCATAAAATGTGTTGATTCAGTGTGAGCTGCGTTCACAGTGTGTCTGCCTCATATCGTTTCAGACCACTTTCAAACCACCTGTTGTTTTGTATAAAGTGTATTACACGTATAAATGTAGGAAGATGAGGTACCAGCAAAGCTAAGAGCAGACTCAGGGGCAGGAGAGGAGACAGGCTCAATCTTGTTGGTCTTAAGCTGCTCCATAGGGTAATAACGATTCAGTTATGATCACGAGTCGCAAACCCTTAAACCCTGTGAGGCCACATAAATAGGTGAAATGATAGCGTGCGTACTAAAGACAAAATATTCATTTAAATCAGGGTGAAATCATTCCATCGATAGGTTTCTGTTGTAACCAATGCTCTACACCAGGTGATTTCAATTAGGTTCCCTCCTTAAAGACAAAATATGAAATCACCTGGTGTTACATCTTACATGGAATTCTGCCGCATGTCTGAGATTCAGCACATGACAGTGTGGAATGTCAGTCATCATCTGTGCTTAATTAGTGCCAATTATAATTGATCAATGGAGGTGATTGGGGGTGGTGCAACTTGATAATTGTTTGACACATGACACGGAAGGGAAGCGTCACAGAATGGTACCCCTGGGACACGAAAGACAAAAAAATATTTTTCTTAAAATAACAATGCGGTTTCATCGAATGGTATTAATTATGTTTATTGAAACACATAGTCAAACATCAACACTTTAACAACAATTTTCTACCGTCCTTATATCCATGCATCAATCTGAACAGGGATTAAAATCTAGCACTAGATCAATTACATTCAAAGCTCAAACGAATTGTGAGGCTATTTTCATTTTGTAAATCATACATTCAGTCAAGATAAACAGAGCAACCAAAACAATTCACAGCAAATTAGCGTTTTCAACATTATCACCGACACAATTGCTCAAACCCATAGTAGAGAGCAGCACAAAGAAAAATCCTAAATGAGGTAACAATTAATTTAACAGTGGGCATACTCCATAATAGAACAGACACAATTTAACACTCTGAACATTTGTATTCACAGTTTAAAAGAAAAAGGTAATTTGTTAGTAGTTTTAGTCTCGCTGGTTCAAAAACGCAGCGCTTTTCTGCACGGAAGCCTTCTTCCCACTTCATATATAAACTTGGTAATAACACGGCAGCTGAGAAGTCACATCCAAATTTAACACACTGAACAATTCTAAATGTTATTGGAAAGTATTCAACAAAAGGCAAGGTATAAAACAATGAACACAGGCACTGTACATTTGAAATACAGTGATGAAAGAAACAAGCCCCTAAAGGACCCAGTGGTACCATGGTTAGATGTGACTTTCTTGTCACGCCTTAAGTTATAAAATCGCTTCTCATTTTGTCCTTTTCTTCCGACTGAAGGTACGAGCTCTACCAAGCCAGAGGTTCATTCAGAGCTCAGACCAACCTGCCAATCAGCAATTGAAAATCTGGTACCGCTACCCATGTCCTGTTACAGGTTGCAAAATGTACAGCAATGTAACTAACTGCTGGTAACTAACCCCCCCCCCCATTTTCTCCCAATTTTCTGCCTAATTGCAAGGGTAGGCTGGCCCCATCACTGCCACAGAAGGAAATGTGGGGGACCCTAATGACTGAAGTGTTTTCACACTATACCTAAGGTAACTAAGAAACAAATGATTGATACAAACACTAATCAGTAATCACATTTGTCTGGCAAAAGTGAGGTAATACAGGAACATTCACATTTCGTTTTATATGGAGTTGGGGACTATTTATCCATCTATCCAGGCAAACCAGTCTGGATCTACCCGTTTTCCCCCTAAAAATTTTAGAAAAACTATCAGCAATATTAGCCGACTATAGTCGTATTCCATTACATACTAAACACAGGCATAAAATCATTGCAATATCTATACAAACAAGGAAAACATAAAATTGCTATCGTTTTCAATATACAACATTTTCTTTAAATGCAGTTCAGATGAGTACGGTTAGCTATACTGCTACTCAAGTCACCTTAGTATTGAAGCAATAGATTCAGTGACATACAGCGAAACAACCAAAATGTCACCTTTACAGACGAGTTTACATTTGCAAATAATATGCACACCAAGGCATGCAAATACAAGGATGTAACAACTCCTAAGATGAAGATCTAAACTTGCTGGTTAAATGATGCGGTCAAGATCATAGATGGGATTTCACATTTTCAAGCGATAACAACAAACGCTACTACTCAAGGAGAGGCCGTTACATGCAAGTGCACTTCATAGCAACTCCATGGAATGACAGACGGGTCTTCAACCTAGTCACCTTTGTGCCTTGACCTTTGACCTTGAGATTTATAGAGATTATACTTTTTCACTTCAAAACACAGCAGAAAAACAACTTTGAATTAGTTTCAGTCAATGCCCGTTACTCCAAGTTAATTACAAAGCGTCAGAGGTCAGATTAAATACCAATATTGTACTGTGTATTGTGTATTGTGACCTGCGACAATATTTACAAAACATTCTTAGCTATACATCTGGGCCAAAAGGACCAACAAGCATTTTTAGAAAAATCTTCGATACATTTTAAATCAAACATTTTAGATCCTCTCAGATTTTCCATCCCTCCAAGTGGATGAGCCAAACGATGAAAGATTTCAGGGAGGAAAATAAAAAAAGGAGATTGTACGCTTACTGTTCTCTCCGAGAAAGCCGTTCTGTGAAGGAATTCGTTGTCGTTGTCAGACAAACCCAGACCTGTTTTTAAACCGGCGCGTGATAGTACCAATATCATTAATTAATAGAATCTATCATAAATGAATAGACATAGCGTTAATAAATATCAAATACAGCGTAATATACTGACGGCATATGGCGGCTGTTTAAAGTGCACAGGCTTTATCGTTATATGACACATACGCATCTGCTTACGTTTCGTCAAAATAAGCAATACAGCCACAACCCCCTTAAAAAGCGCCATAGAGTCAGTGTGCTTATAAGCTTCCCGGTTCTCAAAGGAAATCAAATATGGTTTAGCTTCGCTAATAATCCGCTATTTTCACAAGAGAAACGTCCCATGCACAGAGAGTTTCAATATGTATCACGGCTGATTTAAAAGACGGACTGGGTTTAAACGCGGTTGTCAGTGATTTTTGAAAAACTCGCTGGCGAACACGAGAGTGCGCGCCAAGGCCTACAGCTCGTTCACCACGTTCAGGGAACCGTACAATGCATACGAATTTCAGCTAGCTTACTTTTCCATATAGGTTATGGAGCAAACAAAATTGTGTAGGCCTAATCAATACGATCAACTAACCATCCAAGGCCTTTATCATTAGACCTTCTCCACATGAAAGTGGTGGTAGCTACATTTATTAGGCCAATAATAGAGCGCTAAAGGTTACACCATGAACAGCAAACCTGGATTTATTTTCTCCAATCCCTCTTAGATCCTGTCAGAAGATTGGGATTGGGATCGGGAAGATTTAATCTTCCGACAGGAAGCAGCTTTTGGAATTTCTCTCTCGGTTATTCAACGTTTTCACCGGGGGAAAGAAACGACGACGATCGGTATCTAACTCGAGGGTATCTTCCACAGATCCAACATGCAGACTAACATCGCAGAAAAGGGGGAAACCTCGAAACGACTCGGGAGTCGGGAAAAACAAACGAACGGACACCGCACACACTACAACACGGCCGCAATAAATCCAAATACTGTACTTTGATTCGTGGAATTCAAAGCAATGTCCACCACTACAAATAATTACCAAATAAAAAACCAAACACAGGATTTGAGATCAGAGGCACGCACAGCCCCGGAAAGGGGGAACGCAAGAAGACTGAGTTGCGCACCAATCCGAGACACCCCGGGCCGGAGGTTAATCGCGAAAAAGGGCAAATGAACACGCATCGTCTTATTGTTATAACTCCACGTCTGTCTATGCAAATGCACTCAAAATTAAGTTGGCGCCCACAAAGTATCAAGTGCCAGGTTCTTCCGTCCGCGTGTGCAAGGGGCCCAAAGCTTGAAAGAACATTGAACGGTGAGCGCGCTGTGGATGAAGTCTTACTCCCGTTTACCGTGAAGACTGCTCCAATGGCAGCATATGAATTACTACACAACTATAAGCAGAGCCTACCTCGAACGACAGAGAGAAACTGACATTTTCCACCGTGAAAACAGTATTTTACAAGCTCCTAGCACAAGTCTGACTGTGCCTTCCCACTGTTTGACTCAGGTTGACACAGAAGGACATTTATTTGAAGAACATTCTATGGAGCACAAACAACTGTGCAATTTCGAAGCAAGAAAAGCATCAGGTGTGCAGCAATGCAACAGATACAAAGTCTACCAGTTTCTGCTGAATAATTCTAGGGGGCACACCCTCCTTGCCTTTTTAATGTCGCCATACCGCCACCCACTGGAGAACCGAAGCACAGCTATAGCGGCCACAGAAGCATCATTGAACGCGGCGGACAATTACGAGGGCAGCTTGAATCACGCGTCGCACAAACACTGCACTGGAGGAGGGCACGCATCCGGGCGCCTCGCGTGGCACCTCACGCGACTCCTCGGTCAAAGCGGCTAAGAGCAAGCGCTGCGTAGCAAGTGACAGCGGTCTGTCACGCACAGACGAGAAGGGGGGCTACAGGCCCGTCAGGTCCACGATGGCCTTGATGAAGATGGTGTCGTCGCGGATGTAGGAGTTCTTGGAGTCCAGCTTGGACAGCGGGCAGAAGAGCGGGCAGCCGCTGGCGATGTTCATCTCGCTGACCGGCCGCTGGAAGGAGGACGAGGTGACATCAGGCCGGAAGGCGTCGATGACGTGCTCGCGGTTGTTCTGGTCCAGCAGCATCAGCGTCACCTGACCACGGGGGAACAAAGCGAGGGCATTGGCGTGATGAAGGCTTCTTGCTGCAACGCCTAGACGTAATCCTCACATTTTTGTTCTGCCATTTCAAAATCTTTTTGGGGAAAATGTCCTTAAAATAAAGGCTTTTTAAACTGCAATAGTCAATAGCCTCAAATACAAAGAGCAACTGGATCAACCCAGATAACAATATTTTATGTTTGGACACATTTTCCACAACTTCAGCCTTTTTCATGCCTGAACTAAAATATTACTTTGAAATTAAAAGACAAATAAAAGCATGTCCCATTGCACTTGCATTCATCACACAAGCATCTTTGCCCTTGAAACCTGTAAAGAGACGACGGGAGCTTTGGCCACCCTGCCGTGAGACTCACCTTCTGGTTGAAGGGCCACTTGAGCAGAGCGTCGCTCAGTCCCCGCATCACCACGAAGAACAGGGACAGGTGACTGCCACGCCCGGTGCCGTCCCCGTTCAGGTAGATCCGCAGACACATCTTATAGCCATATTTACTAGTGTAAAACGCTGCAGAGCAGAGGGGACCCATGACCGCGTGAAATCAAATCAAAATGCACCACGCATCCAGAAAAGAACTACCCTGATAACATATTTTATGCTTACAGTATGAATAATACTCACAATAATACATTAAAAAACACACAATGAGGGCATACATGCTAAACATTTACTAGCTTATGCAACACTAAAGGTTACCTGGTGAGAACATGGCCGGGGCTCGTCCGGCGATGGCGTCCTGCCTCTTCTTCGTGAAGTCCGAGATCCGCCAGACGAAGACCCCGTCGAAGGTGGCGGCCGACATCTCCCTCATCCTGCCCTCCATCTCCGCGATGGTCAGGTCCTTCAGCTGCCGCACCTGGAGAGAGAGCGCGCAGGCTGGACCATTACATTACATTTTACATTTTGAGCATTTAGCAGACGCTCTTATCCAGAGCGACTTACAAGATGTGCATAAATACACGGTCGGAACAATCATAGTTCGCACAAGAGATCAGTGCAGTAATACAGCTATAGACATCATTGCAGGCAGCTGCGTAACATACCTGTAACACTGGGAAGGAAAAGGTTAGTACTTAAAAAAATATATATTAAATGGAGTAAGCAGGGGCAGGTGATGAACAAGTAGGCAGTGGTGATGATAATTAGCTAGCTGTACAGAATTCAGTGGTAGTGGAGTCTGAAAAGGTGGCTTTTGAACCATGGGCCTCGAAGAGGAACCGGGGTTCTCCTCAGGAGTACCATCAGTGCTTTACCCTCATGGTCACGGACATAAACCTGTCACAGGACTACGGCAGTGAACTACGAGGGAAGGGGGATTGAACTAAGCACATGGGTAATTGGCTACCAAATTGGGAGAAAAACGGGGTAAAATCTGAAAAATATAATTATTTTTTTTAAATCCCTTGTGGCACAGTGGCATGTGGGTGGTAGTGGACAGGGAGACAAAATGGCGATTCATTGGCGATTTCACTTTCTACAGTATAAAACAAGGGAAAGGGGAGGGGGGGAAATCAAAGGCAAAAGCTTGGATGGTGTTCTAGAGTTTGCCCATGCAGGCCTTCCTCACACAAAGTTATGTAATGCTAATAAAGGCAATGAGCAAAAGCTGTGCTCATTACCAATCATCCTCGGCTGTGCATGCCTGTAGGCACGTCGGCAGCTGTCCGTGGTCCTGAACGCCTCTCAGAAATTGGGAGGCAGCAGGAGCCTCGGGCAGTGTCCCACCTCTGCTCCTCTCCCCACCCCTACCAGCATCATATACTTACAATTCAATTTTATTTTATTTCAGGTGCAGTCAGATCCAGGGCTGACCCCAAATATTAGATTATCCGAATATTCGACCATAAAATCGATTACATGTATTATTGTGTATGTATGCATGTATTATTCAAATACACAAAACATAATAGTTCCACAGATATATTCCTTCTTAAAATATATTGGTCTAAGAAAACCTGTGTAAAATAACAGATAACGCACTGATATTTTGAATTGACTTGCCTCCATGTGTGAGTCAGTGTTAATCTCTGTGCAGTGAGTCATGTTTTCAACAGTAAAAATGTGGAGCTTTCGATCAGTGCTTGGGGAGAAAATGTGGGATGCTGTTATTCAAATACTCAAGCCATAGAATAATTCAATATCAAATAATTGATCACATTGATATCCCAAATAGACAATGTTCTGAAAACGATTCCCTACATAATTTCTGGTGATCGTTAAACAGTGATTGACTACGGACAGAGAACCCCCATGAACACAACATATGGATGCATCTATTCACAATGCCTCCACTATAACATACACTCTCCTGATAGGTGGAGAGTAGTGAAGGGATTGTGAGGCTTCATGAATTCCATAAAGGGTTGAGCAACAACGTGCTCACCAACGTGTCGATCACCTGACCCAATCAAAACATTTTGCTGTCAAAAGCACAGCTTTCTGATTAGTTCGAGTCAGTATCTCGTTGTCAACATGCGATAATCTTTGGGGTTCATTTGGGGTCTTGCTTTTCCAGCACTAGGGGAAAGGACCAAGGATCGGCTGAGGCTCCCCTAAAAAAGAAGCAAGGCTGAACGTGCGTCCCAGGCCGGTACCTTGTTGCTGAGGCTCTCGATCTTGTCCTGGTCCAGGCGGTGTTGGCGGTTGCTGGCGTCCAGCGTGGTGGACGAGCGCTCCACCTCGCGGTTGAGCACGCACACGATGTTCTCGAACGTGCCCACCTTCAGCTCCAGGTCCTGGCAGCGCCGGCTCAGCTCCGCCACCTTGGTCTTCTCGCCATGCAGCTGCAGCTCCAGGGCGGCGCCCACCGCGCTGGGCAGCACCGGGGTGAAGGAGGTGGGCAGGGGCCCGGGGCCGGGGCCGCAGGCTCCCTGCACGGGAGGCGTCTGCGTGCTCAGCTGCCCCAGCTTCACCTCCAGCTCCCGCAGAGACTGGTGCAGCTCGTGCACCTTTTGAAATACCACAAAAGAGAGAGGGAATAAAGTACGTCTATAAGAGTACTATTTTAACGACAACAAAGACAATAGAAGCGTGTAGGACAGTGTAATATAATAATTGTGGAAGGCGTCGGTCTCGGCAGCTGATCAGGGCGATTAGCGGCCACGCCTACTGGCAGAGCAGCCAACGCACACACCGGTCTTGTGTTTACTAATCACATCGGTGTGCTTTAAAACTGCTCTGCTCTCTTCAGTAGGTGGCTGGAACAAGGAAGGAAAAGGCGTGGGAGACCGAGGAGAAAAAAGAAAGAAAGAAAGAAAGAAAGAAAGAAAGCAAAAGTAAAATTAAAAGTAAAAGTTTATTTTGTGACAAGTTTGTTGTGTTTTGAAGTTTATTGTTTTTGTGTCCCGAACCCATGAGGGCGACAGACAGATTTAGTTTTGTTTATTTGTTATTTTGTTTAACTCCCGGTCTGGTTCTCTGCCCGTGTCGGGGATCTGAGAACTTTTAAATAAATAATAAAATCCAGTCTGTAGACCGACAAACTCCACTCCCTGTTTCCAGACTGCTCTATTCCCGTCCAGGGATTGTCACGTGGCGTGTGACAATAATATATGCCATTTAGCAGACGTTTTTATCCAAAGTGACCTTACAGTAGTGAATGCATACTTTTTTCAGTACATATGGTCCCAATGGGAGTCGAACCCACAACCCCATGCTTTACCCTACTGAGCCACACAGAACCACAGAATGTGCCCAAATCCAGTCAGTAATCAAGACAAATAAGTGTGTGGGGGGAGGGTATGGAATGATTTAGAAAAGTGAAACTGACCTTGTGGCTTGCCAGCTCCAGGCTTTGGGGCTGCAGGGCCTCCAAGTTCACCTTCAGGCCCATGATGTAGTGCAGCAGCAGGTTCAGGTGCTCGTAGGAGCAGGCTCGCTCGTGGTCGTGGATCTTCTCCTTCTCCACCTCATCGATCGATGAGAACACGACAAACAAACAAAAATAACAAAAGGAGGCCCGAAACAAGAGTTTGGTTACGACGCTGTATGTTTTCCCATCGCCACCACGGAGACTTGCATTTCAAAGCATTTACAAAAGGTATGATGGTGAAAGAAAAATTCGACTTACCGACATATCACACCCGACGACATGAAATCTGCACGGAGCTCTAAATTTACTACAGAATTTAATATGGTCTACATACTGTAATGAGGGGAAAAAAGAAAGAAATTACCATCTGAGCAGGATCATTTGTCAAGCACCCCCCCCCCCACCTCCCAGAATCCTCTGCACTAAGTTACTTTTAATACATTTGGAAGCTGTCATGTACTTTTTGTATCTTCATTTTAAGACATCACTTCCAAATGCTTTATTTTTTGTCAAGCTTGGAAAGCCTCATCACAGGATACAGTATTACAATATGATTTAATATCCGAGACATAAAACATTACAATTCAAATTGTAGAGAGAACTCACCTTCTCTCTGGGAATTTTCTTCTTTGCACAGCCTTCACAAATCATAGGGTACTTTGGACATATCTCATCATGAGCCTAAAAAACAACGCAGAGAATTCATGTATTGTACTATGGTTGGGAGAGAACACATTTTCAATGCCAGCTGTATGGCATTTTGTCTTAGCCAATCACAGACATTTGCACATTCTGTGCATCCAACCCAGGTACAGACAATTGGAAGTTGCATCCTATGTGCCTAAACCAGCAAACAGACAAGTGTACATTCTGCGTGAAGAGAATATAATCACACAGTATTTTATGTTCCCGGTACACACAAGGAATCGGATTCCCACTATTAATAAGTAATATAAAAATATATGAATAAAATGTATTTCTTGTCAACCGATATACCACTTATGCCAATATATCATTTCTCATCATAATATATCCAAGAATATACTTATGAATGTGTGTGTGTGTGAGAAATTCTTACACACGGCCACAAACATTAAAAAGACTAAACATAATACACAACACATACACATACAAGTATACCTACAGCCTAAAAACTATTTGTTTAAAAGTCTCTTTAGTCTCCACTGCACCCACACAAGGAGCACAGCAACTGAAGCGTGTACACTCTCCAGTGCACTTTTCCACAAACCAGTGACCATTTCAGTGCCGATTGGAGGACAGGCATACTTCTCACTGAGGACAACTGGTAGCCTGTGGGTGCCCGGTGCATTGTTCAAAGTAATGAATGCAAGCACTAACACAATGGACACTAGCCGACTTAAACCCATCCTATCTCTGACGGGACCGAGCCAATTGTGTCCCACCGCGGTGGATTTTAGATCACAGTCAACAAATGACACAGACACGGCTCAACTCAATGACATATAGGCTATAGGGCAAACACATGCTCGTGTCGAGCACATTTTGTGACAGACTGCTGGACAGTTGCCTATCGTTTTTTCTTTTTAACATGCCATCTTTACAATGTACAGTAACAAGAACGGTCAAACGCTAGGTCACCGCGTTCTACAGTCTGATCGCTACATGACTAAGAGTTCCAAAGCCGGGAATGCATACTTTACCTTTATGCTCTTAAAATGGAACGGTTCTTTGCAGTACTTGCAGTTCAGGGTTCTTTCTGGGCACTCTCGTTCGTTGTGCCGTTCCTGCTCGTTAAATCTTAAGAGTTCTTTGCACGAAGGACAAGGAATGATCATGAACTCACACTTCCCTTCGTGGTTCAGCTGCGGAGAGAAAGAATGTTACTCCATCTCCCTTATGAAGAACGAGGAGGAAACAGGAACCAAAACCGCAGGCCCAACTACTCCAAAACGCACAGAAAGAGTTTTTCTTTACTGAATATTTATCACTAGTTTATATCAAACTTACCTTTTAACATGCATGCCTGTATCCAATTGTGTACTTGGGATGTTCATTTTATTTTATTTGATATTCAATTACATTTTCGAACAAAAGTTAGTCTTGTCGTTATAAGATTACTTGTTTCAAAAATGGGGACCTGTACAAGCCACAAATTATGTATGAAATTACACGGCAGACTGAAGTTGAAGAATGGACAGAGGGGCACCCCTGTACCTCGTATTCTTTAATATTGCCTTTCCAGGTGCATCCTTCATTGGGACAAACCGCAGCCAGAGCCTCCACTTCCCTCCGGGCTGCATTGTCGGGGAACGCCTGAAAAACAAAAGCACAAGAGAGTCCTCTCTCAGTGCTCCCACTCAAATCATATTTATATTTTACACTGCTTTTCCATGTTTTTTTCTTAAAGATAAACGTGCATTTTTTTAAGAATCCTGCATTAGTAAGAAAAAGGTCAAAAGTGCACTCTGTCAGTCCACTTTGAAAGTGGAGCCTGGAGAAACAATCCCCAAATAAAAGACTAGAAAATATTCTAAGAATTTCCAAGGACTATGGGATCCCTGTCCTTTGTGGATCATAAAGTCATAAAGATGTGAAAGTCTAGACCATTCCCTCCAGAGACAGGCCGCAATTCTTCCCTTCGTGGATCCGTGTTTACATTCTGAGATTACATTAGATCTTCATGATCAGAGCAAAACCCCACCAACAACACCTTCTACCACTCCGTGACTGTTGGGTGTCAGCTGCAAAAAGACACGTCCCATTTGCATGTTACACGTGTGTGCACGCATTTATTTACGTCTGGCCAAGATGTGGTTCTGACGCGCCAGAAATACATTTCCACTTTGTGCATTATGGATAACAACTGCCCTTCTGAAATGAAAACGTAAACGCGCCCACACACTGATTCTGTGCTCACAAGCAGTGTAGCACAAAAAGCATGACTTTTCAACCGGACGGTATGTGGTCCTCATCCCCAATACGATGGAGATCATGGATGCATTTTTTTTTTTTAAATACATCATTCAGAAGCATTGAAAAAGTGTCCAGTGCAATATCTGTTCCTGTTTGAATTATTTGTCATATATATGCGAAACACACACACACATATATATATGATATATGTGTGTGTGTGTTTCTCTGAACCTTTATTACTTATTGAATGTGTGTATGTGTTGCTTAATCCCTGAAGCAAGACAAAAATAAATTTAAAAATACAGTTACCATTCTGTATGGTCATTGTAGCCACCCCCAACTTTTCCATAAAACAGGATGGTAAGGGAGAGTAAGAACCAACTTGACTCAAGAAAAATGAGTTTACTTACACAGCCTTGCTTTAGAATAGATGTTGGATCTTCAAATATGTCTTCCTTAATACAAGCACTGCATTTTTGTGGTCCAGAGCTGGGGGGCATAGAGAGCGTATTATTAAAAAATCTACATTAAGAATATGGGCAATAAATACATTAGCTACTTGAACCAGTAGCTACTACCGTTACGTTACCGTCTAACTATAGTAGCTAAAGTTGTAGGCTATACATTACGAACATCACTTACCTAACAGTTTTGTTAAAACAATATGAACAAAAACGATGACCGCACTGGGCTTGAAAGGGTCTCCTTAAAATTTTCTGACAACAGTTACACAAGTGTTTATCCTCAAGCTTGTTGGCCAAAATTTTCTTCGGAAATCCGGGTTTGTTGCCTTCCAGTGATGAGGGTGGCGATGGTGGTTCCTGTGCTGCCATTATTCTCCGAACAGAAGCGTAACCTGCGGAAAGGCACAGTACTAAGGTTGTTGGGTTATGGTTTGGGCAGACATGCTCGTACATATTCACATGTCACAGTGAATTTTGAAACCTTTGGCCCGCCCATATTACTCATTCACAGCGTGATTTTGTTTTTGCAATAGATTTCATCATTTTATTAACGTTACACCACATAACTGGGGCAGGCCAATATTGAATTGTGAAAGGGGTAGCTAGCTAGCTAGCTAACGTTATCAAACAAGCTAGCGAACTGTTTTATTTTTATGAGGGAACTTTCTAGCCAACGTTAGCCAAACAGCTGGCACATAATAACATGTAGCTACATTTCAGTAACTGTCTGTAGCCACTAGCTAGCTAGTGACACTTTCTCATTCCCATTTATTCATTTTATAGAGTTAACGTTAGTTGAATCTTGAGCTAAACGTATGGACTCGGTGAACCAGCTGTTGTGCTGTGGCAGTACTGTACTGTGGGTATCGTTGGCTAGACAATGAGCTAGCCAAGTTAGCTAGGTCTGACATCTCGCTGGCTTGCAACGACCTGTTATGAATAAGCACGCAGCCACGCCCCTTTATTAGTGCAACATGTGAGGTTATTGTCAGAAAAATGTCAGGTATCAAAAATGAAACCTACCAGGGTTGGAACGGCGTCATCTGTGCAGAAGGAAAATAAGATGGACCTTCCCTTCGACAGCACTATGCTCCCTAGTTTCGCTTCATACTAGCCAACGTTGCTGATACTCACGTTACTGACACGACGTTGCTCAGCGTCGGACTAACTGGGGTCGCTAGTTGCCAGTTTGAGCAGATAACACAAAGGTATTAGCTTGCGAGCTAGCTAGTAGCCAAGTAACGTTTGTTAGCCAACTAGCTGTAATGATCCCTGTGATCTTGTCCTGTACCCAAAGGGTTCCCGTGAATAAATGCCTTCCTTCAAAGATGGTGGATAATAAAATAAAATACAAGGTCTTTGCCTCTTTGCTGTAGACAAAGACCGTTATTTCATAGGACAGTTAGCTTGCTAGCACGAGCTAGCTAGATTGTATCTGTAGATTTTTTGCGCCTCTGGAGAAAAAATTGTCACAGCGAAATGGAACGTCAAGCGGCTACTTCCGTTTTGACTCGAATTGCTGATTTTTGGGACGTGCCAAAGAGTAAACGGTAAGTTAATGTAAGAATGACCATCACATTTCAGCCGCCGGCCTAAGCTTCTTAAATCCCGCCCTGCTCATGAATATTCATAAACAATATATCAGAAGACTTTATTCAGATGAAGTGCGAGTCTGGAGTAGATGCACAAGATTTATATCGCTACTCAACATTTGTATTCATTCAATGCACTTTAAGACTCCCCTTGTTATTACCCCATGCACTGAAGCAATTGAGGATAACTAACCTAGGCTACTCAAGGTTCAGCCTGCTTACAATCTGCAAATTCATAGGTACATTTACAATTCTCTAGAGTCTAGACCTTAAAGCATACCACACATTGCAACCAACTCCCATACTGAAACCTAAAGCATCCATCTGGCAAGCTAGAGCAGTGGTTCTCAAACTCGGTTCTGGGGACCCACTGTATATGTTGGGTTTTGTTACAGCCAATCTCTTGATCAATTAAAGTTGCTGAAAACAGGTGTGTAAGTTCTACCATAAGTTTCCTTAAACTTATTTTGACAAAATACAGGTTTGGCTCATTGCAATTTGCTTTGTCATTGAACTCTCCATTTTCCACAAATGTTTTAGTTTCAGTGACCAGGTGTCCACACTTTTAACAATAAGGCACCCAACGATTTCACCTGCCAGTCTATATTTGAATGAATTATCACCACTTCTCTGTCGATTCTCTTAGTTTATCTCAAAATGTTGAGTTAATGTTATCTCTCACATCAGTCCACTGTTTTATGGATGAAGGGAATAAGATGTTTCAGAACTTAGGTTCCATTTTTACATTTTTTTACATTTTAAGGGTTCAATCACTATTTGTTCTTAATTTTGACTCACAATCAAAGGAAAAGGTATTTTACAATGTTTACAAAATGTTTTTTTTTTTTTTTTTTTTTTTTTTAATAAAGAGTCAAGTAGACAGTGGTGAAGACAATTTAGCTTGGACAGAGATCAGGGGTAGTGGAGTCAAACAAGAGTTTGTCCTGACCAATAGGTCGTTCCACCAACGTTCAGGCGCCCGGAGGGATCACACAGTTCTTCTTGGTGACTGGAGGTGATCTTACAAGTCTGAATCTGATGAGAAAAATAGAGGGGTGAACTTGCAATCACAGTTCTTATCATTTAATTCCTATCTTTACAAACAAAGTTTGCAGCACAACAGTTCTTCTTGGTTTGAATTTGTTTTCATTTACAGGCAGTGTTTTATTGAGTGGAAAAGTCATGAAAAATATTGTAGCTGCAATCTTGTGTAGGACACACAAGGAGATAGACCCTGTGTACTCACAAATAAGAATTTGACAAAGCCTGTCAAAGTCATCAATATGTCTGGCTGCTGTCTTTCCATCAACTCGTGAATGGAGTGAGAATTGGGGATACTGTCTACATGTAAAGATGTCTGTACTATTGGTTTCAATAGTATAATCCGGGCCGGATTACAATTACAATAAACAAGCCACACTGCAATATTTTTTTATTTATTTTTTTAGAAAGGAATCCATTGTTTGTTTTTTGTCAGGAAACAGAATTAAAGCATACGAACTGGTAAAACAAATTCATTTTCTTTTACTTTTCTTAATCTGTGATGATTATTTTAAATAATGTTGATATTGTGAAATGTTGTTCTGGTGTTATGAATTTATGTAAAACATGATTTTGCTAAATAAAGTTTATTTTAAAAAAAGAAAGGTGACAGTATATAGAGTAACATCGCCCTGCCGCTGGAGGCACTAGATTACGGTGAGTAAAATTACCCAGTGTAATCTAGCCCTGTGATTACACGGCTTCTTGATTGAGTGTTGTGTCTGAAGAGGAAGCAGGAAAAATGGCTGCTGCAGAAGAATGATGCTCTTGGAATCAGTACGAGAAAGATGGAAAGGAGATGGTTTTAGGGTTACCCGTGTCCTTCTAGATTGAAAGATTAAGCCACTGCATGGCGATGGAACCAGTCGCTATAATCGATACGGTAGAATACAGCTTTGATTGTAAGTAGCTATATTGAAACCGAATAAGATCAATTATCAGATAGCTAACGTTAGCTACCTAGCAGTTTTAGTGAAAATCCTGGGTATCGTAACGTTAACGATAGCCAGCCGGCTAGTTGCAGCCCCCGGCCACGTACTATGGTATGCATCGTATAACTAGTGAATGCTAGCTGTTTTGGTTATAAAAGTAAGTATGTGATAATATTAGCTTGTTAACGTGGCTTGCTAACTGAAATACGATTCATGGTTGATCTGACCAAAGGAATTACTAAATATCTGTATAGGTAGCCATCGGTATGTTAAATTATCAAGCTTGTGTTCGCCAGCTGTTCCAGTCGTACCGTAGCTAGCGAACGAGCTAACGTTATAGCTATGTCTTGACTTGACAGGCAGGGGCTCGTGTTGCTAGCTACTTTTACAATAAAGTATGTGTGTGTATCACAGGCTAGCAATATCACACAGACTGCGTAGATTATGAACGCGGGTTAGTGTAGTTAGCGTCTTGTGTTGAAGTAGACAGTCAGCTAGCTAACAGTACCACGTGAATTATTCACTTCGTTCAGGCGAACAGTGCTAAAACGGTAACATATGGCAGTTGTCAAACGACGTGCTGTAGGCAAGCTAAGCTATCATGTAGCTAGTTTGTGCTGTGTGTGGTTCATTTCCTAATGAAAACAAACATGTCAGCGATGTAATGTCAGTCTTTATACCAGTGGATGGAAGCAATTCATTCACTGATTTAAGAGATGACACATAAGCAGACACGATGAGCTTCTTGTTGTAAATGATGAGCATTGCTGAAAAACTAACATTACGAAAACGTGTACGTTAATGCAGTGTTGTTAGTTAGCTAACTAAATAGTTTATGAACATGATCTGCAATTCTAATGCACTGCATTTTGTGTTGTTTTTTCGTAGACGCCATTAAACGGACATATTGGTAAACTAAATTGGACATCTTGCCAAACTGATTGGATTGGTAAATTAGCCATTTAGCCGAACAAAAATTGCCCTCACTGGCATGCTCCTCGAAATTAGCATTGAAGATTGGAATTTGTTCACTTTAAATTGGACTGACACTACAATTAAGAAGTGTCAATAGAACAAATTAAGTTCAAACCCTGAAGATATGAGATATATCCAGCACAACCTTACTTACACAACCACTTAATTGTTCATATGAGAGTTGTTTTTTAGTATACCGCTGTCTGTGTCCTGTAATATTGCACAGCCACTGCACTAGACCACTTAACCACTTTTCCGTTTTCCTGCCTGTGGGCAAAAATGGCAGCTTTTTGAAGCCTTTACGCTTTGTAATGGTGTGCCTTTGCATACTGGTGCAGTGAGAGTGGTAGACAGGGACTACTGCAGGAGACTTTATTTTCTATGTAAAGGGCATTCGGCCAGCATCCTTTCAAGATGTTCTCAGCTTTAAAGAAGTTGGTTGGCTCTGAACCGGGGCAGATGAGGGATAAGAACATACCCGCTGGCCTGCAGTCCATGAACCAGAGTCTGCAACGACGCTTTGCCAAGGGGGTCCAGTACAACAGTAAGTGCCGGAAATATTCATGTGCTGTGGTTAAACTTAAATGTGGGCAGCGGTTGACTTCCTGTGATCCTATTCACAGGTAATGTGCAGAAGAGAGGCCTACACTTGTATCATGCAGCTTGAGTCATACACCCCACCCCCTCCTTTCAGTATAAAAACTTGGATTATCAATATAAATGAGTAAGCATGGCCTTAAATCCTTCCTGGAGATGTACAGTCACTGATCCACACAGGTTTTGCTATGAAAATTATGTAACAAGCGCAGTGCCTTACTTTGGATAAATACTATGCTTTGCAGACAAGGAACTATTCAACAGCTCTGCAGCTGAATAGATGGAAGTTCTTGATATTAATAGATGTGGTGTAATATTCTGTGATTGACTGAGCACTGTATGAGTAGTTAGTTTGGGGTTAGTTTGGCACAATGCAGGCCTATTGGTTGTTTTCTATGTCTTCCATCCATAACATAACAAAGTTGACCTCATGAGTGGGGTATTTGGGGGACTTTTTCAGACTCCCAACAAACCCTGTGGTTGGGAGTCCCACAGAGTGATGCACAATTGGCCACCGCATCCCCCAGGGACAGAGGTTCATTCTGCCAGCAGGGACGCCCCCTACCTCATACCTCAATAGCACCTCCTCTGGTCAAACAGGCATGTGCAGTATTCCTGTCCCAGCTGAGTGAGTGAGTCAGTCAGTCAGTCATTCATTCAATCAATGAGTGAAAAGGGACACTACCATTTGTTTGGCTGCTTCCTCTGGTCATAGCTGAATAAGTACAGTACAATCAGAGGTGGAAATAACACATAGCATTGCAGTTTGAGCCTTTTCAGGTCTTACCCAAAGCCCGTTAGCATACCACGAATAGGCAGGTTCCATTCAGTGCACTGACCTGCTACTGGACTTGTCCAAATTGCTACACATTAGGAGTGTTACTTCCACATTCAGTCCCCGGCACAGCAGTGGGAGGAAGCAGTCCAATTTGTCAGAAACTAATCCCTGGCTACTGTGGTGTCCCATGTGCCCCCCAGTGAAGATAGTGATCCGTGGGGACAGGAACACTGGTAAGAGCACGCTGTGGCACCGCCTGCAGGGAAGGAAGTTTTTGGAGGAATACATCCCGACACAGGAGATCCAGGTCACCAGCATCCACTGGAACTATAAAAGTAAGAAGAGTCCGTCTCTGCTTAGCGCTTGACACATCAGTCTGGCTTCACATTTTCCCTTGAGTGTTAAATATGATCCTGTATTATATTCAAGCAAATGGTGTCTTCCCAGCCCTCCCGTGGGAGTCTGTAATCTCTTAGGCTAGCCCCCGAACCCGGTCCAAAATCACTCGAGCTGTGTGATTCTGTTACGGAAATGCCATGGTAGCACCCACAGAGGCTGGCATGAATTAATTGCTGCAGGCAAATTTTTCTTTGGCAGGCATGCAAGAACTTCACTATGTGTGCATGTCTTAGGGAAACCGGAGGTTAATCCTCTTTGGTTAACAAAACGGGTCAATCATTCATCATGACGGTAACGATGTCACTCCGCTTAATCACCCCGTCAGTTAATTTAATTAACCACCGGTCATATTGCACGGTATGTCAGCTGTTGGCAGCAGTTGTTCGACTGCTAACCAATCGTTTTTTTAATTAATTGCTTCATAGCTGAACCTGGTCTTGTAATTGTTTTTCTATCTCTTTTTGTTTTGTTCCAAGCTGGTCCTCCCCCGCACGGCTGCTGTTCTGTCTCTGTTTAATCTACCCTTCACTAAAACCACACTGGCACACCCACCCAAAATCTATTTCTGACCCAACTCCCCCCACCGGAATACATGCTGTTGATAAGCGGCTGTGTCTCGGCCTCGCATTCGAGTGATGAACAAGAACAGAACAGGCACTGCCCTGGGGCCATCACTACACCACTGCTGGTTCCCCCTAATATACCTCCCTATTAGTGCCATGGCACAACCTAGTGATAAAATTAAGGTACTGTCAATGCTTTGGGGGGGCCACTCAATTAGTAAGTGAGTGAGGAACATAACTTGCATGCCTTGAGCTGGCATGAGCCACCAGGTTTTTTTTTAGGGATAGAGGACAATCTCATTGCCATAAGTGCAGTGACATCATAGTCCCCTCCAAACATCTTGGCCACGTGCCTCACCCCCCAGTGGTGGAGCAAGCTCCCTACACCGATCAGAACAGCTTCTAGACTCAACAAAGTCTGACTCCTCCCTATCCTGAGCATTTGTTCTGAGTTGAATACCACTTGGCATACTTATGCTACAATTAGCACAATATTCTCAATCCGTTATGCCACTTATAGTGCTACATCCTCAACTTAAGTTAAGTGCCTACTATGGCACTTAATGTTATGTAGGTTTGTGTATTGAAACTTCCCATCAGTCGGGACAAAAATAAACCTTTTTGTATGCACTGTAAGTCAGTCTGGAAAAGGGCATATACTAAATGACTAAATGTAAAGGAAAAATGTCCAAACAACATGGCTAGCTTGTATACCTGTAACTCAGTATTTAAAAATAAAATAATAATAATTTATTACAAAAAAGACTTTGAAAATGCAAACAAAGGCCAAAGTCTGCCTCCAGCATTTTGGGCCGCCGTTCGTTATCTCCGAGGCGGTCGACATCGCAACGCTTTCACCAGAGCGGATTTTCATACAGAGCGGGCAGCACCCATGGGCCACTCGGGAAGAAAGCGCAGCGCTCCCTGACTAGACCCCGGTCCTGAAAGCCTCCCTGGCGCCCACGCCGATTCCTCTATATTCAACTTGTGTTTTCTTTTGCCTCTGATATTGTACAAGCAGCAATAATGTCCTTGTACCACCGGCGAAGGGTGTAAGTTGGGTGCAATTTAAACCCCTGCAACATCATTTTGGCTTCCCCTCATCCTGTTAGCCAATGCAGACGGCTCCCTGGAGAAGACTGGATGTATACATAAAGCCATTCTCGTTAACATTACATTACATTTTAGGCATTTAGCAGACGCTCTTATCCAGAGCGACTTACACAGTATACATTTTTTACATACAATCCATTTATACAGCTGGATATTTTACTGAAGCAATTCAGGTTAAGTACCTTGTTCAAGGGTACAATAGCAGTGTCCCACCTTGGAATTGAACCTGCAAACTCTGAGTTACAAGCCCAGCTCCCTAACCATTACACCACACTGCCAGCCAGGAGTGTAGGATGAGGAGATCTGCAGAGAAGTGGCCCAACGTCCCTGTGCCGCACCCAGACAGAGGCCCCCCTGTCCGATAATGACTTTATCCACTTACCACGCCCCTCCAAAGCCAAATATGCCGGCACGGTTATGCATTTGTAATTATTTTTCACAGTGTTGATCCATTTGTGATTTGCTGATGCTGGCCTCCCTGAGTAATCGGAGATAATCCATTTCGCAATTCTTTCATGCAACATTCCTTTTGAGCTTACTGTTACACTTCAGATCTGGGCGCGCAACAAGGTAAATACTGTGTTCCATAACCCGTTACACCCAATAGCCTAGGCCATTAGTCACGATAAGTAGATGGTAGGTAGGTGATCGATAGGGTAATAGGTTTTTTAATAGAATAGTAAATAGATTTTAGGTTCATTCATTGTTTGTAGATAATGACTGAAGACTCGTTCTTACATACTTTCAGAGATGAAAGTTAATAATGTCCATTAATTATTTTAGATTAATACAAAAATAAATGTTCTCCATTAAAATCGTTCAAATAGTACTTCCAGTAATTGGTTCGTTCCTTTGCTACATGATCTACCGTTTGTGTCGAGTGTGGTTAAGTGGTGAGCGTGGCTTAAGCTTGATTCTAGTTAAGCTACGTGTTAGTCAGGTGGGCCTTTTCGCCAGTATTATTTTTCTCAGTCTCTCTGTTTTTTTTTTACAGCAACGGATGACGTGGTGAAGGTGGAGGTCTGGGACGTGGTGGACAAAGGTGAGTTTTTCTTGTAAGACCTAGAGTCGACGGTGAGCCGTCTTCTGGAAGGGTATCGACATGTGTGTACGTGTATGCGTACGTTTGTGTTTGTGTTTGTGTTTGTGTGTGAGAGAAATCAGCAGTAATATCTCCAAAGTAAGTAATTTCCCCAACATACAAAAATTGTCAATACCAAAACTAAAAGTCTGTGAAATGTCAAAATTCTACAGTACAGTTTCAGGTAATTGTTAAAAGTAACATTTACTGTAAAAATGATTATTGAATAAAAATTTTTAAAAAAGGTCAATGCTGGTCAACCTAAGTTCAGGAACTTCACAGAGAAGCTGACCAGGTGCCAAAATACCTCTAAATAACAAAAAAAGAGTAAAAGTTGAAAGTTTTCCACTGAGTCAGGTCTATAAATTAATTTTGCATGTTTATTGTTAAATTAGCAACAAATGGCTAATATAGTCGCCATTTCCTAGTCTAAAGAATATCCTCAAGTGACATGACCTGGCAAGTTGTTCCACACAAAAAAAAAAAAAAAAAAAAAAAAAAGGCTTCCTGCTATCAGTGCAAAATATTGTTCTGCTAACTCAACTCAACCTGAAATAATCTTGGTTGGTTAACTTTTTAAAATCCCTTTTTATGAATTTCCGCAAAACCGCAATGAAATCCCCCCTTAGTCTCCTTTTACTTAGTCTCCTTTTGCTAAGCTCAAAAAGACAGGTTATTTACTACTGAGGCCAATCCGATGAAAGAGCTTTCTGCAGCGAGCATGCGTATGTCACCGGATACGGTTTTGGGCAGAACACATGACTGGAAAAACCCTCGCCTTCATTGAAATTCAGAAGAAACAGGATGTCCTTATGAATCATTTTAGGCAGGATATTTGTGCTTTGTGCTTCTGTTTGTTTGTGTGGCTTTTTATCTTGAAACCGGTAGGGTGGCATCAGCCAAATGTATTCACCACGTCAGCAGATTCTTTGAGAGTGGTTTGCCTTCCTTTGCTCGTCTGAGTGTTCTTTGTTGTTGTTTTTAGTTTTTTGTGGTACAAAACTACTGTTGCAAACCCCGAATTCTGCTAGCGTCTCTGCTGTTCTAACAGTATTTCAGAACGACGCTGCCTTTCGATGACGCGGCTCTAGCCGTCCGTTGAATGAATGCTTTTTTCATGGCTTCGGGCTCCAGACCAACAAGCCCTCCTCTCTTGTGATCGCTGTAGATACAAGGCACTTCCTTTTATTAAAGCGTGTTGTTGTCTGTCCTCAGAAGACCTCCAGCTTGAAAGAGTCAATGTTTATAGAAAAGTATCTTTCATAGGATCCCACGTGGAACGAGGTGCTGCCAACAAGTGCTGTCTATTTTAATGTTACTACACTGATCTCTTGCACTAACCATGATTCATCTTATGTATAAATACCCTTTTTGTAAGTTACTCTGGATAAGAGCATGAATGCTAAATGCCTAAAATGTAAATGTTAAATTAACAGCACAGATAAAGCTCTGACTTCCAGCGCAGTGATGCGCCATTATTGCCTCTGTTGTCCTCCTCTTCACTTTATCTTTTTTGCTCAATTAGTTTTGTAGAGCTGCAGTCCACTCCTGGCCGATACATCGCGTATCGTACGTCTGGTTGGTGCTCTGCATTTTAATAGTCATTAATATTAACATTGTTTTTCTTGCTCCCCACCCGCAATCCCTTCAGGCCAAAAAACCCCTCTTTCTGAAGGTTTAGGTGAGAGTCAGCAGTGCCTGTGAAGTCCAGGCTGTGTGCTGTTTGTGGTGTTGTTGGCCTGCCTCCCATGTTCTGCTGTGCTGTCTGAGTGCAAACAAGGCATCCTCTGCTGTCACTCATGGGAGCAGAGCCACATGTTTACAGTTTGTGTATATATATAGTGTTGTGCTCTGTACCTGCTCCTTCTGCTCTGTACCTGTTTGTTGTGTTCGAATAAGCACTCGATAGCGCTCAATAGACATTGTAACATTACCTTTGAATATTGGTTGAACTCCGCTCCTTTTCCTGACAAAGCATTAGCCATGGTATTGCCTCCCCCGCGACTCATTGTACATTAACTTTGCTCTTATACTTAGTGTTTGCTCCAGAGGTGGACGCACACACATTTTCCTAATGAGTGCATACGTTAGTTAAGGGTTTGAATAATTCATTTCTCTCCACCTCGTATCCGGGTGGCTGGTTTGTAGATGCACCCCATTCATGTGTGTACTCACAAACTGTCAGATGTATATTACTGAGACTCACCAGGAGTGTACTATACCGCCCTGTAACTTACTCCTGCTATGTGGCGTAAGCTCAGTGGGACTGGGCTTGGTTAGTACTCAGATGGGAGGGAAGCAAAAATATGTTTCTTGGTGGGCCAGTAGGGGGCCTTCGTAACATCTGGACCAAGCAGATAACGAATGTCCTAATGCTGTGTTGTAGGAGACCCCATCTTTCAGATGAGAAATTCAGTTGCGGGTCCTAATTCACTTTTGTCACGTCAAAGGCAAACCCAGATAAGGCTATTAGGTAAACACAGAGGAACAGGCTTCAGACTAACTTGTGCGTGCGTGCGTGCGTGCATGTAGCAGATATTACACTTCTACACCAATTTTTGATCCTAAAAGATGAGCACTATGTTGGAATTTTGCAGCTCGCGGAGAAAACGTGTCACAATTGGCCTTGTCACATAGAGACATAGGCCTCGTCGACCAACATCTCTGTATAAACAAAACTTCTTCCCAAAAGCCCAACACGGCATTGTTTGGTGTCGCCACAAAACTCGTCATGAGAGGGTCATTTCAGTGATAACCTTGAAGAGCCGTCTTGTGTTAAGTGACCTAAAATAAATATATAAAAACGGGTGCAGACCAGGTTCCTCCTTTAATGGTAAATTAATTATGCAGGCTAGGAAGAGCCCCTCCCCCAAACAGTTATTGTGGCCTGTGACTTTACTTTGTCTGTCTACAGCTTTGAAGGTCATTTTTCATTTTCATTCTACATTTCTCATTCTAGTTTTCAAACTAGTCTCTGAAGTGGAGTTTTCGCGGTCCACGGATCTTACAGTTTGGTGCTCACTTCTGCTTCGTTTTCTGGCTGTGTGTTTGTTGTGCATTTTGGGAGAGACAAGCTTTGTTTGGCTGTGCTCATATTCCATTTCATCTCTTTCGTTTTTTACAGCTAAGATTGAATGTTTGTTTAGGTAGTAAACCTACGTCTGTAGATTGGACGTGGAATATGTCGTCTTTCTCTTAGTATCGTAACTAAATAAACCAGTTCTATATTTTGACTAACGTTGATCCATCAGATTGCTCTGCCATTTTAGCAGTTTAGCGATTTAATTGATAATTAAATCATATTGTTATTACTATGTAATAATTATTAAATTAAATCAAATCAAATGTATTTTACATGTAGGATAAGTGAGGGGTTTTAACATGTAATAGGCCTACCACTTGTGTTCGGTATTCAGAGTGCTGGACTTTAAACAAGGGCATTTGACTTGGCTACTGGATTCAGAAATAGTCATTTTTATTTAATTCTCACTTGCCCTACAGTCACTAAAGATCCCGTGGCATATTACGCAAAAATGATGAAGTTCCCTGATGCCCTGGCCCATTTCTCAAGCGAGCTCTCTCAATCTGGCTACCCACTGTAAGCATCCCTCATTTTAACTGGTTAAAGAAGAATCTTTCATCCCCACCGCTGCTGATGTGTGGAGAGTGCCCTGGCTCAAAATGGCCGCCGTGCCACAACAAAGCCGGTGTTGCTCATTAGTGGTGGATCAGTTGAGTTGCCACCCCCGCTCACCGTAAATCACTTTGTGATCCATGAAAGGCGCTTTATAAGCACGATCCATTGTCATCGTCTTCCTCTTTCAGCACTTACACGCCCCTCTTAACTCGATGCGATGTGCCTGCTCAAATTCGTCTTCCCTAACGGTTTGGTTTATGCATGTATGGATTTGGAACTGTTGAAATAATAATGATGGTTATTATTTAATTATGCTGTGCTGTGTGGTTTTGGATGCCTGCCTGTGACTGCAACAGAATGTGCATTTCGGTATTTTGATGGCGGCGTTTGATTTTCATCTTTCTGAACTACTGCAGGTAAAGGTAAAAAACGAGGGGAGAGCCTGAAACTGGAAAACGAGCCCCAGGAGGTACAGTGCTGTCACTTTAACACTTTTGTTTTATGTTTCCATTGGTCTTTGTGTCTGCTGTTAGTGACTATAGTACCATTAAAGGCTGTGCCCATCAGAGCTCCCACACAGGAGTTTACACCCTTTAGAAAAAGGTTTACAGCTGTGACAGGCCTTCAGAGCTTAACAGTGGTGTCTGTGTCTGTGTCTGTGTCTGTGTCTGTGTCTGTGTCTGTGTCTGTGTCTGTGTCTGTGCGGGTGCGGGTGTGTGTGTGTGTGTGTGTGTTGTGTGTGTGTGTGTGTGTGTTTGTGCGCAAATATTGTGTTTTGTGTTCTGCCTCCAATCTGAAGTGAGTTGTGTTCTAAACAAATGTTGTGTTTTCTGCTCCGCCTGCAGTCTGAAAGCGAGTTGGCTCTGGACGCTCAGTTCCTCGACGTGTACAAGAACTGCAACGGGGTGATCCTGATGTTCGACATCACCAAGCAATGGTAAGAGTTCTGGAGCAGGGGCAGGAATCCTCGCGCGAGGTCCTCTGCGCTTCTGTTTCAGTTTCCTTTCCGTGATGCGGCTCAGTAACCGGACGCCGCTGTCATAAGGCGCCGAGGGATCGCGTTACTCCGAGTCGGGGTTACCGGTGTGTTGTGGCTGCCTCACACCGATGCCGTGTGGTAAACGGGATTCCCAGATGATTTACCATCAATTACCACAACCCACTGTCACATGCTTCCAGCCATTTCTGAGTGTTAGGGGAGTGTTCGGCCCTTTGTCGAGACTTACTGCTTGTGTGAATGGACAGTGTACCTGAAGGATGCCACTGTGGAAATGGACATCGGAGGACATTGATCAAACTGCTGTGCATTGGGAGTGCCATTCCCACTCCTGATTGTATAGGCTCATTGTATGTTCTGTACTGTATTACTGTACTGTACTGTACTGTACTGTACTCTACTGTACTCCACCAAGCTAAAGGTTTTGGCTAAATAATGTTTAATGTAAGCACTCTTAATTATGCTCAGAAATCCCCCAGAGTTAATGACCCGAGATGTAGATGGGAGTTTTCCCGAAAGTATAGTGTTGTGCTGATGTCGTCGTTTTCCCTTACTCACCACTTTCCCAGGACCTTCAACTACATCCTGCGGGAGCTGCCCAGGGTGCCCAACCACGTGCCCGTGTGCGTTCTGGGCAACCACCGGGACATGGGCGAGCACCGCGTCATCCTGCCGGACGACATCCGCGAGTTCATCTCAGGCCTCGACAGGTAGGGGGCGCCGTTCTGACGTCTTCGCAGTCTGCCCGGCCGCGTTCATAAGAACCGCATTTGCTCAGCGCATGCTCTGATTCACCGGTCGCCGCAGTGTGCGAACAGGGTCATCTCGACCTCTGTGTCCACTGTAAGCCCATCCACCTTGTGTATTGGTCAGGGAGACTGCGCTTCATCAATGTAGGCCAGGGGTGTGCAATGTTATCCGAAAAGGGCCGGTGTGGGCACATGCTTTTGTCCTAGCCCAGCACTAAAACACCTGATTCAACTAATCAGCTAATCATGTTATTCAATCAAGATGTTGAATCAGGTGTTTTAGTGCTGGGCTAGGACCAAAGCATGCATCCACACCGGCCATTTTCTAATAAGATTGGACACCCCTGACGTAGGGGCCCATCCACCTGATGCAATGCTCTGGGAAATGCAGCAGTATGAGTTATCATCAGTGTGCACACTGAGGCTCTCAACTGGCTCAGTCAGTGAAGGTGCTCATCACAAGTGCAGGCTGGGACTTGTAGTCGCAGGCTCTTGGCCTTGGTTGTGTCATTGGCCAACTATGACCAGGAGTCCATAGTGGCATGACCTATTTGGTCTTGTCCCTCCAAAGATAGGTGGCTTTAAGTCGGGCAGGGTTCGTTGCATTACTGCTGCATTAGCGTCTCCCAAAGAAGGAAAGGTGTCCTAAAGCTACCGTACGTCAGTGAGAGATGCGCCTCTCCTCCAATAGGCGCAAGCTTCCTCCTGTAGTTCTGTGTGGCCTTAAGGGTGTAAAATCCGAGGAGCGCACACCTTTCAGTCGCAGTGCACTTGGGGCGAGGGTGAGGGTGGCCTAACAGTAACCTGAGAAGCGCAACTCCCGTTTCCAAATTGGGGAGAAAACAAAAAAAACTGGGCGAGACGGGGTCGATCAGAGCATCTGATTATTGTTCTTTTTGTTTGTGTTTCAGACCTCGCGGTTCGTCTTACATTCACTACGCTGAGTCTTCCATGAAGAACGGTTTTGGCCTGAAGTACTTGCACAGGTTCTTCAACATTCCCTTCCTGCAGCTGCAGGTCAGTCCTGCTGAGTTTTCCCCGTTTGCCTCGGCCTCGTCCGTCTCACGAGGCAAACCGTTCGTGCCAAGCGACTGTGCTACAATGGCTGCCTGTGCTGTGTATGCATTAACACCAAAGGGGAAAAGCGTAAGAATCGCCAACGTCTCTGAGAGCTGAAATCCAGCGGCGCTTGCAGCGGCTTAAGACGTTGCGCGCCGTATCTATTTTTAAAGACCACCGGGGAGAGTTTCTGAAGGGCCGCATCATTCAAATGGCACGTTGGCTGTAGGGGGACGCAGTGAACAAGCTCACTGCTCGTAGAGCTCACTACCCACTCCCAGCAGTCTCTCAGCAGGGCCGCAAAGAGCAGTAAATGTGTGCACTGTTACCGTTCGCCCCTTGTCTGTGTATTGTTCAGTACACAGGCTTTGGCGATACTTTGTCAGCGCAGTGACTTTCCCTAATATATACACTTTAAAAGCACACTTAGTTATTATCTTAAACTGCCATTTGTGATTACGATTCAGTACAGAACTTCAAGTGAGCTAATTAATGTAATTAATCTTTCGGTTTTTCCAAAATGAGAAGGAAAGTGTTTAGTTGGACGTACTGTTCAAGCACACGCTAGTTCAGTGGCACTCGCAGCACAAGGCTAATGTATAAATGTCCAGCCGAATGTTTTTACCTGAGCTGAACGCGTTCATAAAAGACCCAATTCGCCCTCTAATGCCTACCGCTTACGACACGACAAAAGGAGAGGTTTGCATGAATTAAAAATCAAATTACGGTCACTTGAAACTGTTTGTTTTGTTCCAAAGCCCTTTGTGGGTCTTGAGGTTTTGTGGTCCAGTGAGTGTGTTTTTCCCCTCCCTCTGGTCACATGAGCTGACTGAACCTCTCTGTGATGGGCTTCATTATTGATAGCAGAGAGGTGAACAGCGGCACAGGGCAGCTAATATTCTGACACTCTATCCGCCCGTGTTGTATCCGCTAGCAGAAGCAGTTCCCAATAACGGCACGTCCAGGAGGCATGTCATAAAGGGCAGGCCCCGCCTTGCTGTGGTTGAACTGAGCTGCGCGTTCGGATTGTTGTCAGTCTGGACGCGGCCCCTGTGTCCGTGTCGAGGTGGAGGGGAGGTTAAAGGGACGTTGGGTGCGGTTTCGGTCAGCACTCCTGTCTCTCCGCAGAGGGAAACACTGCTGCGGCAGCTGGAGACCAACCAGCTGGACATCGACGCCATGCTGGAGGAGCTGACTGTCCAGCAAGAGACCGAAGACCAGAACTATGACATGTATGCTCCACACCAACACACACACACACACGACATGTACATTCCACATCAATGTACTTATTCACTCACTGACTCACTCACTCACACGCATACATACAGGATTACAACACATGCATCCAAACCGACAGACGCGCACACGCACACACACACACACACACACACACACACACACAATACAGGCAGGGGTCCATTTACAGTGGTCATTACTTGACATATGGCCACATGTTAACAACCTGTATTGCTGTAAACTCCAGATCACATACACAAACAGACACACACGCTGTAACTGCAGGGGAACTGTACAACATGTTTCACTGGGAGTTGCTTTGATAAATACATACTTAACTTGGCTGTATTGCTGTAAAATGTTGTCTTTTAAATTGTTTTTCAGTTTCTTGGATATGATGGAAACCCGCGGTAAAGGCTATGGATCGCCGGGCCCAGCCAACGGACAGAGTCCGTCTTCAGGGTCGCAGTCCCCCATCGTCCCCCCCAGCGGCGCCTCCACAGGCAGCTCCAGTCCCGGGACCCCACAACCCCCCCTCCCTGCCCAGAATCTACAGTCCCCATCCCCCTCTCCCTCCCCTCCTCCTCCCCCCCCTGCTCCTCCCGTCGCAACGGCACCCCCTGCCGCTGAAACGCAGCCCCCGTCCCAGGCACTCGAGCGTCCTGCCCCCTGCCCGTCGCCCACACCCCCAGTCGCTGCGGCGACCGCTGCCCCGCCCCAGAAACGCAGCATCATCTCCCGGCTCTTTGGGACGTCCTCCGCCCCTGAGGTTCCAGCAGCTAAACCTGGTGAGTCCACT